>VDFB02281492.1:667494187-667717544 GCA_007258455.2 Sequoia sempervirens | reverse complement strand
CTATTACAATCTTGCGAATAATCGAGTTTTTCATCATACATTAATACCCATCCGAACCCCTTTTTACCAAGCTTAGAAGCTTCCAGATTTTTAGGGTTCTACAAAATCGGATTTTTTTCTTTTTCATTGATTTTTCCCTTTTTCGGTGAGTATACCATGGGCTATACAGTATAGCATGATCAGTCGCCACATACCAACACTCTTGTGTCCTTTCCTAATAGTATTATGATAAAAGCTGGAGTTCCCTTCAATCCAAAATGAAGGAGTCATCATCATTTTATTGAGGGACAAAATGCGTCTAAGTCTATTCCTAAAAAGTATAGCTCTATGACGGACACATCTACATCTTATCCTAATAACATTGCTCAGAAGCACGAGGATTGTTAGCGGGTTCTCCATTTGCAATCGAGGAATGTGCAACAAAATAAGGTAAATCATTTTCCTCTGGTTGCTCTTGCTAACTATCCATCTAGGGCTTCTCTTCCAAACAATTTTTCTTCCATGAAAAATGTGCAAGAAAAAGGAGACAAGAAGTGGGTCCGCAAAGAGTGCCTTCTTTAGAATTATATGGAAGAATCTGGGTATAAGGATCTTTTTCAACTTACTTTTCCTAAGGAAGTATTGAGTGCACAAATACAAGATCTTAAGGATCATGCATTTATCTATAAGTTTTGGAATTTCTTACATTATATTGAAATTTTAAAAGATTCACTTTTTTCTGAGTGGGATGGGGCAAATCATATATTCTACATAGATTAGGGTAATGGTTTTTTCATTGTGTTCCTTTCCACAAAGTTGCAAAGAGATTTGATTTTAAAGGTTAAGTCATGGTTTTTTGAGGCATCTGGGTTATATGCTCAAGCATGGATCCTGAACTTTGATCCCTTGTTTGTTGTAATGAAATTTGTTCCTTTCTGGATCCAATCGCCCTCACTTCCATTAGAGTACAGGGAAACAGGTATTTTGGAAACCATTGCTAATAATTTGGGGATTTTTGTATGCCATGAAATGGATTTCTTCATAAATCTAGATAAATCAATTAGGGTTTGTGTGTTGCTTAATACCTCAAAGGAATTTCCTTCATCAATTAGGATACATTCAAAGTTTGGAACTTGGATGAAGGAAATCCTAATTGAGAATCCAAAAAATGTGTGTACTTTTCATCACTTATTAGGACATTTTGTCCATCGGTGTTTAGAAACACAGGGTACTAATGATCTAGGGGATTCGTCTCTTACTAAAAATCAACTAGAAGTTGGTACAAATGTGGTGGATACATTTGTGAAAGAAAGTTCTTTTGTCTTAGGGGATTTAATTCTCACTAACTGTCAAACAGTGAATGATATAAGCATGGTTGAAAAGATGAGGAAGGGAAAATTTGCAATGTTGGATTCTTTTCAATCTGAAATGGGGTTCTTTCCATTTACATCTAATGCTATTGGTGCATATTTTTTGGCACAGGATTTGGGTAGCTCTAATTGTATTTTTCATCAAAAGGATGTTGTTGTGCCTATCATTAATAATAGGTCCCCAAAAAAGGACAGGACCCTAAAGTTTATAGTGAATTTTCCCAAGGGATGGCAAACTAAAATAGAGATTTCACCCATGGAAAGATCCTTGTGTTTGTATACACCAAGCATTTCTATAGATAATGAGCATCAGTTAGATGGAATAATTTCAAAGCTAATGTGGGGGAAATCTCTATTATCTAACTTTTTTAATCAAAGAGAAACCTTTGAAACCTGCTACCCACTCTCGATGCCTCATAGTAAACAAAATTATGATTTTTCTTGCACAGACCCTAAGGTGGTCAAGCTGGATTTGCATGTCATACATGAGTTGGATGAACATGTCAATTTGGAAAGTTGGGTAGACCGTATTGCGAATATGGCAGGATCAAATTTAATTGATGAAATTGTAGAGGAAGTAGATAAGGAAGAAGGGGAGTTATTGTCAAGAAAATGTGATAACCCTTTGCTAATATCTCTAACAATTACTATAGATGATACACAAGAAATAGAAGAGCAGACATTAATGAGAGAACACATAGATGTTAAGGGTATCAATGGAGTGTATGATACTAATTTTGATTTTTCAAATCAACTATCTATCAACCAAACACCTCTTATACCTCCTACAATTAAATCACCTGGTTAGAGAGGAAGGAATTCAAATGCAACAAAGATGTAGAGGAGATTGCTTCTAGGATTCAGTTGTCCTTAGATGGAAATATAAAGAAAAGATTGAGGAGAGCAGGTTTCTCTCCTCGATCGATATGAAGATCATCTCTTAGAATGTTAGGGGTATAAATTCCCCTAACAAAAGAGCCCAAATCAAGCAGCAAAATAAATTCTTCAGGGGCTGATATAGTTTTATTACAAGAGACTAAGTTATCTAAGGAAAGTTATGAAAATACAATTGTCAAGTGGGCTTTGTGAAAGTCATGTCAAGTTGTTGCTCAAGGAGCATCTGGGGGATTGTTAACCTTATGGAATACTAGAACTATACAAATGGAATCTATTTCTAATAATCCACATTGGAAATTGTTATATTTTACTTATTTTGATTTAACTTTCTTGTTGGTCAATGTGTATGCACCAAATTCAACAAAAGGAAAGCAAAAGCTTTGGAAGGAACTTGAGTTAATATTTGAACAATCAGGGGTAGAAAAAGTTGTACTTGCAGTAGATTTTAATACAATTTTGTCTTTTCATGAAAAGAAAGGAGGAATCATGCCACCTCACAAGACAATGGAATATTTTACTAATTTTTTTCATAACAATGCACTTGTGGATGTGCAACCAGAGAAAGGCATGTACACATGGAAAAATAAGAGACAGTATTTTCTACAAATAGCTGTCAAGTTAGATAGATTTCTAATATCTCTAAATTGGGTAGTAGACAAGTATGTGCAAATGTCAAAAATTTTACCATGGATGAGATCTAATCATTTCCCTACTTACTTAAGTATTGAAGCCACTAATTCTCCTCAAAAGTGGGGAACTTCTTTTAAATTTGAATCAATGTGGTTCAAGAATAATGAATTCTTTCCTTTATTAAAAATGTGGTGGTTGCAAGCATTGTAGGAGTTAGGTTCTATCATGTATAGATTTTGTAAGAAAATGCAGTTCTTGAAAGGAAAAATAAAACAGTGGAATATTCATGTGTTTAAAAATATTTTCCATCATCTATGGCTGCCAAGGAGGTGGGGTCAGAATTGGTGTCGTCGGGGAGTTGGACGATGACATAGGCCTAGTTGGCACGGCTTCCCTGGTGAGTTGGGTGGCAATGTGTATTAAATGAACGAAGACGATGGAGTGTTTGCATAGGCTATCCATTCGGCTACATTTATGTGATAGCCTGTTGAAGGACGAGGTAGCGTGGGATAACCTAGATGATGGGATGGCGGTGCCAAAATTGAAGTTAAATGGCCATTATGGCTTTGGCATCCCACATTCTCTCCAACAAAAAATGATGGAGTCTCCTATAAGCTTATCATTTGGTAGGAAATTATGGACCTTCTATGGGAGGATTTGGCATGGACACTTAAGGTCTGTGTTTAAGGTATGGGATGAATTGGTGCTAGGAGTGGTAGAAGTTCTATTGGGTGAAGAGTTCATGAGTTCAGCAGAGCATTGGAGGATGAATGAAAACATCACATCAATATTTCTTGCAACGCTTTTAGACTTGGAGGTGTCGTGGGCCATGGTGATGCTCATGGCGAGGAAGTTGATATGGGATAACCTCTTGGAGGGTGCCATGGATGTTATTATCATCATCGTGCCGAGAGTTTGGGTTTTGCTGCCTCATGACATGTAGCGTGCTCTGATTCCTGGTGAATGGGTCAAATTGTATCATTTCATACTAGATATCAAAGGCAAGGAGCTGCAGAGGCACCATGAACGAGCAAGGTGCAATCTGATATTCCTAAAGCATTATCTCTTTCTAGAGTCATCTGGTGGGGTGGTTGGCATCGTCTTTTCCATGGTTTCCTCGTTGTTGATGGTGTCTTAATGGTGGATTGATTGGTGTGTTTAATCTTTGATTTTGTATCAAAATGCTTGGTCTTATGTTGAATGTATGGGTTGCTTGGGTAGGTGGGATTTGGCATATTGGTAGCGTCAGGTTCTGCCTCTAAGGGTGTTTTTTGGGTGGACTGTTAATTTTGGTCAGAAAATGGATCTAAAATATAAAACTTTTTATAATCAATATAAATATATTTATGAATAAAAAAAAATATTTTCCATCAAAAGGATTTGATTTCAAAATAGTTGGCAGTTGTGAATGGGTAGATTATAAGCCAAGGGTTAATTCCACATTCTTTTGAGCATCAGAGAAGTCTTCAAGCAGAATGGAAAGAATTAGTGTTGCACGAGGAGTTGTATTGCCGTCAAAAATATCATGAATTGTTGCTTAGAGAAGGTGATAAGAATACTAAATTATTTCATATGTCAGCTCAGGTTAAGAAAGATAAGAATGCAGTGTTTCGCATTCAGGAAAGTGCATCGGGAAAGTGGTTAAACAATGAAGTGGACATACAAAATGAAGGGATTAAATTCATTTCCAATTTTTTATCAGCACCAGTACAGCAATCATATCAGATTGGGATAGAAAGAGAGGATATAACAATCCCTACATTAGTCACTGAGCAAGATAATGTACAAATCAATAATCCTTTTACTCTGGACAAAGTGAAAGCGTTTGTTTTCTCACTTAAGCCAGACAAGGCCCCAGGACCTGATGGATTTATAGCAATATTTTTCCAAAAATGTTGGGATTTCATAGGAAATAATCTTCATAAGGCCTTGGAGGAGTCTCGAGCTTCTTGTTCCATGCTTAAGTAGTTTAATGTAACACACATTGCATTAATTCCAAAGGTTAAGGATCCAAATCCTTTTTCATAATTTCATCCTTTCTCTCTTTGTAACATAGTTTACAATATTTTTACCAAAGCAATCTATCTTCACTTGTTGCCCATCATACCTAAATTAATTTTTGAAGAACAAGGTGGATTTTTTCTGGGCAAGGAGATAGCAGAGGGTGCTTTGGTGGCACATGAAGTTTTTCATTCTATTTCTTTTCACAAAATCCCTTCATTTATCATTAAGCTTGACATGATGAAAGCTTATGATAAAGTGGATTGGACTTTTTTGATGCAAGTTTTAAAGAAATTTGGTTTTAATAATAGATGGTACAAATGGGTCCTATCTTGTTTGAAAGGTGGAAAATTCTCAGTACTAATTAATGGCACATCATCAGGTTTTTTTAGCTCTACTCAAGGAGTGAGGCAAGGTGATCCATTATTGCCTTTTTTATTCATAATATTAGTTGAAGCCCTTGGTAGGATAGTCAAAAAGTCACATTTACAAGGATTGTGGAAAGGTATTTCAATACCTTCCACTGATATATTTAATGTAACGCATTTTTTGTTTGTGGATGACACATTACTATTTGGCATAGCTCAACTTCAAGAGGCCAAGCATATCAAGTCTTTTTTAGATAAATATTTACTTGCATCAGGTCAGAAAATAAATGCGAAAAAATCAAAGATATATACTTTTAATATAAAATAGGGCTTACAAAAGAAAATTGACCACCATCTTGTTTTTCAGATGAGGATAGCAAGATGGAAGGGTAGGTGGTTGTCATTATCAGGGCATATATTATTGATAAAATCATTCCTTTCTACCATCCCTAACTATTATATGGCAGTATTAAAAGCTCCAAAATCTATGATTTTTTTCACTAAAAAGCTAATCAGGGATTTTTTATGGAAGGGGAACATTGATAACAAAAAGAAGATCTCACTTATTTCATTGGAAATTTTTTGTGAAGACAAACTAAAAGGGGGAGCTAGGATACATAATTCATCAACTAGAAATCAAGCATTAGGAGAAAAATTAGTGTGGTACATGTATGCTAAGCCACAAGCGAAATGGTGCAAGGTCATGCAAGCCAAGTACTTGGATAACACATATCTAAAGAGAATTTTTACAATGTCAAACCCACCACAAGGCTCTACAATGTGGAATTTCTTGGTTGCATGTAGAAAGGTAATCACCCCATATCTCACTTGGGAAGTTCAAGATGGTTTACAAGAAAAGTTATGGGCAGATTCTTGGGGTGGGCATGCACCCTTAAATACAGTTCATAATCTACAATTTATTCAAAACCTTCTTAGTATAATTTGGGGGGGAAATGTGAGTGACTACTTTAAGAGGATAGACGACTGTACTGGGAAAGTAAGTGTTATGCCTTGCATAACCACCCCATTTTCTTTTGGATCAAAATGGGTTCCCCTTGTTTTTTTTTTTCCTTGTTGTTTTGTTTGGGTCTTAGGAGTTGTTCATTTTTCTCCTAAGTCCTTGTTTCTTTTGGTCTAGCGGAACCGAAGTCGGAATGGAAACTGAACTTGGAACTTTTGTGAGGTTCCAAGTCCGAATCCGGTCTCGGTTCCGATCCTACCTTGTTTCGTGTTCTTTTTGTTGTTTGTCGGTTGGTCTTGTGCTCTTGGGTCCGTTTCACCCTTGAGTTGTTTATCGTTTCCTTTTGTTTGTTTTTTGCTCTGGCAGAAGCGGAACCGAAATTGGAATTGAACTTAGAAATTTGTAAAAGTTCCAAACTTGGTTTTTGTTTTGATCCCGCTCCCGCTCGTTGGCTTTCTCTTTTGTTGTCGTTTGTGTCTTGGTTGGGCCCAGTTTTTGTTTCGATCTCGCTTCATGTCGTTTCTTTTGTCCTTGTCTTAGTGTTTGTTCCTTTGTTGGGAACAGAACCGGAATCGGAACCAAACTTGGAACTTTGTAAAAGTTCCATGTCCGGTTTTGGTTCTGACTCTGCCCCCTATTTCCCTTTGTTGTCTGTCCTTTTTGCGGGATCTAAACTAGAACCGGAGTTGGGTAAGAGACTTGGTAAAGGTTTCTTGTTCTATTTTGGATCCGGGTCTATGTCTGACCTGCCTTGGATTTCCACACTGGTTGATTACTCTTTTATGTTGTTTGCTCCGCCCCTGACTGACCGCATTTATGGCATTAATTGCAACCTCCTCACACGCACGAAATGATTTTTTAAACCTTAATCAAGGTTAACTGGCTCATTATCATTATTTTCTAAGTCGTTCTAGCGAACCAGAGTTGGGGTAACTATGAGAGGAGCACGATTTGATTGCAGAGGCATGTGGTGGGTGAATTCTTATCTAATTTCAACCACTGTTGTTGGCATTTTGAGGTAGGTTCTTTTCTTGCTCTTTTCCCGTTTGCTTTTTTTCTTTGTTTTTGTGTTCTTGCTCATCATGTTCTGCACATTCACGGGATTCTTTTTCTGTGAATCTTCGCTTGTTCCTTTGTGTCTTTTGGTTTTGTTTTGTCTTTTTCTATTTTCCATTTTTCTTTTTCTGTATTTTCGTTTGTTTGTTTTTTGTTTTGTTGTCACTTTCGTGGCAGGTCCATTCCATCGTGCCCTAGTTTCTAACTAGGGTTTCATTTGATGGGGTTCTTTGTTCTTTGAATGTTTGAGAATTCATTTGGAGACCCCTTTGATCTTTTTTCCTGTGTCGGTTTAGTGATTTTTTATGTCGGGCGTTCGATGCCCTAATTATCTGACTTGACACTGAAATATTCCCCATTAATTTTTTCCCAAAATTAACATTCAAATCAGCAACCAAACACTGATTAGCGTTAGCTCCAAAATGTAAACCAGCAAAGAAGATAACTCTAACCAAGAATGTTCACCAAGATCCCAATGTGGGCGAGGTGATAGCATATGGTCAGAGGATCATTAGGCATAAACAGAGCTGAAAGTACAATTCATCTGCTGGTGCAGGCATCCACAAGCGGTGGGAATACTCCACTTATTCAGTGGGTGAGTTTACAACAATTATTAGGCGGCAAGCCAGCCTTTAAATCCACTCTTCCACTTATTAACATGGGGGGAATACTGTCCACACAACCACTTATAACGTGGGGGGAAATTACAAACAAGATATATGTTTATTCTAAAACTCAACCACTCAATTGTGGGAGTGTAAAATAGATATAAAATTGCAGCAAGTAAAGGAAGAGCTGTTAGTACTACTAACTAGCTTTACAAAGAATAAGAACAGCTGCAAATAGAATAGATAAGCTTTTAGAATGTTCTTTATCCACACTGGCGGTAAACCATCCAGGGGTACTTAATGTGAGAAATAGAAAATAATTGCAGCAATAAAGGACTGGAACAGTACTACTGTTTACAGTCTTACAATATAGAAAGAGAGCTGCAAATTACATCAATATTACAATGTTTTCAAAGCACCAAGATTCTGAATGATTCCATGATTATTAGTAGCAATTATTGATGAAGAAAGGACTGGAAATTCAAACTGAAACAAGTCTGATATAAATCTGCAATTCTGGAAATGAATAACCAGCAACTATAAGAATTAATTAAATGCTCATAACTTCACCAAAATACCTCCGAATGGCGTGAAACAAAGTGCAATGAACCTCTGGAGGATAGGCGCCCATGACAAGATGAAGAAACAGCCTCAAAAGTCATCCATTAATTTATGGCACAATTCTCAATTCTCTACAGATGGTACGACTCTTGAAAAGGGCGATTTAGCAATAAAAAATCAAAGACTTGGAAATAAATTCCAATCTCTTGTGGAAGGGGTCGCCTTGGGTCTAGAACCACTTTGCAAACATACCCAGAATGATATTTAATTTGCTCAAAAAGCTGTCAACAAAAAACACTTTCAGCCATGATAAACCAGCAACATAAAAATTGGAAATATCTCACCAAAACTCCACAATAATGCTCAATATGTACTTCTGGATGAAGCACACTCTCAGTCCACCACCTAGGGAACCATAGTTTCAGGCCCGAAGAGTGGAGTAGATTTGCTAAGCTAACCCTTAGCCGGATTCTGGATTTCAAACCAGCAGCATAACGTTATATTTTTCCCCAAAGATAATCAGCTCTTCAAACAGCAGCAATATATAAGCTTCAATTGGCAAATGAAGCAACAAGAGACTCTTCAAATTCCAAGAAGTTGAATCACTTCAACTTCCAAAAGGAATGCCACTTTAAGCATTTCACTTTTTGAAATAATAAAATATTAATCAACCTCTTTTAGGCATCCAACTTCACTTTGCAACAATAAAGCATTTAATAATTCATTAAATGCACCATTGACCCCTTAATGACCCCCTTTTAAAAACAACATGAAGTGATCATTCCTAGGCGTGGGGGTACAACTGAGAAACATAAAAATGACTAAGTATAAAACTTAATCCATGGAGATAACCAAAGCCAAACTGAAACTGAAGGATAGCAAAATGACTTGAGCTGAATTGCTGATGATGCTACTGCCAAAATTAGACTTACTAAAAATAGCCAACTGCTATAAATAGTAAGTTCACATCAAAACAACAAAAGCCAAACTGAACATTGAACTGCAAAGGATTGAACTGCTGCTAGACAGATACTGCCAAAAGATAGACTTGCTAAAAATAGTGAACTGCTATAAATAGTAAGTCTGCACAACAACCTCAGAACGCCAACTGAGCAGTATCTGAAAGAGGAAACCCTAATTTTCCACCTCAACTTAGCCTACAGATTTCCAGAAATAGGCTAAATCCAAATAAAGAGTGTAGGGCCAAAATGGGAACATTACAGACACGTCATGCAAACTAGGGTTTGTTCGACGACCTTTACAAATACCCGGCCCTTAGAATTAAATTTGACCTTTGTTCTTTTAAAGGGTGATTTAAACCCCTTTGTTTAAAGTTCCCATATTATCCCATGTGACTCTAGTCCTTAAGCTCATGTGACCACCTCGTCAATAAATTGCTTCATTTTTAGTAGTAAACTAGTAAAAGCAGACTCAGGACCAAACTCATCCCATAGGTATTTTCATTTTGGTGTTCACTCCCAAAATGGCCCCGCTTCTGATTACTGTTGACTTTGGTCTTCACACTCGCCCTTGGGTGGAAGCAGAACTGGAGTGGATGTCAAACTTGGAACTAGCAATTGGTTTCAAGTTCGGTTTCTATTCTAATCCCGCCTCCGATCTTGTTCTAGTCTTGATCCCGCTTTGTGCTAAATTTGTTGTTGGATGTTGTGGTTGTGTTGCTGATATGTGGTTGTCATTGATGTCAACACTATTAGCATTATTGTATTGAAGGTTGTATATGTCAAGGATATTGAGAAAATTGTTAAAAGAAGAGTTGCAAGCTGCCAGTGGAATAGTGAAGGTCATGAAGGTATTTTGTTTTGTACATTGAAGATCAGTTGTTGTGGACTAAAGGGTTTATTGTTGAGTATCTAGTTAATCTACCAGAAGTTTTAGAGGTCTGCGTGAAGAATTGGTCGTGTTGTGTTCTGATAGTGTTTTTGTGGTCTCTGTTAGTGTTCCTGATTGAAGTGTGTGTAATTCTAGTTGTTGTGGATGCCTCTCTGTTTGTTCCTAGTGTTTGTGGATATTTTTAGATCATTCTCCATCATTTTTGTACATCCGCGTTGATTGGTGTGCTCGTGGTCAAAGATTTTTCTTGTGCATGTTTGATTTTTCATGTTCCTAGCCAACATGTTGGTGGTAATGTTTTGCAGATCCTTGGAGATTGAAATTTGAATGTTTCATGTGCTCGTGGATATTTTTTTGGGTCACACCATTGTATTGGATGGCGATGTTTAATTCGCATTAAAAATTTAATTGTTAATTTGGGTTGCCATTGTAAATATGTTTATTTTTTTGGTCGACTAATTGGTTGATGTAATTCCATGATGTGGATATATATGAGTGATTGGTTGAGTGAAGTGAGAGTGTGTGAAGTGAGAAAAGCAAGAGATAGTGAAACTATGCAAACATTGATCTATTCATTCGATTGCAAAGCAGAGTGAGAGTGAAGAGTGAAGGATTTTTTTTGTGCTTAACTGGAACTATATTCAGGCTTGTGTAGAAGCTATTTTCTCAGTTCATACCCTCTGGATTTAATCCTATTTTGTATTGTTGGGCAGTGAGCCCTATTTTATTTGAGTAGCGAGCTCTAGGGAGTGTGCATGAATGCATGTGCATTCCCCTTACTATTTTCATTATACTTTTAATAGGGTATAATATTGTGGACTAACATCCACCGTGGTTTTTCCCCTAACAGGGTTTCCACGTAAAAAAAAATTGGTGTTCTCTGTGTTTCTGATGTGTTGATTGCTTATGGTTTACTGTTCATTCATCAGATCTGAGATTAAAGTTAAGTAAAGATTGAAAAGTTTAATATTTTGTGACAACTAATTAACCCCCTCCCCCTCAGTTGTTTATCCTTTTTTTTCCAACAATTGGTATCATATTAGGTTCCTCTGAAGAATTTTAAAAGCTTGAGGTGATCTGAGATGGCATCATACAAGAAGGGCAGTCCTAGATTCAATGGAACAAACTACTCACTATGGAAAGCTAAGATGGAGTATCATTTGAGGTGTATTGGTGAACCCTACTGGAAGATTATTAAGAATACATATGTTATTCCTCAGAATGGTCCTTCCACTGCTAATGAGATTAAAGAGGCTGAGAATAATGTTAGGGCTATGGAAGCTTTGTTGAGTGCTCTAATATATTTGGAAATGACAAATGTGATAGGTCTGAAGACAGCTCATGAAATTTGGACGAAGTTGGAAACTTTGTGTATATGCATAAAATTGGTCATGTCTATTCATTCTTGACATTTAATTAAATATTTATTATTTAATTGATTTTTCTAAAGTCTTCTACGATGTAATTAAATTTAATCAATTTAATTATATTGTTCATTCATTTTCCTACTATAATCAAATAAATTTATTTTATTTGATTATTTCATATATCTACTTAATTAAATTAAATAAATACATTTTATTTATTTAAGTTAATTATCATCTTTTGAATTTAATTAAATCTTTTTAATTAAATTTAAATATCTATTTTCTTCTATTTTAAACTTTCTTCTAATTAATTAAATACTTTTATTTAATTAATTTCGGAACACATGTCATTCCTTCAAGTTTAATTAAATATTTTATTTAATTAAAGATCTTCTACTTTCTTCAAATCATAATTAGATATTTCATTTAATTATGAAATCTTTTGATTTCCTCAAAATCTTAATTAAATATTTATTTAATTAAGAAAAATCAACATGTACTCATAAATAAATAATTGAATTGGATAATTCATTATTTATCTTCTCAGAATCTTTCCATTTTCTTCTAAAAAAGGATGATTTTTAAATCATCTCATCTTATCTCTTCCATGAAAATGGAAAAATCCTGCTTTATTCGATTTCTTCTATTCTTCTTTGCAGTCTCATACATCTTCAAGCGTTCGATCTGTCAGGAATTATCACAGTCGTTGACCAACCCAGCCAATCAAAATCCTTGAAAAGCTCTATAAATACATGTGCAAATCCAAGCATTGGTTACACACACACGAACATATACGCAATTTCGCTTACACTCTTGCATTTTTAGCATTTCAGCAATAATCGTATCTTAGCAATAATTTGATCATAGCATAGCATAACCTTGCATTTAGCATAGTATGCATTTTTAAATCTCATTCTCTAGTAGCCTATTTTGTTGAGCTTGGCAATCCAAATCTAAGAGCAACTTGAGCAAACAAAATGCTAGAGATAGAGAGCAATAAGACAACTTCGGAGAAGCTGCCATAAAACAGTTTGTTTATTCATTTTTTTTCTTTTAGTTTCTTTGATATAATGTTTTATTGATTGTGTTTTGAATTCATTAGAGTGATCACATTTTCATACACACTTTGTATGAAGGATATTTACATGTGAAGATGGCTAAGCTACAGAGTTTGAAAGGAAAGTATGAAAATTTGAAGATGGGTGAAGATGAAAATATTTCTTCTTTTATGCAAAGAGTAAATAAACTAGTGATGGGTATTAGATGTGTCGATGGTACCCTGGAAGAGGAAGAAATTGTAGCTAAAGTTCTCAAATCATTGCCTCCCTCTTACAAAGCAAAGGCTCATGCTATTGAAGAAACCAAATCATTGACGAATATGATAAGAGATACACTGATTGGTAAACTTGTTGCCTTTGAATTGAGTGAATTTGGTGAATCTGTTCCCAAGACTAAAATTGCATTTAAGGCTACTGTATCTGGAAGAAACAAGCAAAGATATGATCCGGAGGAATCTTCTAGAAAGTCATTCAAGTATGAGGAAGAAATGAAACATCTTGAAGATGAAGAAAGAGAAGTAGAAGAATTGGAAGTAGTGATTGTGAAGAAAGAAGGCAGAGGACAAGGAAGTATAAAGGAGTGTTGCCTATTAAATGTTTTTCTTGCAATAAAATAGGTCATTTTGCATCAAGGTGTCTTAAAAGAGTGCCTAGGTCTAAGCCTAACAAGTCTAGATTCCAAAACAAATGTTACTATTTTGAAGAAGGAGTGATTGATGATGAGTCTGATAAAGATAATGGAAATGAAGATGAATGGGTTTTCATTGCTACCATTGAAAATAGTCTTGTCGCTATTGAATCTGCTAAAGTTGAGAAAGCTCTTGTAGCCCGAATTGAAGATAAGGATGAGTGGGTTATTGACAGCGGATGCTCACATCATATGACTAATGAAAAAAGAAAATTTGTAAGTCTAGAAAAGTATGATGGTGGGGTTGTAAGATTTGGAGATAACAATGCTTGTGTGATTCATGGTAGAGGATCTATTTGTCTTGGTGGTAAGCATAACACTGATGATGTTCTTTATGTTGAGGTATTGAAGCACAACTTGTTGAGTGTTGGACAGATGGTGGACAAGGGTTATGATCTCCAATTCAAAGATGGAAGATGCAGGATACTTGGAAGTTCTGGAAAAGTAATTGCTTTAGGTAAACAGACAAAAGGTAATATTTTTCACCTGAATGCTGCTAGTGAAAGTTGTTTAATTGCTCAAGTAGATGAAATCTGGTTATGGAATAGAAGGTTGTGTCATGTGAATTTTGATAACATTTTCAAAGTAAGTTCCACTCAAGTAGTAAGAGACCTACCTAAGCTAGTGAAGCTTGATAACACAATTTGCAATGAGTGTTAGATGGGAAAATAGACTAGAGTTTCTTTTCAAAGCAAACAGCATCATTCAAATGGATTACTGGAGCTAGTACATACTGATCTATGTGGTCCTTCCAGAGTCATAAGTCTCCATGGAGAAAGGTACATTATGTTGCTTATTGATGATTACTCTAGAATGATATGGGTTGCTTTCTTAAGAGAAAAGTGTGAAGCATTAGAGAAGTTCAAAAGTTTCAAAGCTATGGTAGAGAATGAGAAAGGTCTGAAAATCAAATGCTTAAGGTCAGACATAGGTGGTGAGTTCACCTCCAGGGACTTTAATTATTTCTGTGAAGAGCATGGAATCATAAGAAAGTTATCTGCCCCCTAAACCCCACAACATAATGGAGTTGCAGAGAGAAAGAACATAACAGTTTTGGATGCTACTAGAACAATGATGATAGAAGGAAATATGCCTCAAATCTATTGGAGTGAAGTTGTAAGTACTGTTGTGTACAATTTGAACCGAGTAAATATAAATGGTAATTCTGGTAAGACTCCTTTTGAACTATGGTTTGGTTATAATCCTACTGTTAGATATTTCAAGATCTTTGGAAGCAAGTGTTACATCAAGACAGATGAAGATATAGGCAAGTTTGATGCAAGAAGTGACAAAGGAATCTTTCTAGGTTACTCTAACAAAAGCAAGGCCTACCAGTTCTATAACAGAAGACTGAGAAAGATGGTTGAGAGTGCAAATGTCAATTTTGATGAGGACTCTACTAGATCATCCAGATATTGTGGATATGATTTAGATGAACAGGAAGACAGCACAAACAAAGGGAAGAATTCTCAGACACAAAATCAACTTCAGATTGTGCCATATGTTCCAATAAAACAACCTCAATTTGTTCTGGTAAATCAAGTCAGGAAGGAGAGACAAGTACAAGTGAAGAAGAGAGAACAGAAGAATCAGAAGCTTGAGAGAGTCCTAAAGTTCCAAGGTATGTAAAGTTAAATCATTTTGAAAATAAAATTATAGTTGACAAGAATAAAGGTGTGCAAACTAGGAGAAAATTTGCAAAAGAATATTGCCTAATTTCCAAGATTGAGCCTAAAGATGTAAATGAAGCTTGCAAATAAAAACATTGGATGGAAGCTATGAAGGAAGAATAGGTTGCAGACATCTTCACTAAGCCATTGTTGAAGGATACTTTTGAGTATCTTAGAGGGATGCTAGGGGTAATTACCCCTCCTGATAAGAACTAAGAGATGCATTTACTTGCATCAATCTGTGTGCTTCATAGATATTTCCTGATTTGGATTAATTTTTTCATGGTTGCTACTCAGGGGGAGTAGTCAGATGTGTAGATATGTGGTTCAGAGCCTGTATGTGGGAAGATAATGCTTATTTTTTCCATTGATGTCAAAGGGGGAGAAGAGTCATGTGAAAAAATGTTGCCTATCTAGAGTGAAGAGTCTTATGGGGAGAAGATCATGTAGAAGAGGTTAAGGAAGAAGAGTCAAAATCTAAGGGGGAGTAAGTGTTGATTGAGAGTTAGGTTGATGGTTTCTTTCAAATCATGTGTTTCCATCAATGCCAAAGGGGGAGATTTTTGGATGTTTTGGTTGCGCTACTGATATGTGGTTGTCATTGATGTCAACACTATTAGCATTATTGTATTGAAGTTTGTATATGTCGAGGATATTGAGAAAATTCTTAAAAGAAGAGTTGCAAGTTTCCAGTGGAATAGTGAAGGTTATGAAGGTATTTTTTTTTGTACATTTAAGATCAGTTGTTGTGGACTAAAGGGTTTATTGTTGAGAGAATCTAGTTTATCTACAGGAAGTTTCAAAGGTCTGCGTGAAGAATTGATCATGTTGTGTTCTGACAGTGTTTTTGTGGTCTCTGTCAGTGTTCCTAATTGAAATTTGTTTAATTCTAATTGTTTTGGATGCCTCTCTGTTATTTCCTAGTGTTTGTGGATGTTTCTAGATCATTCTCCATCATTTTTGTATGTTCGCATTAATCGGTGTGCTTGTGGTCAAAGATTTTTCTTGTGCATGTTCGGGTTTTCATGTTCCTGGCCAACATGATGGTGGTAACGTGTTGCGGATCCTTGGAGATTGAAATGTGAATGTTTGGCACACTTGTGGATATTGTTTTGGGTCGCATCATTGTATTGGCTGACAGTGTTTAATTCACATTGAAATTTTAATTGTTAATTTGGGCCAACATTGTAAATATGGTTTATTTTTTTGGCCAACTAAGTGGTTGATGTAATTCCATTATGTGGATATATATGAGTGATTGGTTGAGCGAAGTGAGAGTGTGTGAAGTGATAAAAGCAAGAGATAGTGAAACTATGCGAACATTGATCTATTCACTCGATTGCAAAGTAGAGTGAGAGTGAAGAGTGGAGTTTTTTTGTGCTTAACTAGAACTGTAATCAGGCTTGTGTAGAAGCTATTTTCTCAGTTCATACCCTCTGGATTTGATCCTATTTTGTATTGTTGGGAAGTGAGCCCTATTGTATTTGAGCAGTGAGCTCTAGGCAGTGTGTCTGAATGCATGTGCATTCCCCTTACTATTTTCATTATACTTTTAGTAGGGTATAATATTATGGACTAACATCCACCGTGTTTTTTCCCTTAACAAGGTTTCCACATAAAAGAAAAAATTGGTGTTCTATGTGTTTCTGATGTGTTGATTGCTTATGGTTTACTGTTCATTCATCAAATCTAAGATTAAAGTTAAGTAAAGATTGGAAATTTTAATATTCTGTGACAACTCATTCAACCCCCCCCCCCTCTCAGTTGTTTGTCCTTGTTTTGCCAACATTTGTTTCCTATTCTTGATTCTTCTTTGGCTCTGCCTCCGGTAAATGTGAAAGTTGGATAAGTATGGAAAGTTTGTCCTGAGGAAGTAGAGAATGGTATTAGCTGATGTATTGATTCTTATGCTTTTTTTTCATCTAATAGAGGGTTTTATTGCAGAAGTAAGAGATGTTTGGAGCATCAGAGGAGGCTTCTCAAAGGAGCCAACCTGCAAAAAGTTCAAGACAAGGAGCAAAACCTAAAAGGATAAAGGTAGAGCAGCTCCCTTACACCCTGAGATACAAACACAGGGAAGCTACTCTCACAGCTAGCAAGGTGGACTCTGATTGGGCATACATCACTAATACAAACTTGGGCCCATTCAGTTACGAGGAGTTTCTCTTGGAAATATTTGGTGAGGAGGTAATAGGGAGGACTGAGAGAATTTTCCAATTTGGATTGGCGCATGTTGCCCTCTTCCCCCGATCAGTCGAGTGTCCTGAATTGATAATGATTGTAGCTGGAGCATACGATCCTGCCACCAAGCAATGTGTCGACTTGCAGGGGAATATCATTATTGACCTTACACCACAAATGATCAAATTCATGTTCAATGCACCTACCCCACGGAGCCCTAGGAAACTCAATGAGGAAGAATCCCTCAAATTATATAGTGACATGAAGGAGACTAGCAGAACTCATATGAACTAGAACTGGATGAGAGTTGTGAAAAATTCCCTAGCTAAGCTTCCTGGCCAGCCTAAAAGGGGAGATTTCTACAAGGAGATTGGCAACATAATAATGATGCTCTCTAGAGTGTTTGGGAAGAGGGATGCCTCCCAGTTCAAGGAATGGATGTTTCCATTCATTCATACTATGATTTTGTCAGAATGCATACACAATTAGATGCTTAGAGTGAGGGAAACCAAGAGTTTCTTCATGACCTCTTATGTGATTTATGCAACAGCCAGAAGGGGCATATTTCCTAGATTGAATGCAGTGGGAATATTGGGAGAAGACCAAGGACAGAAAAGCATATGGGACCATTATGACCATCTTACCTTGCAAACCTTTGAGTCACACTACAAAAGGGTTAATGATGCATTTTTGTATGTCATCATTAAACGGCTAACAGGAGATGTTGGTTACAAATTGAATAGAGAGGCCATTGCTTTTATTGCAGAATGGGGACATTGGTATATCCAATACCCCAAATTTACCTATTTCAGGCTGGCTGGTTTTGATGGCCACCCCCATCTACTGCCTAGGTGTTGTAGCAATAGGATTGTCTTGATGGAATTCATCTATCAAGCTTTGAGGGTCAACTTCAAATTTGGTACTAAACACAAGACTGGTTGTCATAAATTCACTATGAAGTTGGGTGAATATTGTTGTGCACATAATGTGGCATCCAAAGCAATCTGTGAGGAATTGATCTACTTGAAGTTGGGTTTGTACACTTCTAGGAAACATTTTGATCCCAAACACAAGATGCAGGCCTTATTGCCTAATGTTTTTGATAAACACTTCAATCTGCTAGAAGACTTTTGGATGGACCTACAAGATGATTATGATCTGAGAAGGAGAAACTATGAAAGGCTACCTAGCCCACTCATGGTTGAGTATGGGATAAAGGAGGACATCCCTGAGACACTGTCAGATGATGGGATGACTTTGGATCCCCAATATGATGCTGAAAATGTAGGTACCAAGGACCTTGATCCAGTGGATTGGAATGCAGAAGAGTCCATTGACATAAAATAGATTACAAGACCGGTATTGGATAGGAGCATCCAATGGGTTGTGATGGGAATCAAGGAGCTAGAGGCTTAGACCTCCAAGAAGAGAAAGGCTATAGGCACTCCTCAAGGCTATAAGAGAACAAAAGAAGAATGGCTCCTAAGGAGCCCTTAGAGTGTTTTCCTCCTAATTCTGGGGAAAATATTGGACCTGCTCAAGATCTTCCTGAATCACATGGAGAAGAGATTGCAATAACCTGGTGCCTCAACATCTATTGCAAGAGAAGCATCAACACAACCTCTTATCAAAGAGCAACCACGTGGAGAAATTCCTATGGGAACCCTCCACAAAGAAGTTGAATCCTTGAAGGAGAAAGAGCCTGAAATAGAAATTCATGACATTGACACAGAATCTGAGGCTACTCCATCTGACAAGGAGGATCATGTGGTTGCTTCTCTTGATGTAACTAAGGATGTAGAGACTGAAAAAATTTTGACAAAAGAAGATCAATGGAAGTTGTTTGAGGATGCCAAAAGAGAAGCAAATGCCAAGACACAAGCTGAGGCACTGGCTAAACAAAAGGAGATTGATGCCAAAGCAGAATCTGATGCATTGATGAAACAAAAAGAATTAGACGCTAAATCCAAGGCTAATGAATTGGCTAAGCAATAGCAGCAAAGAGAGAAAGATCAAAAAGTAAAGAGGAAAGAGATAAATTGGAAATGCTGTAGAAAATCCATGATCTTGAGGAAGAGAAGGCTAGACATAGGAGAGAAAGAGAAGCCCTTGAGGCTAAATTAGAGGTTGTTAAGGAAGCCCACAGAATAATAGAAGAGGAAGAGTACCTAGAAAGAAAAAAGGAGGCTGATGAACATGCTCTGCATGAACAAAAATCTAAGGAGGCATGGGACTTGGTCAAGGAACTTGAAAAATAGAGAGACCAAATGTATGAGGAGAAGAAATTAGAAGAACATCTAAAAAATGAGATGGAAGCTAAAAGGTTGCAGGAGAAAAAAGATAAAGAAGCTGAGAGACTTGCACAAGAAGATGCACAAAGGGAACAAAAAAATGTGCAAGAGGTTGATTCTCAACCTAGGAACACTATATTACAACCTTTCTCTTTTGCCATTGTTGCCTCTTCTTCAACACAAGTGGTCACTACTCCTATTGCTCCAACTTGGCTAAAGCTTGATCTTGAGAAAAGGCAAATAGTTCAACCTCAGCCTCTCAATTGGGATGAGATAATGAAAGAGATAGAGAAGGAAAGACCCAAAAAGAATGCTATAGTTCTTCATTCCACCAAGCTCACGGATGTAGGAGAAATTGTTGTTGAATGTGCAATACCAGTGGTGGATAAGGATAGCGAAGACATGAAAATAACTGATTACCAATTGGGTACTGTCAATTTGGGGAGACCTACAAGGAACCAATAGATGAATCTCATTGATATTGTAGCTTCCTCCACCAAATCCAAAATGATCAAAGATAAGTAGAAAAAGGATGAACTTAAAGCTCAATTAGATCAATTGCATAAATTTGTGAAAGATGTCTCAACAAGCTACTGTTCCAGAAACCCCGATACCACTAAGAAAGAAGGAAGTTGATGACTTAGTGCAGATGAGGAGTAAGGTGGGGATGCTTGATTGATGGATTGACAAGCTCAATAGAGAGGTTGGTGAAGTGTTGGCTGATAATTTCAAAGTACATGAAGGAGCACTTGAGTTGGTAGAGGAAATGAATCAGCATGTTGAAGTCCTGGAGAAGCAAGATGAGGAGTACAAATAACATGTTAAGAAGCTAAAGGCTATCAGAAAGATGCCTAAGTCCACTCTCTTGGAGCAGTCAATTCTTGAAGAGGATAATGCTAATTTCATTGACAAGACCTTGAACATAATCCAGTTCATATCCAAGTTCATTTATGAGCATAAGAATGAAGTTCAAGAAGCCAACAAAGACATGAATAAACAAATTGATGAATTGGAGGCAGTGGTTGCTATTCTAGTCAATTTGGACATCCCAGTCAAAGAAGGTCTTCCTCTAGATAAGTTGAAGGAGAAGTGGGGCAGCATATTTGAGGAAGTTATGCAAAAAGAAGATGATGGAGAAGACTTGTTGTTGGATAGGCTCATGGACATCAAGGAAGAGGTAAAAGTTGCTAGGAGGGAATTAATCAAATTAAAAGATATGCGGGAATTTGCCTCAACAGAGTTAAAAAGAATCAAGTTTGAGGACAATTGGTTAGATGGGCCTGATATGGACATCCTTCAACAAATATTTTCTAGTTATGATGACTATCTCCTTTATCAAGCAATGCAAGAGTCAGCCGGCAACAGAATATTCTCTTCTTGACACAACTTCCTCTCCTATTTTGTAGGCTTTTAACATAAGTTGAACTAAAGCTTTCATCCGCCAATTCTACCTTCTTCCTTGGGTGTCAAATATTTGCACAAAAGAGCAATCAACCTTGAACTGAAGATCAGCCAGTCTACTTTCCTCATGCAGTTATGGTTCCTTAATTTGTGGATATGAGTTTTTGATTGAGAGAAACTTATGCATGGCTCACCTATATGTACTTTTAGGCTCCATTTTGTAAAGGTTGGTTGATTGAGGAAAGATTCACCACCTGATATGATAGCAGATAGGAATCATAGTCTTAGGATTTCATAGGTTTTTAGCAAGATACTTTGAAAGTTATGTTGAACTTGGATGCTTTTTACAGCTTTATACAATTTACATGTTATCGTCAAGTTTGGATCTCTTTGATAAGGTTAATGAATCATAATCAATCTGTATGCCAGTGATTTGTTGTGCCTAAATGTTTTCTATTCAATGCAAATCAATAGGGGAAAATAAATTTTAGATTATTTCATTAAATTATATGTGAATGAAGTTATTTTTATGTCTATTGATTTGATTTTTAGCAATGAGTGAGCGATATGTTTCAAATCTTGAAGTGAAGTTGTAGTGAATGGTTGTGATTGTTGAATTAAGCATTGTGAATGTGTGTAATGGTGTAGGTTATGCTAAGGATTGCATCATGTTATGGTTTTAATTATTTGAAGAAACACTCCTTGTTAAAGTTTATGTCTGGATATGAAGAAGTTTTATTCATATTTTACTGTCCTAAAGCCTTTATCTATCTTTTTCTATTTCTTTAAACCCCCCCAAACGTAGGTTAATTGATCTGATGTAGCTTGTGTTCCTTACTACCAACAAAGGCCCCTTGAATATTTCAGTTACATTGGCCATTGAGTAACATCAACATAGTTGAGAACCATCTACCAGGACCTTAGGAGATAGATTACTTTATGTTATCTCTCTTTTTCAGGAGAAACATAATAGAAATATTTTGTTTAATGTTATTGTGTTATTTTGACCCTCAACAGTAAGGTGGAGAGATGTCTCAACTATTTCTTTCCCAGATGTTTAGAAAGAGGATTTAAGAGCATACTAAGTAAAAGGAATGTTTGTGTCAGGAGGGGAAGATAAGTTGCTATAAGCTCCATCTTAATCTAGAAAATATATAGTCAAAATGGGTTATAAGGATATAATGAGTCAAGGGGGGAGTATCAAGCCTCAAAGAGCCTTGTCCTTTTGTGTTAAAAGGCACAGGACAACTAAGAGTGGGGTGAATCAGTTGTCACAAAATTCAAACTTAAAACTTCAACACTTATCAATTCCACAACCACACTATTTTGTTATTAAGTATGAACATGAAATACAAATAACAGAAAGTAAAATCAACACAATGAACACCATATTTTTACGTGGAAAACCCAATAAGGGAAAAACCATGGTGAAGATTAACTCACAATATAAAGAGATAGCAAAAACCGAATACAGAGGCTCACTGCCCAAAAGAGGACTCACTGTCCAAATACATAGGCTCACTGCCTACAAAAATGACTCACTGTCCAATAGGGAGGCTCACTGCTTACTGATACAAAAGAGAACAAAGGATCCACCACAGCAATTAACACACATATGTGGCCTTGATCAAAAGATTGCAGGAACCTTTAGCTCACTGCCTTCAGGAATCTAACACAATGAAGTACTACTGCCTCAACTCACTTTCTCACACTTCTACTCTTTTAATTTTGGTTCACTTCGTCACTTTGCATCACCATCCAATTCATCACAATTCGAATTGCATGTATACCATATTCAACCTTAGAAACTTTCTCCAAGGGCGGCCACATAAGCTTCACTTCATACATTCAAATTAGGTCAGAAACTCAACATTCCCACAGTGGAAAAGAATGAGAGTGGACCAATAAAAATACTTAACCAAGACAAAAAATAATATCTCAAATCAACTACATGCTTCCTTAATTAAATTTTAATTCTTCAAATGAAGTGTAAACACCAGGTCGGCCAAACCTAATGAAAACACAAATGAACATTGATGTACATGCTTCCCAACTAGAAGATAACACGCAAACGATACAAAAAGCTTCATTATGCATGAGAACACATCTTAGGTTCCATTAGATACATCCACAACAAGTGTAACAATCTTCAAACACTGAACTCCTTCCATCAGTCCATCTGGACTATGCAAACACATACAACTCTAAAACTTGACTTTCGAGTTACCAAACCACACGCATCTTTTCCAGAACCAAGAGAACACCATTACAAGACACATTCTAGATCTGTAAGATCTTAAACAAAATAGCAGAGGACTGCGGAGTAGAAACATTTCTCCCAGTCACAGAAGACCAACTCTACCAGAACAGTTCACACACCAATGAACGTAACTTTCACATCCCATCAAATCAAAAGCTACAACTCAAGAAATATCACCACTAGATCACTATTAGAAAACCTTCAGATCTGTACAAGCATAGAATCAACACAGGAGAAATGTGGAGCACATACCGAAGTACATTCTAAATACACTCATAACTCTGACTTCTCTCTTTATTAATTTTCTCAAAAGCACTTGGAAATTCATCATTTCAACACATCTGCAACATCATAAGGATAGCTCCATGTACTCACAAAATCTCAACAGCATCTCAACTATACATGTACAATTTGCAACATACTGAACTATGTTGACATCAATGAAAACACCGCCAAACTTGCTCATACTTGCAACAATCTCCCCCTTTATCATTGATGGCAACACATGATGTGAAAAACCATCAAAGACAACATCCTACACAATATTCTGGGAGAACACCTTCTCTTCCACTACTATTATTTTCACATGACTTCCTCTCCCCCTTTGACATCAATGGAAAAGATCAAAAACTCTAATCACTCCCCCTTAGGAGTACACCCATTTAACTCATACTACAACAATGAAAACCTTTTTTACACCCCCTACGGAGTAGACCCATTCATCAGTCCAGATAAATGAAGAATCTATGAATTCACTGCACTGATGTACCTTCATGTGCACCTAGTTCGGAGGGACGAGAACCCCCAACCTCTCCCTAAGATACTCAAAAGTATCCTTTAGAAGAGCCTTAGTAAATATATCTACAATTTGTTCCTTTGTTGTCACATACTCCAACTTGACTTCATTTTCCAACACTTTTTCTCTCAAGAAATGATATTTGATAGATATGTGTTTTGTTCTTGAATTCATAACTAGATTATTTGAAATGTTTATAGCACTTGTGTTTTCATATAAAATAGGAATAGGCTCATCACATATTACTCCAATGTCTTTTAGAGTTTGCTTCATCCACAAAACTTGTGTGCAACAGGATGCTACAGCAATATATTCTTCCTCTACAGTGGATAAATAAATTGAGTCTTGTTTCTTACTCAACCAAGAAACCAATCTTCCACCAAGAAAGAAAGCACCTCCACTAGTACTCTTTTGGTCATCCACACAACCAGCCCAATCTATATCAGTATAAGCACTCAAGGTGAAATCAACACCCTTAGGATACCATAAGCCATAATCTGGTGTACCTTTAAGATATCTAAATATCCTCTTTACAATTGTAACATGTGTCTCTTTAGGATCTGCTTGAAATCTAGAAACTAGACATACTACATGCATAATATCTGATATAGTAGTAGCAAGATACAATAGTCCACCAACCATAGATTTGTATTTGCTCTGATCAGTTTTAGCAGATTCATCATCTTTACTCAGCTTACATCTAGTTACCATAGGAGTACTAACCGGTTTGGAATCATCCATTCCAAACTTCTTTAACAACTCTTTTACATACTTAGATTGTGAAATGAATATTCCTTTATTAGTTTGATTCACTTGAATACCAAGAAAGAAATTCAACTCGCCAATCATGGACATTTCAAATTCTTTTTGCATTTCTTCTGCAAATCTCTTACACATGCCTTAATTTCCACCAAAGATGATATCATCAACATATACTAACACTATTAACATTTTGTTACCTTGCACTTTGAAGTAAACATTTTTTTCAGCAGAGCCTTTGTTGAATCCTTGTTTTGTCAGGTATCTATCCAATCTTGCATACCAAGCTCTGGGAGCTTGCTTCAATCCATACAATGCCTTCTTCAATTTACAAACCATATCTGGTTTGTCAGATAACTGAAATCCTTCAGGTTGTTCCATGTATACTTCTTCCTCCACTTCACCATTCAGAAATGTTGACTTGACATCCATCTGATATACTTTGAAATCCTTGTGGGCAGAAAATTCCAAAATATTCTAATAGCTTCCATTCTAGCCACAAGGGAAAATGTTTCTTCAAAGTCTATGCCTTCAACTTGTGAGTATCCCTTGCATACAAGTCTTGCTTTATTCCTTATAACTTCACCATTTTCATTCAGCTTATTCTAGAACACCCATTTTGAACCAATTACATTCTTATTTATAGGTCTAGGAACTAATTCCCATGTTTGATTCTTTTCATTTTGTTGCAACTCTTCTTTCATAGCTTTCATCCATCTCTCATCTTCACATGCTGCACTCACAAACTTAGGTTCAATTTTAGAGAGTAAACACAGATTTACCTCAGCTGCTACTTTACTTCTTGTCTTCACACCTTCACTCTTATATCCAATTATTTGTTCCTCCATATGATTCTTCTGCACATACTTAGGAGTCTTAACAACAAGTTTTGTTTTATTTTCTTCTTCAATTTGTTGTTGTTCTTCTTCTTCCTTCTCCTTATTCTCTTCAAGTACCTATCCACATATAGGATCATCAGGTTCAACTTCACTTATCTCAATAGGTTTGTGCACGTCTTCATCAACTTTCACATTAGCACTTTCAACAATCTTCCTCAATCTTTTATTGAAGCATCTATATGCTTTGCTGGTAGTAGAGTGCCCAATAAAAATTCCTTCATCACATCTAGCACCAAACTTTCCAATATTTTCATCTCTTTTAATGTAACATCTGCTTCCAAATACCTTGAAGTACTTCACCGTAGGAGTTTTACCAGTCCATAACTCAAAAGGAGTCTTTGTGTTGTTGCTTCTAATCATAAATCTATTAAGAACATAAACAGTAGTGTGTATTTCCTCTCTCCAGTACACATCTGATACATTTGATTCTTTCATCATGGTTCTTGTTGCTTCCTATACCGTTTGGTTTTTCCTCTCAACTACCCCATTCTGTTGAGGGGTTCTTAGAGTAGAAAACTATCTTTTTATGCCATGTTGTTCACAAAATGTATTAAACTCACTGGAAGTGAATTCTCCACCTCTATCAGATCTCAAAAATTTGATTCTCAAATTTACTTCATTTTCCACTCTTGCTTTGAACACTTCAAGCCTATCCATAGCCTGAGTCTTCTCTATAAGAAAAGAAACCCATGTCATTCGAGAATAATCATCAATAAGAAGCATGAAATACCTGTCACCATTCAGACTTCCTATTCTAGTCAAACCACAGAGGTCAGTATGAATTAATTCCAGCATTTTGGTAGTAGAATTCTCTTTTCCCTTAAAATGGCATCTTGTTTTTTTCCTTAACTGACAACTTCTGCAAATAGTATTAGCAGGCTTTGTGATTCTAGGTAGACCTCGGGCAACATCTCTTGAACTGATTCTGAACAGATTATCAAAGTTTACATGTCCTATCCTCTAGTGCCATAACCAACTTTCATTGACTTGAGATATAAGGCATTGACCATCAACTCCCTTAAGCTAATAGATGTTTCCATGAGTTCTCCTTCCTATAGCAACCATATCTCTGGATCCTTTTCTGATTTCACAGGTATTATTCTGAAACACAAGTTTAAAACCATTGCTACACATATGTCCAACACTCAAAAGGTTATGCCTCAAACCCTTTATATAATATACATCATCAGTGATACGTACTCCATCAAAACTAATTGTACCTTTCCCACAAATCTTAGCTCCTGAATCATCACCAAACATGACCAAACCACCATCATACTTTTCAAGTTTAGTGAACTTACTCTTATCTCTGGTCATGTGATTAGAACATCCATTATCAATCACCCAGTAGTCTTCATCCTGTCTTGCATGAAAGGAGGTGACCAAAGTACCTTCCATCTTATTCTTTTTGTTTTTCGAAGCATTCTTTTTTGCACATTTTCTAGGGTTAGCAGATACAGATTTTTTTTCCAAAGCTAAAAATAATCATTCACTATCATCACCCTCATTTTCAAATTCATCATCAGAAATCCCAACTTCTTCTTTAACATAATACGGCTTCTTGTATTTCTTATCCTTTCTATCCTTATCTTTATAATCCTTGTTCTTCTTATGTACAGCTCTATTCAAACATCTTGAAGCATAATGACCAATATTACCACAACTGAAACATTTAAAGGGAAACATACCTTTATACTTTCTGATACCTTTCTTCAACTTTCTGGTGAAATTCACTTCCAACTCATCAGAACCATCACTATTTGGATCATCTTCAATCTTCATTGCCTTAATTGTTGTTTTTGTCTTTTCTTCTTTCCTAAACTTTCTCATCTCAAATGTTGTCAAGGTGCCAAATAACTATTCTTTAGTATACTTCTTAGGACCATACATTTCTTCAATAACTGAGATCTTATCACTGTAGCAATCTAATAGGGTGATCAGGATCTACTCAATTATATCTTCATCGGTCAGTTTTCCCCCTTGATTCTTAACTTCATTTGTTGTCATCTCAACCCTCTAGAAATAGCTTGTGAACTCTTCACCTTCTTCCATTTTTTAGATTCTCATATTTGTGCTTTGCCACCAACTTCTTTGTCAACTTTACTCTTTCATTTCCTTCATACAGTTCTTCCAACTTCTTCCAGACTTTGTGAGCAGTGTCTAAAGAAAGAACCTTAGTTCGCTTAGTTTTAGATAAAGCACTATAAATAGCATACCTCGCTTTCTCATTCTCCTCATAAGTAGAAACCTCATTTGTAGTAGTAGGACCACTCGTCAGAGCAACATACTTCGTCTCAATAGAATTCTAGGTCTTGTAACCAAGAGAAACAATATATCCTCTCATCTGCACTTTCCAATCACTGTAATCAGATCCATCGAACATAGAGATCGCCAACTTATGCGCCATCTAATCTTCCTTAAGATGTTAAGCTCTACACCAAGGAACCAAAGCTCTAATACCAATTGTTAAAAGGCACAGGACAACTGAGAGGGGGGGTGAATCAATTGTCACAAAATTCAAACTTAAAACTTCAACACTTATCAATTCCACAACCACACTATTATGTTATTAAGTATGAACATGAAACACAAATAACAGAAAGTAAAATCAACACAATGAACACTAGTTTTTTACATGGAAAACCCAATAAGGGAAAATCCACGATGAGGATTAACTAGCAAAAATTGAATACAAAGGCTCACTTCCAAGGGCTCACAGCCTAAAAGAGGACTCACTATCCAAATACAAAGGTTCACTGCCTACAGAAAGGACTCACTGTCCAACAAGGAGGCTCACTGCCTAGTGATACAAAAGAGAACAAAAGATCCACCATAGCAATTAACACACATCCACAGCCTTGATCAAAAGATTGTAGAAACCTTTAGCTCACTGTCTTTAGGAATCTAACACAATGAAGCATTGCTTCCTCAACTCACTTTCGCACACTTCTACTCTTTTAATCTGCTGCTCACTTCATCACTTTGCATCGCCATCCAATTTGTCACAATTCGACTTGCATTTATACCATCTTCAACCTTAGAAACTTTCTCCAAGGTCGGCCACATAAGCTTCATTTCATAAATTCAAATTAGGTTGACAACTCAACATTCCCGCAGTGGAAAAGAATGAGAGTGGACCAATAAAAATACTTAACCAAGACCAAAAATAAAGTCTCAGATCAACCACATGCTTCCTTAATTAAATTTTAATTCTTCAAATGAAGTGTAAACACTAGGTCGACCAAACCTAATGAAAACACAAATGAACATTGGTGTACATGTTTCCCAACAAGAAGATAACATGTGAATGATGCAAAAACCTTCATTATGCATGAGAACACATCTCAGGTTCCATCAGATACATCTGCAACAAGTGCAGCAATCTTTGAACACTAAACTCCTTCCATCAGTCCATTCGGACTATGGAAACACATATAGCAACTCTGAAACTTGAAATTTGGGTTACCAAACCACATGCATCTTTTCCAAAACCAAGAGAACACCATTATAAGACACATTCTAGATCCATAAGATCTGAAACAGAACAGCGGAGGACTACGGAGCAGAAACATTTCTCCTAGTCACAGAAGACCAACTCTACCAGAATAGTTCACACACTGGTGAACATAACTTTCACATCCCATCAAATCAGAAGCTACAACTCAGGAGATATCACCATTATATCACCATTAGTAAACCTTCTGTTCTACACAAGCATAGAATCAACACAGGAGAAACGCAAAGCACATACCGTAGCACATTTTGAACACACTCATAACTCTAACTTCTCTCTTTATTAATTTTCTCAAAATTACTTGGAAACTCATCATTTCAGCACATCTGCAACATCATAAGGATAGCTCCATGTATTCACAACATCTCAACAGCATCTCAACTATACATGTACAATCTACAACATATTGAACTATGTTGACATCAATGACAACACTACTAAACTTGCTCATACTTGCAAAATTTTGTTGGGACTCAATAGTGCTTCCAAAGGCTGGCTATTTTTCATGGTTGGCTATTAAAAGAAGAATTTTGACAATTGATAGGCCTGCCAAACTTGGGATTGCAGCTCAATTTAAATGTTTCTTATGTGAAAATGAGTTGGAAGAGGTAAGCCATTTATTTATTCATTGTCCTTTTGCATCCCAGTGCTAGTCCTTTATTAAAAACAAATTAAGTTGGTATGCTCCACTACAAAATAATTTGTGGGACTTATTTTCAAGCTTTCCAGTATTGTATAAATCAGCATTGTTTGCATGTATTTGGAGAGTGATTCCTTTTGTAGTATTGTGGACCATTTGGTGGGAATGAAACAGAAGGATTTTTAGGAATGAAAAAATGAAGGTGGAGCAAGTATTGGAGAAGTTGGAATCTTCAATAACAAAGATAACAAATGTGCATGTTCAAAAGGTTAAAAGCATTGGGTCATTGTTCATAGATTGGGATTCAATGGTAATGCAGAAGTGGAATAATATTGTTCTCCCATTCAAAGGAAGCTTGCACCAGAACCCAAGAAAAAAATTAGACAAAAGCAAAATATCTTGGGTTCCACCTCAAAAAGGTTATTTCAAGTTGAATTTTGATGGTGCATCTCATGGAAAGCCAGGTATATCAGGGGAAAGGGTTGTAATAATAGATCACAAAGGGTTCCTCATTTCAAATAAGTCAATAAAACTTTTGGAAGGAACAAATAATATAGCAGAAGCACAAGCATTACTTCATGGTTTGCAACTAGCATATGATCACAAACTTAAAGAACTAGAAATTGAAGGTGATTCATTAATTATTGTGAATGCATATAAAGAAAGAAAAGTGTTTTGTTGGAAAATAAGATATGTGATGCAACAGGTATGGAAGTTGTTGGATAAGTTTAATTTTGTGCAGATTAAACATACGTATAGGGAAGGAAACCAGTTGGCAGATAAGTTTTCCAATATTGGGTGTGAACAAATTTAGAATGTACAGTTATATGAAAATAATATGCAAAATATTCCACAGGAATTAAAAGAAGCTATTGAAATGGAAAGTGTTGGTTTCTGACAAGGTGAAATGGAGGTGATGATAAGCACTTTTGTTATAGCAAGAATGATACATTTCGAATTTTTTGACAAGCTTAAAAAAAATTAAATAATTTTTAAGCAAAGGGGAGCTTTTTAGGGTTCTGCATTGTGGTTATTTCATCGACACAATTTTTATGCACCGTGGCTAATTGAATCAACATAACAAAATGACTCAGAAGCACAAGGTAACTGCTACATGGATAGGATCAATATTATAATTCATAGTATGTTTAATTCACATGGTATAGTTAATCATCATATACTTTAGTATAGTTGTGGTTTGGAGTGGAGGTACACAGAGTACTTAGCATATATTAGAATATCCCTTCACACATGGGGGCATAGCTTAAACTTGTCACTAATCCACCTATTCGCATATGTAAATTGGATAACAAGTCCAGCCAATCGCACAAGCAAATCTGTGTGGGATATTTCATTAGTACCTTCTACTAGATGATTTTAAATTAGCACAAATGAAGCCAAAGTGTGTCTTCATCAACAGATAGCTCTACAATATTTGAGATATATCCTAAGGTGTATCATTTTCCTATTAACAAGTTTATTGTTTTGTAGGAATGATCATCATTGGTTCGACCTTGTTTGTTACATCAGAAAGTAGATAAATGATTGGTGTAGATGAAGAGGATTAGCATAGAAAATGTGATGTGAAAGCCATGTGGGTGTAAACAATAATAAGGAAAGGCAGACCTTCATATTTTGATGCTAATCGATGGTAGTCAAATCACATTTTTCTTCATATTATGTGGGTGTACAAAGACTACCTCTGTTGCAGAATGGATTTCTGGTGCAATATGCTCCAAATCTTCTCCAAGATAGAATTTGTGCAATTGGGTAACAAAGCAGTGCTAAAGCTAACATTTGTAATTACATATGAGTGATGAGCTCATTCAAATGACATCAACACGAATTAATCTATCTCACATGGTATATTTCGTAATGGTATATTATGTAATTTGCTAACAAGTGTCAAAATTTTGTAGGAAACTGATGCAAGGCAAAGAGGAGGACAACAAAATCATAAATTTAAGTAGTTTCAATCATGTATCAAACCCCGTCAAGGACATTGCGAAATTCATAGAAAAATTTTGGTTTTTTGAATAGCAAAGTAAATTCCACATCTATATTAGGAACTTGGATGACAACAGTGTTTTCAACTTACAAGTGTTGTAGTGACAAAATGGCTCTCAAGTTTTCTAAAAATCTTAAAGGAATGTGAAGAAAATATTAGGCGCAATCTAAAAGGAGACATTTGCATATTCGCAGTTAACTCATCATTGATCGGTTGGCAAGTTTTGCACACTCTTACATTTTGGGTAATAAGCATCGCAGAAACAACATAACGGTAGAAGATGGTGATGCAAGTAACTGGGTAAAGTGAAAAATCTTCCTTTTCTTCAATTCAATTTGGTATTTTGGGCTTTCCTAAAACCTCTTCAATTCCCATCTCAGAACATAATTATTTCAAGAGTTTCAAGGTTGTTTTCAAGTACTATATATATGTTGGCAATGTTAGAGTTAATTTTGCAATATGGGTAATCTATGAGTGCACACCATATCAACAGTTCAAGTTGTTAGTCTCTTTTTTCGAATGCCATATATCTATCGTGAGTGTTGAAGATAATTCTGCATTTTGGGCCAACTATGAATGCAATTCACATTAACACGGTTGTCAAAGGTTATTTCTTGATATTGCATTGAAGAGCTGAGGTATTGTTAGAGGTGAATTCTGGGTGTGAACGAGTATCAAGAAAGTTTCAACAATGGAATTTATTCCAAGAAATTATAGGGAACCCTTTCAAGTGCCACAATGGGAATTTCCTTTCTCCAAAGGTCTAGATAGAGAACAATTCTCTCATGTTTTTAAAACAGATTGTATCCCTATTTTCAAATGTGTGAAGGATATAAATGGGGATGATATATTGTAGCCATCAGCATAGAGAATCATATTTCCTTCCAATTTGGTATCCATATTTGTTTCAAATATCATGGATTTGAACCTAAATTACCATGGCATGCAGAAAATATTAAATGCAGTTATTAAAGAGGTCTTCCTACAAAAAAATGCTCTACTCACAAGTATTGACTTCTGGCATGGAGAAGCATACATTGGTGGTGTCTTTCCTAGACACTACTTACATCATAAAGTGAGTTTCAAAAACATCTATACTAGTATGAGATTGGCACTTGAATTTAACTCTGCAAATTACCTATACAGGGAACTGAGCAGGTATCATTTTGAAATGGGTAATGATATGGAAAGGAGTTTCAAAAACAAATACCATGTAATTTCATTTCTCCTAACACATCATTGTCACCAGGTAGCTATTTTCAAGCCTCCAATTCAACCATAGCAAGGAGAGGTGGAATCAAAAGAGTCACAGGCAGCACCAGGGGTTCAAAGTGTTCAGCTAGTCATGCTCAATCAACATCCAATACTCCCAGATATGAATATAATAGAAAATTCTCAAACTACTCCACCAACAAATCAAATTATGAACAAGGAAGGAAATGAAGGCAGCTTCTCAGTACAAAAGGCATGAAGTGAATAGTCAAATACTTAATGGTCTATCAAATATTATAGTAAAGTCAATTGTTTTTATCACTTTTTTATGTTGACATTTTGTTACTATTTCATATTTAGGTATAATTAAGTTTTGCAATAGGAAAGGTTTGTCAAGCATTGGAAAATTGGTTGCTCCATTCAAAAGTCAATAGTTGACATTTTGTATCTTCAACATATCTAGACACAGCCATATAATGATGTAACCTTTACTATTATATAATATAAATAATTGGCTTAAATGCCTTTTACTTTAAAAAATATATTCTTTGGACCCCCTGACCCTAGTTGGTTTAAACTTAACTTTGATGGCTCTACAAAAGGGAAACTAGGTTGGGTGGGAGGGGGTGGAATCCTCAGAGATTGTAGGGGAAGGATGATTTGTTCTTATGCGATTAATCTAGGAACTAATTCTTTTAGTTTTGTAGAGGTGGCTATTGCCTTTCATGGAATTCAACTAGCTAATTAAAGAGGTATTATTAATTTGCTTATTGAATGGTACTTCAAGAATACCATCATGATGTCGAATGGGGAAGCCTCCCCGAGTTGATTCCTTTGTGACCTCATTGAATATTCTTGCTTAAACATGATGTGTTTAGGATAATGAAAAATAATGTATGCTTACTAGGAAGGGAATTATGCTATAAATGGGATGGCTAATTTAGGGCCTTTGTCAAAAATATTAAAGTTTGGGATAAAGTGCATTTGATCCTAGAACATGTGAGAAACTTCGTAATAAATGTATTTTGGACTTTTAAATTGTACATCATGCCAAAGCTGATCTATATCTCTCTCAAGATTGTAATGATAACATGTATCCTCTTAGTTGTATGAATAATAATTATTTCTTCTTTCTTTTGCCTCTTTTTAGCAAGTTACATGTTCACCTTTCCTTGTTTATGGTTACTAAAAGCTTCTAAAGTCACTTTCGGGTGTTTTTCAACTATTATTCCATTGCTCCCCTATTGATTTCTATGAGTGGGGAATTGTTTCAAGAAGAGCCCAATAGTTGTGACTCTCTAAGAAATGACCTTGAGATATGGCCTATCTTGCAGAAAGGGAATCTCACCTCATACATTGAGGCCTTGAAGGGCCACAACCCTAACCTTTCCACAAAGTTTGTGAATTCTTGGAAGGGAGGCCTTGTCAAGGTTTGGGGCCTCTCCTTCTCTATTTTTGTGGAGCTAAGTTCAGTGGATATGAGCCTCCCTCTTGAGGGTGCTAACATTCCAAAAAAAACTAAAGGGAATTATCAAAGAGATATGAAAAAATTCTTAAAGAAAGGTGAGAAAGTTAGCAAGTTGCATAATGGTTATAATAGAGAGGATTTGCTTGGAGTGTGGAAGAATATTGTCAAGGTGTTGATGAGGTATGTTACCCTCGATGGTCATTTTAAAATATTTTATGCTCATTTATTTCCTATGTTAAATCATTTTTTCCACAACATAAAAATGAATTTTTCTTTTTGGATTCACTCCTCATTGGAACAATCCATTGAAGTTGTGCAAGAAAAAGGGAAACCCCTACCCCTACACCAAGGTTTGATGTATAAACTCTATTGGTATAATGTGGCTCTCTCACTAGCCTTATCTTCCCTCCCTTGTGTTGTTAACTCTTCCCTTATTCACAAGGGTGTTATTGGAATTTTGGAAGGTAACCCTAAAACCCCTTATTCTACTACCTATTCCACCCTCCTCCAATACCCTAGAGTCACAAGGTCTAAGCCCCATTGAGATTCAAAAGGTAAAGCCTCTGTGTTTGATTCCCCTACTCTTTTTGGTAAGAAAAAGGTGTCATTTGAGGAACCTCCCCAAATTTCTATTTCAAATGACAATTAGGCTCCTATTGGTCCCCTTCTCTAGATGCTACTCCTAAAGATTCTCCTCCTAATTCTCCTTTGTTGTACAATTTATTTGCCAGTCCCCCTTTCCCTTAGCTAGATATTAGGAAATATCAAAAGCCAGAGGTTGCTCCTATGGACACCCTTAACCCCTATATGAATTGTGCCTCCCTAAGGGAGAAATTGGATGGGCTCTGCAAAGCCACTAACATTCAAAAAGACATCCTTAAGTGGTTGTTGACCCAGTTGCTTATAGCGAAGGATAAAATCCAAAACTTAGAGATTATTGTTCTGAAGAAGACTAAATATTGGTCGTATGAAGAGGAGGATGCAAATTGCCAAGAGCTATTGAGAGGCATGGCTCAAACCTTTGATAATTGGGCCAATCTGGAAAAAGAGGTTGGGGAAATTAAAAATGCTATTGGGCCTCTTGAGGAGTGTGAGAGCTTGAGAAATGAGATTGAAAAACTTCATTACAATCAAGACAAGATCCTCCTAAGTTTGTAAGAGATTATTGAATACAACAAGGAAACTGTGAAGAATACGACGATCACAATACAAGTGTTTCAACAGGAGCACAAAAGCTACCTTGCTAAGAGAGCTAGGGAGGAAAATTCAGATGCCCCCCTACCAACTCCAACAAAAAAGGAAAGACTGTGGAGAAAATGTCATCTATTTCTGAGGACAACACTGACAAGAAGAATCTAAAAGCCTTGTCTTTTGAAGAAAAGCTTCAGTTTCTTTCTAAGGAGTGGTAGGCCATAAAAAGCCTCCATCTTCTTGGAGAATAATAATTGGTATTGTTTAGTTGTTGGTTCTCGACTAGTCCTATCTCAATATCTGTTGGTTGCTAGTTTTTAGTATTTGTCTACTTTTCTTTAGTTTTTATGTTGTCTCACTTTTTGTGAGACCCCTTTGCTCTACCTTAATGGTTGTTTTGTAATGGGTTCGAGTCCCTCCCAATTTATATTAATAAAAATAATAAAAAATATTATAAAATTGAGTGTAAATATAGTTAAATTCTTAAATAAATTAAATTTAAAAAATTAAAACCTACTTCTAATAAAATATTAAAAATAAAAATAAATTATACTAAAATTGTTAAAGCTAAAATTTTAACTTTTATATTAAAAGTTCCAAGTAAAACCGAACTTAAAAAGTTAAAAATAAAATAAAAAGTAGATTCCTAATTTATTGATTTGTTTAATTCAAATTTAATATAATATATATGAACAATAATTATTATTAATATTATTATTTCAAAAAATATATATTTACTAAAAACTTATTATTATTTACCTATATATTTTAAAAGTTATAGAATAATATTCCTAAAGTTTCATATATATATATATATATATATATATATCAATTATTTATATAATATAATATAATAAAAAAAAATTATCACTTCAAAGGCTGCCATGTGGTGGCAATTCCATATGTTAACCAGAGGAAAAAAAATATACAGTGACAAAATGGGAGCATTTCCCAACTTTCCGACCCTTTTTGTGCTCCATAACTACAAAATTGGATCCAATAACATGGTTTATAGCCCCTTACTGACAGATCATACACCCAAAAATTTGGCATTCAACCAACCATTACATCAACCAACACCCAACCCACCTACAAACACATAGTAAATTACCAACCTTCTACAGGTTGAATGACCCTTCCTCATTCCTCCACCATTCCACAGTCAGCATCAAGCATATGCTCCTCGCCACCAGCCTTCCAAACCGCACTCCTTGGCACTATCTCCCACACCACCGAACCATGTTTTTCCACCATCCGTTCTTCATGAATAAACTCTTGGAGCCACTCGACACCCTCGTCCGGAGCCAATTCTAGTATGCATTTCAAAAATATAATTCCCCTTTTGGTAATCGCACAAAATTTTGGTAGAGATGTTGGATCCTCTGTAGACTAGGGGATAATGCTTTGGGGGTTTCCCGTTCTTCCTGATCATATAATATTCCCTAGGTAAAGGCACCCCCCTACCATCCACATTTTCGAGGACATCATCCAAGCCCAGGAGAACATGGCCTCACCCGCTTCACAAGACCATGGCCAAAAACATGGTTGCAACATCAAAATTCACATTGTGCCAATGATCTTCTCATAGAAACTCCTTCCCAAACACCATTTTTACAACATGTAGTATCAGAACAAGGCGGGTTTTGAAAACCTACCCCAAATGTTTATCCGAGATCTCCCCTAAAAATGGAATCTATCACTTCAAGCATTCCAACCGCACAGGGTGTCCATCCTAGTCACTGCCACCACAAGCTCTGCCCACAAAGCACATATGAATGTGTGTGGAGGTGTCGCCAAAGGGATAAATTTAACATGGGTTATATTTCATCCAGCCTTCCCACCACTTCCTTTAATCATTCACAAGAACCTTTGTCCTTGATATTTGTCCTTTCGACCTCCTCAAACTTCGAGCCTCCTACCCTTCCGCAAACTCCAAACATAATTACCACTTTATTGCCTGCCTACCCCTATGGAAGCTTTAGCCAAGTCATCTACCAAATCATTTCATTTTTGGTTTATATGGGATATTTTATATTCCTCCATCTCGCCAAGTATTTGAAGGATGGGGGTCATCCACTTCCTGAGCTTCCAATTTGGCATCCAACCTTGTCTGATGGCATTGATAGTTATCAATTAGTCTCTTTCTAGGTGTATTTTCCTTTTATTTTCTTTTTTCATCCATTCTAGCTCAATCAATACCACCCTAAACTCCACTTCGTTGTTAGTGCCAACCCCCAAAGATGTGGATTTGTGCAAGATGATACCCCCATTGTGGTCTCTGATCACACACCCAGCTCCACTAATCCCTAGATTACCTCTAGTCACCTCGTCGAAGTTCACCTTCACCCACCCCTCCTCCGGTGCACTCCACTTGACTCCCTTCCTTGGGTTGTTGCAAGTATGATCCCCTAGAGTCCCATTAACAGGTGATTATAATATAATAATTATTAAAATAAATAAAAATGAAAATTTAAAAAGTTTTAAAAATATAATTTATTATTTTGAAACTAAATTAAATTTATATATTATAATATAATAAGTATTAAAATATTGGGTAGGTCTATAAATACAGTAAGGTGGTTGGTAACAAAGCATCCTCAAATACCTAGTTCTTCTATTGAATCGTTCGGTATGGATACTTTGGTGACCCCAGTATCCACAAAAAGGAAAATGGTTTTTCTCGATGAAATAATTGAATATAGGCTAAAGGTGATATTCAAGTTGCATCACGACCTGGTAATAATGGTGGTCAAATGGGTTTGGGGAGATGACTTTCTAGTCATAGACAACAAGCATCAGGTTAATACAGATATCTCCTCTAGGTTTGTTGCCTCCCTACTAGATTTAGGGGAACCTAAGGATATGGTCAAAGCTTTGGCTATGGAGTTGGTGAAGAAGGATTTTCTGTGGGAATTAGAGGAGGTCTTGCTAGTGGCCCATCCTAGTGTGGGTATCTTGCTTCCGCATGAGATTCCACGACTGTTAGAGGAGAATGTTGTGGTACAATGGTGGCCTTTCTTGGGAAATTTCCACTTAGTTACTCTCATGAGCCATAGGAACAAGGTGGAAAAGGGGTGCTCTTTCTTGAAGAAGATACTAATTTGGAGCCCATTTTCAAGATCAAATGGATGTATCAATTCATCAACCATGAGGAGGTTAAGGAATAGTCACTAAAAAGGGTAATTAAAATTTTTTGTATAGTTTCTCAATAAATCTAGTTTGCGAACCCTGGAGCATAAGGAGGCTAATATATTATAGGTAGCATAAATAGGAAGATACAATAGTATACCTAGGTAGCTAAACTTGGATTTTGTAAAGAAATTAATGTATAACTTTTTCTCTGATCAATACAAGGAGCAACTCTAGCTATAGCTTACCAAGAAAAATAATAATTATTAAAATCTTAAAAATAAAAGTAATGTATAAAAAAATCTAAATATATAATTAATTAATTATATATTAAATATAATATATGTATATATATCAAATATGATGGGTACACGTAGAAAGATGAGGGATCAAAAAGTGGTCACTTTTTGGTCCCATAAAATACATAATTCAAGCATGTTATAACATGTTCATATTTCCAAGAAGTAAAAATACCTCTCTCTCTACCTCAAACTATATACATAAAATAAAAATTTAAGTATAAGTGACATTTATTTTCTTATACTTTAAGTTATATTTCATGTATATAGTTTTGAGATGTTTGAGAATGGTTTCAAATCTCTAGGAGTTATAATTTAGATTCTATGTTTTAGAAGATATTATAATTTTTCGAACTTAATCAAATTTTAATAATCAACAACCTCCTATAATCTTGATCTCTTTTTCTCTATATCTCACTCTCTCTATCTTCCTCAAGCTCTAGACCCCTCTCTCTCTCCATCCCTTTCTAGATCTCTCTCTATATTTCTCTCTCTCCATCTCTTTCTCTACCTCTCTATATCTTTCTCTCTTTCTCTCCCTCCCTACCTCCCTCACCCCCTCTCTACTTCTCTCTATCTACCATCTCCCTCTCTCTACCTCCCTACCTCTCCCTCCTTCCCTCTACTTCTCTCTATCTCCCCTCTCCCTCTCTCTACCTACCTCTCCCTCCCTCCCTACCTCTCTCTCTACATACCTCTCTCTCTACCTCCTTCCCTATCTATTCTATATCTCCCCTCTCTCTCTCCCACCCTCCCTACCTCTCCCTCCCTCCTTCCCTATATATTCTCTATCTCATATCTCCCTCTCTCTCTACCTACCTCTCCTTGATGAGCATGGGCTTATACTGAGAGGGGAGTGAATTAGTGTAAGACTATCTTTTTACTTTTTTAAATGAACAACCACAATAACTTCAAATACACGACATCAACAAATAAGAACACAAGAAGAATACATAATATTTACGTGAAAACTCTTTCAAGAGAAACCATAAAATAAGGACTACTTGGATCTACTATTCAAATCTAGCCACCAAAATAAATAATATTTTACAAAACTTTATAGGCTCTAACCCATTGGAGACACCAATCCCTAATACTTGAGCACCAACTCAATAATAGATACCAATATCTTTCAATATGAGGCACCAAACTCTAACTCAATAAAGAGTTTTTCTTGATAATTCTCCTTCAAAAATTTGTCGTTGAATAATCTTCTAAATTATAGTCTCTTCACACAAATCTGTTGATGTATATATGATATAACTCTTTATATTCCACACACTTCTTCTCCTCATTCCAGAAAATCTATTTATATCTTCACCAAGATAGGTGACCTTTTGGAGGGATACAATGCTTGAAAATTGAGATGGCTCTTCATTATTTTATGCCCTTTCAATGCACCCTTTAGTAGAAAACTTGGGCACTCCATAAGAGGTTAGTCCCTATAAAAATATAAGTTTATTTAAAATTAATTTCCAAAATTGGGTGCCATTATTAGGAGGGTCAACCCATACTTTGATAAAAAATAATTTATTTTTTAAAATCTCAATGAGGGTGCCAAACTTGAGAAGATCAACTAGCATGAATATGGATTTAACTTTATTTTATTGTTTTCTTGTGAGGAACAATTAGTGGCCTCTATTCGATGTCTTTTATTCACAATATGAATACTAATTAATTCTCCTTTGACATCGCCTCTGAAATCAATGATAATCTCATCCATACGAAGTTGACATCAATGATAATAATTTTAACACTTCTTTCCTCCCTCCCTACCTATCCCTTTCTCTATCCACTTGTCCCTCCCTCTCTTTGAGTCTCTCTTAAAGAGAGAAGTAGAGAGAGAGGGAGGGAGAGGGATAAAGAGAGAGAAAGAGAGATGGAGGGAGGGAGAGGTATGTAGACATATTATAGATGTATAAACATAATTGATCAAATAACACTAAATTGAACACTAATTGCAAAGCTATGATCAATTACACTATATATATCAATGAAATTGAATACACAAGAAAATTAAATTTTAAATTATGAAATATCAAATCAAATTCAAATGAAAGTCAATCAACAAATGCAAACCTTAATCCCATTGGGGGATTATGTCCTTCATGGGTGTGGAGTGCTACAATTGAGACAAAATCCTTGACATTATAAAAGAAAATGGATGAAAATGATGATCAAATGGTCTCACAAGCTCTCAAACTGCTCAAAATGAGGATTCAATTTAAGAGAGTAAGTATAGTCAAAGATTGTGGATCCCTTTTATGAAGAAATGGCTCACTATTTATAGATTTTCGAAATTGGAATCAATGATGATGATCGAATTGGCTAATCAAGGGATTAAATTGAATTGAAGGAGTGAACATGGATCAAGGATGGATCAAATGGTTGAAAATTCATGAGGCATGGATCAAAGATCAAATCAAGGGCTCAGGATCCATGAGAGACCCAACTAATTTCCTAAATTTTAGGAAATATGTTGGAGGAATGTTGGAGATATTTCCCATTAGGGGGAAACATTTGAATTTAAAAATGGAATATTCTTTTAGAATATTCATTGTGCAAGTGGGAAAAGCTAGAATATTTGAAAGATATTAGTCAATTAAATAATTAATTAAAATTATTTAATTGTGCAAATGAATGAGAGAAAATTATTTAATCAAACTAGGCAAAGGTGACAATCGAATAATTTGAATTATTTAATCAATTGAGAGTGAAATTAGTGTGAAGAATAGTGAATTAACTAAATAAATTTGATTTATTTAATTAATAGGAGAAAAGGTGGATTTAACTAAATAATTGACATTATTTAATTAAATGGAAGAATAAGGTGAAATAGACTAGAAAGTGGTGTTAATTCAAGAAATCAAGTATGCGATATCATCAGGACAGATTTAAGTGTACATTTTTCCCTTCTTTGAATCAATGCACTTGTTGTGTTGTTTCAAAGAACTAATGCTCCTCAAATCAATATTGTTGCTCGAATAAAAAATTTAAAAATTCATGATTTTTCTAGATGCCCCATTGTGTCGAGCGGAATGAATAACTACCAATATATTGCCCCCTCGAGAGATCAAGCGAAAAAAACTAATATTTGATTGTGCTCATGACATAGCTACAGAATTGGTTCAGCTGCGAAAAAGATAAGTAACAACCTCTAGGACATTGATAAAACATTTAAAATAGGATATCGGGCTCAAAAATAGAGACACTAGGATGAAACCCTAGATTTGTACTATGCTTCTAGGTCAAAAACCCTAATTTTCATGCATATATAGGGGCTAAAGAGCATTTCCCAACTCATTTGCACTCTTTGAGTTTGAGAATTGGAGAGATTTGGAGAGAAACCCTACAGAGCTCCTAACACAATGGCTAACTGTGCACTCCCGCTACACCTCGCAAATCAAGTCTGTGAGTTCCAACACCTAGCTGACGCAGGGCCACCAATACATACCTCAAAACTTTTTGCTTACATAGTTTTCTATGCATTATTAGTTTAGGTCAAAAGTGGTCTACAAGTGTGCTATGATTTCAATGGCACACTTGTTACGGTCAACGACACACTTGTGCTGCAAGTGATGCACTTGTAAAAGTACGACACACTTGTCCCAACCCAGTGCACTTGCTTTCTACCAGAGTGATGCACTTGAAGCGATGTAAATGCTTAACCCTAAGCACACTTGTAAAAGTGTCAACATTTTTATTTTAGTCGCACACCTATGAAATTTACCATAGTGACGCACATGTTTGGGTCAACGCACTTGCAAAAGTGTTGTGCACCTATCAAATGAACTAGTGCAATGCCCTTGTATAAATTAGTGCACTTTTTTTCTAGCAACGCACTTGTAAAAGTGTCATGCATATGTAAGATTGATAGTGCAATGCACTTGTTTAAAGTGGCACGCTTGTTGGTTTAGGAGTTTAAACTTTGAAATTTTCCACTTTTTTGCAAATTTGACATTGTGCACATGATGTGTGCAGGAGACCTTTCATCCTTTATAGTCGTAAGACAAGAGACCCAACATTCTATCGTGGTTAGCACATTTTAGGGATGATCAAAACTTCTTTCTAGGAGCCATCAATTTAGGATTCATTGCACACATGTCTAATATCTGCACACACCTTGTGATGATGACGACACTCGTGGAGCGTTGGCATTCAAAGACCTCTTTTTCCTTGTGATCATAGTCATAGTATGAGCTAAATACACCAGATCCATATGAATTTAAGCTATATTTAACTAACTAAGCTACAATCCCAATGAAATTCTTGAAAACCATTAAAAGAGGAAGCCATTAAAACATAACAAGCAAGAAATGAATAATGAATACCTATTTTAATGCCTCAAACCTCATCCCATTGGGGGATTGGTGTCGTATTGATATGGAATGATGACCCTTTCCCAATCCCTTTGATAAAATGATCTTTTGAATGGATTTTGTTGATAAAAGATTGATGAAAATGGGTGATTTGAACCACAATGGATGAAAAATGCTTCAATGAATGCTAATGGATGAAAGTATGAATGCATTTGAACAACATAACTTTTCTCAAATGATTTTGGATCCATTTCTCTCTAAAATGTGAGGTATTTATAGGAGAAAATGGTGAATCAAGGGTCAAGATTGATTTGGTCAATCAATGGTTGAGATGCAATTAGAGGTGAAGACATGGATCAAGGATTCTCATCAATAGATGAATGAAAGATCACATGGATCAAAGAGTCAATTAATGGCTCACAATTATTCAAACAAACACACTTTTAAAGTTGTTACAAAGTTTGGTAGGAAAGAATATTCCCTTTTTTGGAGCTCAAGTGGGAGAATATTCCAAGGGAATATTCCCATTCAAGTGGAGGAATGTGCAAAGGAGGAATATTCCATGGGAATATTCCTTTGCAAGTGGATGGGTGAGGGAAAATTAGTAATTAGTTAATTAAAACAAAGTTTTAATTATGCAAGTTGAGTGAATTTAGGATTATCATTAAATAATTTATTTATTTAATGAAAGGGGTTCAAATGACTTAAATAATTTGCATTATGCAATTAAATAAGATGGAAATTTAGTGTGAAAGGTAGTGAATTAACCTAATGAAATTAATTATATTAATAGATGAAAATGATGCATTTAATCAAATAACTAGGCTTATTCAATTAAACAGTGGAAAAGAAGATGAATTTAGGATGAAACAGTGTTAGTAATCATATTCAAGTGTGTAATATTATTTAGGAAAATTTTAACTATCTATAGTTCCACCTCCCTGTCGGTGAGACGACTATCACATTGGAGGATGTTTGGTGTATCCTTCGAGTTCTAATTCACAGTATGAGAGTTATACATGACACGAACCTTGGCCTAGAGGCCATGTTTCGAGTTCTAGATGTTGATTCCTTACAAGTGGAGAGATACCAGATCGACCTGCACCAACACTGAGGGTGTGCCAGTGATCTGATATTGGTCATTGTTGGATTGATCATGGGGGTTTTGGTTCGAGACAGATGTAGCTGAGGCTTTAGTATCAGCTGGGATTTAGTGCTAGATGGGATGGTTGATGACATGATAGTATATGCTTGGGGCCCAGTGATTCTTGCATCTTTGTATCATGATATGCACCAAGTGGTGTATATGTGAGGATGCAGCTTATTTGTAGGAGTGAATTTATTGCATATTTGGGCTTGGGAGCACATTGTCATGCTCAAGCTTGCTATCGCCTTGGCAAACATAGATGAGGATTCAATGGTTTACAGATACAAAGCTATGATTACACTTCACTACACTAGTATTACTGGGATGGCTTACTAGAGATGGGTGATAGATGATATGATATCATTCTAGTGGAGACCTTGGCTCTAGGCCCATCCATGGGTTGATGATTAGCAGGACCTCTTTTAAGCTAGATAGAAATAGTGGATCATAGGCCACCACCATCATATCATTAAGAGATAATCTACCTTCCAAATAGGGTTGCCAAGTAGTTTGGTGACCAGCAGGATGTCTTACCTCCCACTTACAGAGCCATATGCACATGTACTGCTAGGGAGACAAATTAGGGAGATACCATGGATCCTCAGGTAGCTACCCAGGACTTTGCACATATACTTCCATTACCATGGGTTTATGTTGGGGGACCCGATGACCCAGGTACCACACGTACTTATGATGCATGGTTCACTTAGCATGCCCCAGTTAGGTTGACATATTAGACTGAAGGGTATGGTGTAGGACGAGGATAGATGAGAGGTAGAGGATGGATTAGTTGGATACCACAACATCCACCTCAGCAGCCATCCCACAATGGTCAGGTCCTAGGAGATGGATAGCATGACGGGAAGATTCTAGGGGACGATCAACATGATGGTAAAATTCTATAGTATAGCAAGAAGAACCACCCCTTTGCCACCTCCATGAAAGTAGCGGCAAGGTCTGGATCTGAGGGACGCACACATATAGGTACTAATGGTTGAGAGGGACTAGGCCATTCAGGAGCGAGACACAACTAGGACAGATCTAGACAGATACCAATAGAAGCACGACCAAGAGCACTAGCAGAGCCAGCAATTAGCTCTACATCTCTCTTAGGAGACAGCTAGGAGACAACAGCTTGAGGCAACTACACAGTTATAGGGGCAGGGTTTGGTATCTGCTACACTTTATGGATGGGTTGTAGTAGATGCCTCATACTATCAAACCTTGTACTACATACATGTATTGGAATATGGCTTTGTATGTTGTCATTGATGTCAACTGAAGTCATCCCCTTGGTCTACAATTCATTATCCAGTCATACTGGCAGATAAAGTGATACAGTGTGTATTATCGGTAGAATACTTGAGGAAAAGGGTATCCGGTCAGACGGCTTCACCGGATCATCTTTTTGTTGTGGATCTCTGGAATTGCTTGATAATCATGTGGATTATCTTATTATCGAGTTTTGTGGTGTTGCATTAGTTGCAATAAAAGGTTGGAGGTCCGGTAGGACACTTTTTGTCTATTTGTTTGTTGTAGCCGACTCAGGAAATCTGGCATGTTGTGGATGTGTAAAGTGAAATTATTAAAAAAAAAATTGCGTTCAAATGTTTAATTATTGGTTCTAGCCATATTCTAGCTGACTTGTTTGGATAAGCATCAAATTTATTCATGATTTGGGCCGACAACTTGCAAATATTCTTATGTTTTGTTGAGCCGACTTGTAGCAATTAAATCCCTAGTCGCAGATATATCTAGATGATTGATTACATCATTTTGGAGTACAAAGGTGTATTGGTGTATGTTGTGAACATTCAAGAAATATTTGAGTGATATCATGTGCAATTTCACTTGCGCATAAAGATTTTGTGTGCAAACTTGAGCGGAGCATAACAGAAATTCAATATCAGTCAGAAGGACAGAAGTTCGTCATCAAAGCTTAACCAGAACTGTAATCCAACATTGGTAGATGCTATTCAATCAGTTCATTTTCTTTTGGATCTAATCCAAATAATTGTAAGGGCAGTGAGCCCATCCTTTTGAGCAATGAGCTCTAGGAACTGAGCCTAAATGCAAGTGCATTCCCATTTTGTAATATTTCTTTTGGGTATACTCAGAGCTTATTGTGGATTGGCCATCCATTGTGGTTTTTCCCCTAACAAGGTTTCCACGTAAAAATCCTTGCGTTATGGTTGTGTGGTTTCTTATTTTCTATTTCTACATATCACTGTTGAATAAATGTTTCAAGTGGATTAAAGGTCAGAATAATAAAGTTAATTTTTGCAGAACACTAATTCACCCCCCCTCTCAGTGTTGCTTGTTTCCAACAATTGGTATCAGAGCTAGTTCCTCGAAAAAATTCTAAAAGCTTGGGGAGATCTTGGAAAGTGTTCTCAATGGATACAAGCAGTCTTCAATGACAACTTATGGTGGCTTTGGATGATCTTGACCAATCAAAATTTGAGATTTGGGAATTGCAAGATAATCTTGAGAATGCAGAAAAAATCATTCAGTCCTTGAAAGACAAGATCAATGAATCAAGGGAGAAAAGAAAGGAATTATGTGGTCAGCTGAAACAGAAGAACAAAACCATGGAAGATGAATAACTCAGTCAGGTTTTGAAAGAGAAAACAGAAGAATGTGAAAAATTTTCCCAAGAGAATGTTGCCTTGAAGCGTGACATGGAATCTATCATGATGAGAATGACCAAGGAAATTGAGGACAAGAAGAAGAATGAAGAAAAGCTTGCACAATCCTTGAAAGAAAAGTCAAAACAATGCAGCCGACTAGATAATGAATTGGAGCAATCCAAGAACAGTCAGGAGGAGCTTGAAAAGCAGCTTGATGATCTCATAAATGAACTTGCTGCTGCAAATGAGTATAAGGAGAAATTCAAAGCAAGAACAACCAAACTTGATGAATTAATCAAGGGACAAAGAACTGATGGTGATCGTCGAGGTCTTGGATATGAAGAAGGAGAAATCTCCAAATCCAAACAACAGAACTCTAGACAAAGGAATTTTGGACAAGGAAAATTCAGAAAAGGGAGTCAGATGAATGGATCCAAAATAAATCCGGTAAGGCAACCTAATACTCAAAGATTTAATGGCTATTGTTATACCTGCAACAAATTCAGTCATTTGGCTTCTCAGTGTAGGAGTAGGGTGAATACAAGTAGACCATCATTCTCAGGTCAGTGTTTTAATTGCCATAAGTATGGTCATAAGTCAAGTGAATGTAGAATTATGCTGAACAATTTTGTTAGAGATGTCAAATGTTATGCATGCAATAGATTTGGACATATTGCTAACCAGTGTAGATCAAGACAAAGTCAATGGAACAATTGGCCTGGATAGAGAAGCGTTGTGTGCTACAGCTGCAAAAAAATTGGTCACACTTCTAGATTTTGTTGAAACATAAAAGGTCTGGTAAAACAGAACATGCAACTAGATACTAAAGGAAAAGGGAAAGTCACTACTAATGAGATCAAGAAGCAAATGCAGAAGAAATGGGTGAAGAAGAATTCCTTTGCAGAAGGTAATGGATCCACACCAAAAGCCACTTTTGGTAATACTTCAGGAAATTGACCTTAGGCCTCTGCCATAGGGGGAGCTATTATGAAAAACTCCTAAACACCCTACAAGTGATTGGTATTGAAATTTGGATGTGTTACAGTAGGAAATTTGGCACTTTTTAGACATTGTGAAATGAATCCTAAAGCATTAGTGAAGAATATTGGAGATCCTCATAGGAATTATTTGTCTCAAAACATAAAAGACAGTAAACCGGTCGAGTTAGGGCAAGGGAATTTATTACAAAAGTGAAGGGTTAGGTTCGTAATCAATAAAAGAACAACTTCCACCCTCATTTTCCTCATTGAGGAAAAGAAGTTTGGAAAGCTCTAAGGCGATCATTGCCAAATTGAGAGAGATTCGAGCATAGAGGAGAATCTACGATCAAATTTTGTTCTATCTTTGAAAGGTATTTATTGCAAAACCTGTAAATTTGTGTGCTCGCAATTATGTCTACTCCTTTGTTAGTCGAAGTTAAGGATAGGCCATGCCCAAAATTCAAATGGAATCCATATAAGTCTATAGATACAGAGCCACTAGGTGCATTTTCATCGGTGTTGTACGGTGTTCTGCACATTGAAGATATTAGGGCATATGTGCATGCAAATATTGAAGATTTGGGTAGCTCACAGTTATTGGAGTTGTATTCCCAATCCATAGTTCAAGAAGATTATACTATGAAACCAGAATTCAAAACCCTAGAAGACAATAAATTTGCGCAATTTGCAAAATTTCCCATATTCGAAGAAGATGAGTGGGTTCGATATATTTTGAGTCATGTTCATGATGAATTCATGTGGTTAGATGTTCCTTTCAAAATCTCCAAAGAATTTATTTGTGCAATCACAGGCTTAAATTCCACCAATAGACTTCCAGTTTTGAAGTCGGTGAAAAATGATGAGGTTACTAGAGCGACTGGCTCTCATTGGGACAAAAGGGCAATGACTATAGATCATATTGCCGAGGTTGATGTAAAATTTACATCTATGGTTATAGGATACAAGATCTACCATTTGAGCTGGGAAAATTCTATATCTGGAATAGCCATCTATACAGCATATGAAATGATCAAACAAAATGTAGAATTTGATCTATGTGAGCTGCTCAGAGGTCAACTACTGGAGAATCTGAGAAAAATCAAGGACAAGAAGAATGTATTCAAGTTAGGAAACCTGTTAATCTCTCTGTACTTCTACTTCTCGGGAAAGATACCAGGAGTTGGTAAAGTGCAATGGCGTAATGATATGCCGGTAGCTATGAAGATCTGGGATATGTTATGTGGACTTGGTGATTGGCAGACCTGTAACATAATCCTGTGGGGTCATTTAAAAAATTTCCAAAACTTGATGCATGCCAGAGAGAGAATCCCTACCGCAATAGTGGAATAGTACAAAGACACTATATGCTTCATGATTGACATTGACCAATGTCACATGGAAGCTATTGATCCTAGAACAGTTTGGATCATGCCTATGGGGTATGAAGTAGATGGAAACATTTTGAGGATGTATGTTGAACATCTGCTAAATTCTCCACTAGATCAGAATGAAGAAAGGTTTGGTACATATGCGGAGAAAATCCTACAAGTTCATTTTGAATTGAGGAAGCCAGTATCTATCAGAAAGGTAAGAAAAGAAACAGAAGCTCTTGCAGAGAGTATAGGTCTTCCTGTGGAAAAGCTGAAAGAAATAAGAAGGAAAAGAGATGAAGCTGAAGTGGCTAAGAAGAAGGAAAAGGTTGAATCAGCTGGGCCGGGAACATCTTCTATCAACACCAGATCTACCAGGAGTTCCCCTGCAGCACAGTCTGCTCAAGCCGAAGCTTCCGGAAGAAGGAAGAAGAACAAAAGCTCAAGAACTTAAAAAGTTGTATCTAAAGATGAAGAGGAAGAAACTGACTCTGAAGAAGTATTAAGAGAGTTAAAAGCTTCTAGGACTCATGTTGTCAAACTGAACAAGAGAAAACCTTCTAGAAAAGGTGAAGAAGCAAAGAAAATGGCTAAAGTTGACAAGCCCAGCATGTCTGTCGAGGAAGTTACAGACACAGCAGTAAAAGATGGAAATCTCATGCCACTCTATGACCTGTATGAGACTTTTGATGAATCTGGTAAGAAGATTTTTGAAGAAGCTACTGTTAAGCACTCGAATGTTTTGAATAAAACTCTTGTTGAAATCATGTTTGGCTTTCCTACAAGCCTATATAATGCTTTGGAATCTAGGAGAGAGAGTGCCAGAACAGAGGAAGAAAATATTAGGAAAAGAGTTCTTGTTGATTTGTTCCGAGAGATGTCAATAGAAGAAATGGATTTATTTCTTCTAAAGGTCAAAAAGGAATTTAGAAGCAAGTCAAGAGTCAATAAGCTCATGATTAGTGACACTGATGTTGTTATTAGTGAAACTAAGGTAATCTTGGAAGAATTTTTGTCAAAGGAAAAGATAAAATTTGAAGAGATTAATACTGAACATACTCAAGGCAATGAGGAAGTAAATGCAAAGGTAAATGAATCATAAGAAGGGAATGAGAATGAGGAAAAAATGAATGTTTCTGATCCTCTAGAATTTGAGGATATTCTGATAACTAGGAGACAACAACTTGAGGCAACTGCATAGCTATAGGGTCAGGGTTTGGTATCTGCTACACTTTATGGATGGGTTGTAGCAGAGGCCTCATACTATCAGGCCTTGTACTACATACATGTATTGGAATATGGCTTCATATGTTGTCATTGATGGCAACTGAAGTCATCCCCTTGGTCCGCAGTTTAGTATCCAGTCATACCGGCAAATAAAGTGATACAGTGTGTATTATTGGCATAATACTTGAGGAACAGGGTATCCGGTCAGACGGCTTCACCAGATCATCTTTTTGTTGTGGATCTCTGGAATTTCTTGATAAGCATGTGGATTATCTTATTATCAAGTTTTGTGGTGTTACATTAGTTGCAATACAAGGTTGGAGGTCCGGTAGGACATTTTTTGTCTATTTGTTTGTTGTAGCTAACTCAAGAAATGTGGCACCTTGTGGATGTGTAAAGTGGAATTACTAAAAAAAAATCTGCGTTCAAATGTTTAATTATTGGTTCTAGACATAGTCTAGCCAACTTGTTTGGATAAGCATCAAATTTATTCATGATTTGGGCCGACAACTTGAAAATATTCTTAAGTTTTGTTGAGTTGACTTGTAACAATTAAATCCCTAGTCGCGGATATATCTAGATGATCGATTACATCATTTTGGTGCATGGAGAAGGTGTATCGGTGTATGTTGTGAACATTCAAGGAATATTTGAGTGATATCATGCGTAGTTTCACTTATGCATAAGGATTTTGTGTGCGAACTTAAGCAGAGCAGAGCAGAAGTTCAATATCAGTCAGAAGGACAAAAGTTCATCATCAGAGCTTAACTGGAACTGTAATCCAGCATTGGTAGATGTTATTCAATCAGTTCATTTTCTTTTGGATCTAATCCAAATAATTATAAGGGTAGTGAGCCCATCCTTTTGAGAAATGAGCTCTAGGTAGTGAGCCTAAATGCAAGTACATTCCCATTTTGTAATATTTCTTTCGGGTATATTCAGAACTTATTGTGGATTGGCCATCCACCGTGGTTTTTCCCCTAATAGGGTTTCCACGTAAAAATCCTTGTGTTATGGTTGTGTGGTTTCTTATTTTCCATTTCTGCATATCATTGTTGAATAAATGTTCCAAGTGGATTAAAGGTCAGAATAATAAAGTTAATTTTTGTAGAACACTGACTCACCCCCCTCTCAGTGTTGCTTGTTTCCAACAACATGTTCCCCCACATCAACAATAGCCATATTTTTCATAGAGGAGTGGAGTTGCACTAAGTGGCTCAATAGGTGGGCCATTAGTAGGGTAGACTTCAGGAGATTTTTAGCCACCACCTCGCCGAGACGAGGATCAGGGGAGTAGAGGATAGCTCCATGCATATAGACATATTTTTGATGTACAGTTTGATTAGTGATGTATATTCATTCATGGGCTCATTTTTTATAGCCTCCTATATATATTTATCTCATACTTGACTTGTATCATGATATTTGATGATTTCAATATATATGAGATAATTTTTTATGTGATCATGATAAGATGTTTTATTTCATGCTTATGATGCTATGTTATAGATGTCCTATGCTTTTATATGGATGCATTATGGATGATGTATGATTATGTATGCAAATGTGATATATTTATTATGCTTATGATATGATGCATGCAAATGTATATGATTTGTGGATGAGATGCATATGTTATGGATGCCTTTTTTTTTGTACTTTTTGATATACCATACTATGCATATGCAGGATATATGTTATGCTGACGATTTATGGATGCAAGATGGATGTGCTTATTATTTGTTATGTCATGACACTTGGATGTTAGTAAGAACTACATAGAATGTGGATAGAATAAGAATATGGTTCATTGATTAGTCGTTCTTTCATATTGATATTGATTCATAATTCCAACAAATCCATAATTATTTTGAGATCTTATTGGATGTGATGATGAGAGAGATGATATTGCTTTGCTTCTAGGAATTTGTCTTAATTAATCATAGCAATCCTTATTTTTTATATAGAAAATAGACACAATGCACTGAGGTATGAAGAAACAGGGCGATGTTGTAACTAAAGTGATGTACTTTGACTCTGCAAATAGATAGGAATATCCTTGTTTGCACTTGAAATACAAAAACCTTGTTTGACCATGTGAAAGAATGAGTCATCAAAGTAAGAAGAATAATATACAAAAGGTATGAAGAACCTGATGTTCCCTAGCCATTGTATTACCTGAGACTATCCTGACACATGCAAGATAAGTATTTACTGAGGTTGTACTACAAGAACATCGAGCAAGCACAACAAATGAAAATGTTCAATGCTACATTCCTTTCTCTCTAAATCATTTTGTTAGACATCATCGAGAGATCATTAGAATGGACCAACAAGATAAACCATACCTAAAAATATTAAAATGAACAAATAGTCAATGCTATTCATATCTATTGCCAAAGAGATTTGTTTTGAGGATAAAAAATCTCATGATATCAAAATGATGCCCATTGTCAGAATGATGTATCCTACAACACAAATTTTATAGGATGATGATGAGTTGAACTGATTAGGCAATTGATACGAGTCTGATTAACATTTTTGCTAATGATCTAGAGTTTTATTTTTTTGGAGTTTACATTTCAATTTTGTTGATTGTTATACTTGTTTCTATTTGCTTTGTCAAAGGGTGAGGGTGGCGATCAATTTATTATGGTTGAACGTTTATCATGGGTGAAAGCGAGATGAGATGGGTGATTTATTTTTTGAAATATTTCAATATTTTTGATGTTTTGAAATGTTTTGAAGTTGTTTTTGAAACTTTTGAGATTATGTGAATGTTTAATTTTCCTAAAATTATTTGAGGTTGTTTTGGGTTTTTCAGAATTTTGCACCTATTTAAGGTTTTCAATGTTTTTGACTATTTTTTTGTTTTCCAAGGTTAGGCCAAGAACAAGACCTAAGAGGGACTGAACTTATGCCTCGAGGGCTCATCGATGATGGCCTTTCCTATGTACATGCACAGAGACAACATAGTTTGACAAGTGTTTTTGACTTTTTTGACTTTTTGACTTGTTTAGGGGTTTTGAGATGATTTGGATGTTTTTGGATTTTGACCTTTACAAGTATTTGAATGTTTTTAAATTTTGGACTTTACAAGTTTTTGAAATTTTTTGGGATTTTGAACTTTACAAGTTTTCAAATGTTTTTGGGATTGTGAACTTTACAAGTTTTCAAATGTTTTTGGGATTGTGAACTTTACAAGTTTTCAAATGTTTTTGGGATTGTGAACTTTACAAGTTTTCAAATGTTTTTGGGATTTTGAACTTTACAAGTTTTTTAATGTTTTTGAATTTTTTAGAATATGAATGATACCTAGATCTTGATGTCAATGTCAAGTTATGAGATTTTAGACATGGATCAAGAATTATTCAAAAATAAGAGTGCAAGAACTTACCCCCAATGTCTAGCAATGTTTCAAGATTCATGTGCCAACAAGGGTAGTGAATGAATAAGCCTGTGATGATTTCAACAGGATTTATATCACGCAATAGGACCATTGGGATAATGCTAGAAATAGGAAATGATACTTCATGAGATAAAATAGTAAAGAGCATGTCAAGAGTTTCATCATGAGCAAGGTTAAACTGCACACCAAACCTTTTTCAAGATCAAGAGATTTTGGAAGATCTTTTAGGAAAGCAAAGTGCGGAAACACCTTCCAAATGGTAAACCTCAGGAGAGAGATACAAATAAATCATTCAATTTGTAATTATAGTTCATTTAAGAAGCACATTCATGAGAAAATAGAATAAAAAATTAAAACATCACACAAAAATGGACACCTTAAATTACATGGGAAAACCCTTACAGGAAAAATCCCACACACCAAGCAAAAGATCTCTTTGTATTACAATAAAAATGTAATTTACATACAAAGTGCAGAGCTACACTTTCAGGTGTTAATTCTCACAGTATCAATTATGGCAACATAACATTTCTCTTATCAACCTCACATTGTTCAATTGAACAATTCAAAGTTACACACTATTCATTACAACATTTGTTTAATTCCCAACCGTTCCAAGAACAAGTCGTTACAACTTCCAACAAGAACCGAACAAACACAAATAAATGTAACTGTAACTCACATACTCCTATGGAAACTTTGAAGAGATAGTAAATAGTCTCTTTCTGAACTTTCAGTGTCACCTCGACACGAGCTTATAACTCCATTCTTTTCCAACTGCTTACCATTGGAGTATCGATGAGACCCCGAAGTGACTCCCTTCAACATAAGGATGTTTCACTGATGAAGATTGTAGTCTCACTTAGGGGGTCCCACCATCTACATGTCATACACATCAACTCTTTCATCCTCCATGTCATCTCCCACGCATCTTAGACCTGGCACACTATGGTTCCACTCCATCGACACATTGAGGGGACTAAGATCTAAGTCCCGACGAAGTCCTCCACTCCTATTGACAAGAGTCCCCAGCCTCCATTTAGGATGTCGAGGGGATAGTATTCAGAGTCCCATCGAAGTCATATGGTCCCACCGACAAAGAGCCTTAACAATCCATATATGTTTACTGTTATCTACACTCCCTTATCAGGACTTCAGTGAGACTGGTTGCTAAGTCCAACCGACTTCTAATTGTCACACCGATGGAGCTCTACTACAAATGTAACTGTGAACTTACTAAGAAATCAGTCAAATGTTCCATCGAGACTTTGATGAGACATGACTCAAGGTCCCACTGAAACTGCACTATCAACCCAATGAAGTTTAGACCTGAATGCCAAAAGTTTGAGGCATTAGTTTCTCAACATTCTCCCACTTGATGAAGAATTTACTAGTGTTCCAACGCTTGAAGTCACTATATGTTTTAGGCCCCAAGGCTCATCAAACTGGTGCACCATTTAAACTTATTTGTGCTCATAGGCTTCATCAATGCATCAGAAACATTCACCAAAGTATCAACCTTTTCTAGATTAACCTTTCCATCCTCTACCATATCATGAACAAAGTGGTATTGTACTTCAGTATGTTTCGTCCTGGCATGGAAAGTTGGATTTTTCACCAAGCATATAGCACTTTGACTGTCACAAAAAATTACAATTTTCCCTGCATTAAAACTAATATCAAAACACAAACATCTAAGCCAAACAACTTCCTTGCAGGCATGAGTTGCTTCCATGTACTCCACCTCAGTAGTGGATAAAGTGACTACAGCCTACTGCTTGCTCATCTAGCTAACTGCACCACCAAACAACGTGAATACATATCCACTAGTGGATCTTCTATTATCAATGTCCCTTGCCCAATCAGAATCCACATATCCACGAATGCTAACTGAACTCTATGATCCAGTAGAGTAACCATGATAACATAAGGTCTACTTAGAAGTACCCTTCAAATACCTAAAGAATCTTTTCACGGCATCCCAATGCGGTCTCCCTGGATTATCCATAAACTGATTAAGTACTCCCATTGCTTGGGAAATGTTTGGCCTGGTACAAACCATTGCAAACATTAAACTACCAAATGCACTTGCATAAGGCACCCTAACCATGTCCTCCATCTCAATAGGATATTTTGGACAATATTCAACAAAGTTCCATTCCCTGCAACACTGGAACAACTATCTGCTTGCAATTTTTCATATTAAATCTCTCTAGGACAACATTAATATACTTGCTCTGGCTAAGCCAAATTTTTCTATTTCCCCTATCCCTTTTGATTTCCATCTCCAAAATATACCTTACTGAACCTAAATCTTTCATTTGAAATTGTGTTGAAAATTGAGATTTCAATTCAGAAATCATACCCTTACTATTCCCAACAAACAACATGTCATCCACATGCAAGACAATAATAAGAAGATGACCATTTTTAGTATTAAAGCACACAATGATTTTACTTTGATCTCATAAACCCCAATGACAACACAAAGGTATCAAATTTTTGGTACCACATTCTAGGTGACTGGTTCAAACCATACAAAGATTTCTTTAATTTACAAACTAGATTTTCCTTACCTTTTTCAAAGAAGCGCTCTGTCTAGTACATGTAAATTTCTTCCTTTAAATCACCATGAAGAAACGTTATTTTCATATCTATCTGCTTGATTTTTAAATCATACGCTACTGCAAGTGATAACAAAAATCTGATAGATGTCAGCTTAGCTATAGGAGAAAATATTTCTCCATAGTCAATTCCCTCCACTTGGGAATATCCTTTCATGACTAGCCTAGCTTTATGCTTCTCAACATTGTCATCTAGGCTGATTTTCTTTTTAAACACCCATTTGCATCCAACAGGATTTCAACCTTCAAGAAAAGGTACCATATCCTAGGTTTCATTCTTCTTCAATGTGCCATTTCTTTATTCAAGGCTTCCAATTAGGAATTTGCATCAAACATACCCATAGCCTCTCTAATAGTCCTAGGCTCATCAGTGTTAGCAATCAAAGCATAGGCACAACTAGAATCTAAAATAGAATATCCAAACCTTTCGGGTTGTCACTTCTCACATGTAGACCTCCTCACAGGCTGAGGTTGAGGTTCTTCTTGATCAGAATTTTTAGAGCTGATAGAGCTCTCCTCACTAACAGGTCCACCAGGAGTATGTAGTTCATCCTTATCTAGTGTAACAGGAAATTCAACTACATCCTTCTTCTCTACTTCTTTCATCTTTGGCTATAGATCAATAGTAGAAGGTTTTAGCTCACGAAAGATCACACTTCTACTATACAACACCTTCTTTGTAACTGGATTCCAAAGTTTGTACCCTTTCACACCAATTCCATAACTGATGAAGATACATTTTACAGACTTGTTCTCCAATTTAGATCTTTTTTCACTAGGCACCTAAGCATACACCTCACAGCCAAAGACTCTAACATGTCTCAAAGAGTGCTGCTTACTAGACCACACTTCTATAGGTGTCTTGTCCATGAGCATCAAATTGGGAAATCTATTAATTAGATAACATGATGTAGCTACAACCTTAGCCTGAAATTTTTGTTCCAGATTAGCACTACTTAGCATACTTCTTGCCCTTTCCATCAGCATTTTATTCATCGTTTCTACAACTCCATTTTGTTGTGGAGTATAAGGAGTGGTCCTACGCCTTTTAATTTCGTGATCTTTGTAAAACCTATCAAAATTTGCTGAACAAAATTCACCTCCATTATTCGTCCTCAAGCATTTTATTTTTCTACCAGTTTGATTTTCAACCAAGGTTTTAAATTCCTTAAACCAACTAAAAACTTGTGTTTTACTTCTGAGAAAATAAATAAATGCCCTTCTTGAATAATCATCTATGAATGAAACAAAATACACAGATTTTGATAACAAAGGAACATTAACTAGACCAAATACATCAGCATGAATATAATCCATAATTCCAAAAGATTTATGAGGACTAGAATAAAATGAAACATGGTGTTGTTTTCCATATATACAATATTTGCAAAAATAAAATTCAAGGTTACAATCATCAAGCCCTTCAACCAAACTTTTATTTTTTGAGGATTTTAAGCCTTTTTCACTAATGTGGTCGAGCCTTTGATTCCACAACACTGTTTTCTCAGCTGAGAGCTTCACCTCTAAAGAATTAGCACCCACAAGAACAACATCCCCCTTCTCTACTTAGTCATATTTAGTCAAATTTATAGAAGCACTGTTACATTGCACTACACATGTGTCTAGCTTGTACAAAGTTCCAATTCGTGCACCCTTATCCAACACCATAGATCCTCTATTCATCTTGAAAATACCATTTGAGAAAGAGACTTGTACACCAGCATCATTAAGGTTACTAACTAAAAGCAAATTTCAAGCTAGACCTGGTATATGCACACATCATTGATTCCTTTTATTCTTCCATCAAGAAAACAAATTATGACTCTTCCATAGCCAACAATCTCTAGATGGGAATCATCACCCAAATACACCCTTCCACTAGCATACTTCTCGTATTTTATGAACCACTCTCTATGAGAGGTCATGTGAAAGGACACACCTAAGTCAATCAACTAAAAAACATCTAATGCCTGAGTCACCAAGGCTGCAATGAAGGCATCTGCACCATTCTGAGAAGATTCATTATCAGAAGAATTAGATTTCTTTTTCTTCTTCTTCTCCTCTTTGCAATCTCTCTGGATATGTCCAGTCTTCCCACAATTCCAGCACTTCACCTTGGACTTTTTACCAGGAGACTTTGATCTCCCCTCTGACTTGGATTTTGACTTCTTGTCTTTCTTCTTACTTTTCTCCTTTGATCTGCCTCGAACAACAAGGGCCTCCTTAGCCATCTCAGAAGATTTTCTTTGTATTTCCTTTGATAGCAGTGAAGCAACCACATCTTCCATCTTGAAAGTGGTTGTTGTACTCCCAGTAGCCATTACCAAGTGATCCCATGTGTTAGGAAAAGAACATAACAGGAGCATACAGTGATCCCCGTCATCAATTTTCACACCAACAGACACAAACTGAGCAACGATCATGTTAAATGAATTCAAATAATCTGCAACAGATGCCCCTTCCTCCATTTTCAAAGAGTACAACTTCTTCTTGAGAAATAACTTGTTTACCAGATATTTCCCCTAATAAATATCACCAAGTTTTTTCCACAAGAGTTTCAATGTCTTCTCTTCATGGATATTCAAGAGCATGGAATCATCCAAGCACAGTCTAATCAGACCCTTGGATTTCTGGTCCTTTGCATCCTAGTCAGTTTGTGGCATTGTTGATGGTCTATTTCTAGATACTACATCCTAGAGATCATGATCAACAAGCAAATATTCCATTTTGAGTTTCCACAACTCAAAATTGCTACCATTGAATTTCTCAATTTTTATTCTCCCAAATGTGCTATCCATCTTAAACCTACAATTATTTTACACCCAGGTTTCTTTGCAAAACTCCCACTGAGTAGAATCAACAAAAAAACCCGTCTCACCCACAAGGATAACAAAGTTGGCCAAGCTTTGATACCAATTGTAAGGAAAGCAAAGTGCAAAAACGCCTTCCAAACGCTAAACCTCAGGAGAGAGATATGGATAAATCATTCAATTTGCAATTATAGTTCATTTAAGAAGCACATTCATGAGAAAACAAAATAGACAATTAAAACATCACATATAATTGGACACCAAAAATTATGTGGGAAAACCCTTACAGGAAAAAATCCACACACCAAGCAAAAGATCTCTTTGTATTACAGTAAAAATGTCATTTACATACAAAGTGCAGAGCTACACTTTCAGGTGTTAATTCTCACTGTATCGATTTTGGCAGAATAACATTTCTCTGATCAATCTCACACTATTCAACTAGAGAATTCAAAGTTACACATTGTTCATTACATCATTCATCCAATTCCTAATCATTCCAGGAACATGTCATTACAACTTCCAACAAGAACCGAATGAACACAAATAAATGCAACTATGATTACATGCTCCTGTTAGAACTTTGAAGAGACAACAAACAGTCTCTTGTCGAACTTTTAGTGTTACCTCGACACAAGCTTATAACTCCATTCTTTGCCAACCTCTTACCATCGAAGTATCGACAAGACCTCGAAGTGACTTCCTTCGACATAAGGATGTTTCACCGATGAATCTTGCACTCTCGCTCAAGAGGTCCCACCATCTATGTGTCATACACGTCAACTTCGTCATCCTCCATGTCATCTCCCATGTAGCTCAGACTAGCACACTATGTTTCCACTCCATCGACACGTTGAGGGGACTAAGATCTAAGTCCCAATGAAGTCCTCCACTCCTACCGACAAGATTCCCTAGCCTCCCATCGGGATGTCGAGAGGATAGTATTCAAAGTCTCGCTGAAGTCATATAATCCCACCGATGAAGAGCCTTGACAATCCACACATGTTTACTACTATCTACACTCCCTTATCAAGACTTTGGTGAGATTGGTTGCTAAGTCCCACTGACTTCCAACTGTCACACTGATGGAGCTCTACCACCAATGTAACTACAAACTTACTTAGCAATCATCCAAACGTTCCATCGAGACTTTGATGAGACAGGACTCAAGGTCCCACCGAAACTGCACTATCAACCCAATGAAGTTTAGACCCAAACGCCAAAAGTTTGAGGCATTAGTTTCTCAACAAGATCTAGATAAATACAGATGGGATGAATGGAAAGAATGTTGGATTTACCACGAAGGAGATGAGATTATTCCATCTAAAATGGTACATATAGAAGTTCAATTCTACTCATGATGCCTATCCAATTTTTCATCATAATACATGCCCAACGTGCCACCAAAGTGGTTTTCACCGGAGGATGATTTTTATCTTTATTGTTTTCTTGCTTTTTTATTTATTTATTTATTTTTGAAAGATTTATGCTCATGTTGAACCACCTGGTGGTACTAATGTAGATGCTACTATCCTAATGTGCCAATGATATCCTACTTGAAGAAGTTGCTTCGCTAAGATATGGGCGCTTGAATGTAACTTTTGAGAATGTTAATCTACCTTGTTGATACTAGAGTTAACCTTGTCTCAATGCACACATCACAATAGAGTTCCTTCAAAATACTTATGATGAATGGTTACTGGCAACACATGGTCAATGTGAGAATTGGGTATCATGAATGATAGAGTGGATGGTGACACACACGTTGTGGGATATAAGATGGATTGGTTGCAAATTTGGAACCTTTGACTCTCCAAACTTGGGAAGATGAGCAATTATGGGTGGAAAAAATATTTTGAGTGGAATTAGGACAAACCACTTGATATAATTTGTATGTTGCTCGAGAAGCCTGATTTTGTATTTATGGATGTCTTTGATGGATATATTTCCCTTTCCAATTTTTCCCCATAGTTTCTTTGACGAATGGAGTTTGAGAGGGATGTTTTTTCTTTGTGTTGTTTGGTATACACTGGTATTTGCTTTGTCCATTATGCTTTACTGATTCTTTTGCTTTGAAAACTTTCTCTTTGCTTTGATAGAAATCTTTCTTTCTATGTTAGTCCCAATTTGTTAATGGAATGATATGTGAATGTTGATTCATGACATGGCTAGTTATAGCATTAGCATTGGTTTCATCATAAGGATTCTTCATGCTCCCTATTTTGGTGTTTGCATTAGGAAAAGTTTCCCCCAGTATTGTGAAAGTATTACCAACATGCTTTGACTCTGCTAGTTTCAAGATGTTATATTTAATAAGACCTAATCCTTTTCCTTGGTAATGTATCATCTGATAAATGGCTACTAAATATGATTTGTCGAGGACACATGATATTTCCAGTGCTTCCTGTTGTTTAGGAATGTGAATTGTCTACTCTGATTCCAAGATACCCTATTTATGTAAACATATTCCTTTGCTTTGATAATGCTAAATATCTTCATACTCAATGTCTTCAATTAGAACTTGGGATGTGTCATTTGTTAATGTTGATTCAAGAGCCACTGATGATGCACAACCACTGTAAGAATTGAGAATCTCTCCCATTGATTGCTCTTGTGTGATAATGTCAAGAGAAAAAGACTCTGGTTTTGGGTGAAGAATGTCTATATGTCCATCAGAAGGGAACACCTCAGGTGTAATATCTAGTATATCCTTGAAATTTTTAATGGATCTTAGAAGATGTTTGAATCAAATCCTGATAGTACTTTGGGGAAGTGAGTTTCCTCATCTTGACTTATGGTAGAGAAACTATCACTTACGGATTGGAAAATATTTTGTAAATCATGATAATGGTATGAGGGTATGATCTCTTGATCTTTACTGGATTTAGAACCACTTCTGTTATACTTAGGGGCCCTGTCTTGACATGACTCTTCACAAGTTCTAGTGGGTATGGACCTAGTAAGGTATGTGTCTTGTTGTCTTGGAACTTCTTCAATGTGTCTAATCATAAAGTCATATGAAGGAGAGATATTACAATCTGATACATATTTGATGCCATCTCGATATGAAACATTGTTAGATATTGTTGATGGATTTAGACTATTTTATGAAAGTGTCTTGATGCATGTATGATTACTCATGTTGTGATGGGTGAATAACATGAATGTTTCCTATCGTGTTACCATAAGTATAGCTTACATTGTGTGAACTTGATGCATTTTCTAAATATTTTGATTTTCCATGATCAAGCATAGGATTCTTATATATTTGTAGATTTTGATTTCTTTATTTTTGATCTACATCAATTTCTCCTTGTTCAATAAGATCTTGAATGATATGTTTGAGTCTAAAACAATTTTCCATTTTGTGTCTCTTATATTGGTGAAATTCATAATAATGGTCATCTCTATACCCAGGAGGTTTGACTTGTGGTTCTTGGTAGTTTTTGAATTCCTGAATCGTGATAAGGTTTGACTGAACCAACTTCTTTGACACTATTTCCATAGGTTCCCCTAAGGGAGTGAATTGTCGTCGAGGAGTACTATTTTTCCTTGGTAGGTAATTTTTTTTGTCTTGGTGGTTGTCCTCACAGAGTATTAGTATTGTTGACATTTTGTTGATTATTCTGATGTATGTTCTATTGTGTGTTTGGTTGCGTGTTTTGTGTTTTTGAAGGTTCTTGTATAACAACCTTTGCATCCACCACACTATCATTATTAGATGTCTTACCTTTAGCCTACAATTGGGGTTTGTCACTGAAACTAGACAGTTGGTTTTGTGTTTGTGTAGGTCCCATAGAAATTAGGGATCATTCAATGTTGAGACCTTTTGATATTAGCTCCTCAAATGTTGTGACACATTGCATTTTTAATTGAAAAGCTAAATCAATTTCCACATTTCCTACCATAATTTCAACTTGTCTCTCAAGAATAGGCCATTTACTTATGTTTGCTTTGTGTCTCCACCATTGTAGAAATGATCCAAATGTTTCCCCTTGTTTTGTTTAAGGGTATAAATTTCATCCAAAGTTACATCTGCATCAATGTTATATGATAAATGTGCCACAAATTGGTCTATAATCTCTTGGAATGTCTTAATTCCTTGAGGTAAATGTGAAAACCATTCCATGGATATTCCACCCAAGCTTCTTGGGAATAGTCTCATAAGATATGAAAGAGACCTCCATACAAGCAACATAAAAGTCCCTTATGTGTTCCTTTGTATTTCCTCTTCCCTTGTACTTGTCAAATTTTTGTATCTCAAAGTTTGAAGGGAAAGGTATCATCATGATGCTCCTATCAAATGGATAGGGGCATAAGTCTTGAATTGCATATGATTTCTTCATCTTTCCTATTTGAATAGCGCATATTTATTGGGTCAACATTTGTAATTGTGAGGAAACATCCATGTTTGTGTTAACCAATGGTACAACATATGTATAATTTTGATATGAGGGTGTATTGTATGAATGATATTGTGAAGTTGAAGGTGGTGTTGGAGGTGTGTTATATGCTCCATTATGTTGGTATTGTGGTGTAACATTTCCTTGAGGTTGAATGTATTGTTGACCTTGGGGATTAAGATATTATTGATTTTGAGAACCAATTTATTTTTGAGCAAGCATTTGTTGTGCTTGTGTTGAATCATGAGAAAGCCCTTGATATTGATTCATGTTTTGGTTGGGAACAATGTATTGTTGTGAAGCAATTCTTGGGTTTGAGACAACATTTTGATTAGGAACAATGTTTTGATTTGGCACAATGTTTTGATTGGGCATTATGTTTTGATTTGGAACATTGTTGCCTTGATTTGGAACTATGTGACCTTGATTTGGATCCCTATTGTTGCCTTGATTTGGAACTGTGTACCTTGTTGAAATGTTTTGATTTTCACCTATGTTGGGATTTTGACCAATGTTTGTATTTGGAACTATGTTTGTATTGGAACCAATATTTTGATTGAGAGCAACATTTGGATTTTGAGCAACATTTGGATTTTGAGCAATATTTGGATTTTGAGTAATGTTTGGATTTTGGGCCACACTTCGATTTTGAGCAATGTTTGGATTTTGAGTAATCTTTAGATTTGAACGTTGATTTGTATGTGGAACCATGTTTGAATTTGAACCTTGATTTTTATTTGGAACACCATTCAAATTTGACCAATTATTTTGACCCATGTTTAGATTATGAACAACATTTTGATTTTGACCAACATTTTGATTTTTACCAAAATATTGATTTGGTTGTTGAACCTTAATGTATGATGATGTTGTAAACCTTGTTGTGACATCAATAGTTATTGTTGGGGATTTTGTTGTTGTTGTTGTTGTAAATGTTGTAAAGTAGTGTATTGTTGATGTTGTTGTATTAATGATTGATTGATTCAAAGGAAAATTCAATTATTATTGTGGAATAGTGGAAACTATTTGATTCACCGGGCATAACCTTGATAGTTTTGACTGTTTGCATAAAATGTAAGGGGAATTGTAGAAATTTGAGAATCTATATTTCCTACATTTGTTTGGATACCTCCTTGTGTATTCACATGTATTGTTGAAGGTTGATCTTGTGATTGTGTCCCTTGTTCAAGAGGTTTTTCCCTCGATGTATTAACATCAAAGTTGGATGGAAGTTTAGCCCCCATTTGTGCAAGTTTCATCATATATTGTGTAGGGTTTTGTTTCATTAACACTTCCATTGCATGAAGGAAATCTTGGTCTTGTTCTAACTCTAGGATATCTTCTTGAGTGTTTTCCTTTGGTTTTGGTCTCTCCTCCATGTAAATAGTTTCCACTTGCGGTTTGGTTGTATTTGTTGTTGGAGGGTTTGTGGTTGTTTTTAGAGGAACCTCACTTGTTTTAGGCATTCTATATGGTTGATCCTCAAAATTTGAGTTAGACTCCATGATTTTATTATATTGTGCTCTTGTTGTGACCATACAAGGTTGAAAATGTATTTTGGAACCTCAGATTTGTTGTCAATTATGATGTCTTAGGTTTGATTTGGATCAATGATGATGATGATGATGATGATGTGAGTGATATGAAAATTTTGACTTGGGCAATGCCTAGGATTGGTTTGATTTTGATTTTGATGTGTTTGATTATGGACTCACTACCTTTGAAAGTAGACTCATGATTTCAAAGTTAGTTTGTTCACAATGATGTTTGATAACTCAACCTAGATATCTTGAAAAAGAAATAATTTTTCAAGGATAGGCTAAATTAGTAGATGTGATCAAAATTTCAACCCTAAGTGATATGCCCAAATGTTTAAGTTTGTTTATTTGATATGACACGTTTATCATGTTTGAGTGGATGTTTGATCTGTTTTTTATGTTGAGTGATTTTGATCCCTAAATGACAACCTAAGTTTATATTTGACGATTTCCAAATGTTTGTGACAAAGATCCTTATACATTGTTTCAATTTTTTATGGAGAATGATGTTTTGATCTAAGGATACCCCAAAGATTTTTTTTGATAAAAAAAATCTTGATCATATATTTCCTTCTTTTCTTTGTTGAAATCAAGTAACCAAATGTTTTAAATCAAGTGACCAAGGGGAATCCTGCTTTGTGGGTTCAATTCTTAAATTTTGATTTAGCATGAAATGTTTTTACCACATAAAATTATTGCTTATGAATGTTTATGACCAAGTTGTCTACAACAAAGAAAGTTGCTTTCCACAAAAGCTCAAAATTTGTGAAAATCAAGGTGTTAAATCATATTCTCCTAGGTTTACTTTGAAATAATGAGTATAGATATGGGAAAAGATATTAGGAAGCACACTAATATATTGTTTTAATAAAAAAAATGTACTTAGGTGCATGTAGTAGTATGATTTCCTTCAAGTGCACTCAATTATATACAAAGGGTTTAAAATTTTAGTCATGACCATGTTGATGTTTGTTTTGAGTTTAAATAACAAGTAATGTGTTTACTGACTCAATAGGTGAGCTATCTCACAAGCTTTCTTCCATAAAGCTTACTAAGGAAAGTTTGACACCATCAATTAGGCACATTCCTATTAGTCAAGTGGGTACATCTCTCAAGTCAGGTCCACACAATAAAATACCTAGATTGAATGGATGACTAGAGTATGCACGCATACACGATACATCTCTTACCTTGAAAGGACAAGTTCCTTCCAAGGTGTTTTTCACCTCAACAAGCAATCAGTAGATGACTAATATCTTCATGGAATGAATAGTTCTCCCATTGCACCTTCCCAAGAGATGTTTCAAAAAAATTGGCTTAGCTTCTAAATACAAAGGTTTGTAATGACTCGGTGAACACCAAAGGTATACTTTAGATGTGAGACACTAAAGTCTCTAATAAACCTTCGAGCAGCCTAGACATCCATCCTGGATTTTGACATGCAAGGTATAACGTCCTCGGATAACTGCTACTTACTTTCATTTTCGTACCCTTTAATATAGCCCACCTGAAAATGTGCTTTGAGGTTGCCTTGAGTTCTCTATTGTGGGATGTGTCTCAATGAAGGCCTCCTACTAAAATAAAATAAGGAATGCTATTTCTCTTCACCCAAGATCACACGAAGTGCAAGGGGAGAGGATACGTAGCAAGCCTTGGGTGACTCAAAGGAAAAGTGCAAACCAAGAGTATTTCTCTTCACCCAAGACTACATGAAGTGCAAGGGGAGAGGATACACACTACTAGTTTACCAAGCAAAGAAAACACTTGTTCATTTTAGTGCATTATAGATAAATTTGAGGTTAATTTTAAAGCACCGAACTAAGGGGATACACTACTAGTTTACCAAGCAAAGCAAACACTTGTTCATTTTAGTGCATTAAAGATAAATGTGGTTAATTTTAAAGCACCAAACTAAGTGTTATATTTTTCTTTTTCAATTTTAGAGCCCAACGTAAAATGAGGTTGTTTGGTTCAATTTTACTCCAACTTGAAAAAGCAAGATAATTTGTTCATTTATAAGCCCAAATTGAAGTGTGAAGTTTATTTTTAAACCCAAACTGAAGTGTGATTTAGCTAAAGGATAAAAACAAAGTGCTCTTAGGTCATCCTTCTCATAAGTATTTAAAAATACTTTGAAAACTTTGACAAGATGAATTCTTTGATGAGTGTTAATGAACACTTTTTGCTTCAATCCATGTTTTTCATGCTTAATCTGATCCTGCAAGTTATTAGTCCTTAAACTAACAAACACAAATCAATAAATAATTAGGTTAGAAACCAAATCAAATTTCAAATTTGGATTAAACCTTAAATCTTACCTTTTCGATTTACCTACAAGTGTGGGGCTTTGTCAGACAAGTGTGCTGGCATTTTCCTGACAAGTGCGCTAGAGTTTACAAATGTGTCGCTTTGCCTCTAAACAAATGCGCTGAGATTTTCAAATATGTGGCTTCATGCCAAAATAGGTGCATCTCTTTGTCAAACCTACAACAAAAAACAAAATGATCAAATACACTACTAAAAAAAGTGTGTTGCTTCATACCAAAATAAGTACACACCAATGCAAAAATTGCATGCCAATGCAACAAGTGTGCAACTCTGGCTCAAAACAAGTGCATTGGCCTGCTTCTGGTTCCTAAAATCACAAAAGTCTCAAACAAATTTTGATTAATTAGGGACATGGGGTCCCATCGGGCGTGCCATTTTGTAGATGTATAAACATAATTGATCAAATAAAGCTAAATTGAACACCAATTGCAAAGATATGATCAATTATACTATAAATAACAATGAAATTGAATACACAATAAAATTAACTTTTAAATTATGGAATATCAAAGAAAATTCAAATTAAATTCAATCAAAAAATGCAAACCTTAATCCCATTAGGGGACTATGTCCTTCATGGATGTGGAGTGCTACAATTGAGACAAAATACTTGACATTGCAAAACAAAATGGATGAAAATGACGATCAAATGGTCTCACAAGCTCTCAAATTGCTCAAAATGAGGATTCAATTTAAGAGAGTAAGTATACTCAAGGCCTATGGATCCCTTTTATGAAGAAATGGATCCCTTTTATGAAGAAATGGATCACTATTTATAGATTTTTGAAATTGGAATCAATGATGAGGATCAAATTGGCTAATCAAGGGATGATTTTTTTTGAATTGGAGTGAACATGGATCAAGGATAGATCAAACGGTTGACAATCCATGAGGCATGGAGCAAAGATCAAATCAAGGGCTCAGGATCCATGAGAGACCCAACTAATTTCCTAAATTTTAAGACATATGTTGGAGGAATGTTGGAGATATTTCCCATTGGGGGAAAATATTTGAATTTGAAAATGGAATATTTCTTTAGAATATTCATTGTGCAAGTGGGAAAATCTAGAAGATTTGAAAGATATTAGTCAATTAAACAATTAATTAAAATTACTTAATTGTGCAAATGAATGAGAGAAAATTATTTAATTAAATAATTATGAATTATTTAATCAAACTAGGTAAAGGTGACAATTAATCAAATAATTTGAATTATTTAATCAATTGAGAGTGAAATTAGTGTGAAGAATAGTGAATTAACAAAATAAATTTGATTTATTTAATTAATAGGAGAAAAGGTGAATTTAACTAAATAATTGACATTATTTAATTAAATGGAAGAATTAGGTGAAATAGACTAGAAAGTGGTGTTAATTCAAGAAATCAAGTATGCGACATCATCAGGATAGATTTAAGTGTCTATAGAGATAAAGAGGTAGGTAGGGAGAGAGGGAGAGAGAGATAGTGAGAAGTAGGGATAGAGGGACAGAGGGACATAGGGAGGGAGGGAGCGAGGTTGTGATGGAGGGAGAGGTAGAAAGGGTAGAGAGAGGTGAGAGAGAGGTAGGTAGACCCTCAACTCTCCATCATGAACCCTGAACCCTAAACTCTTAACCTAAATCCCTAAACTCTAAACACTATATGTTAAACCCTAAACATTAGGCTCTAAACCCTAAACACTAAACACTAAACCCTAAAACCTTAAAAAAATAATTACTAAATCCTCAAAGCTAAAACCTCCATCATAAACCCTAACCCTAAACCCTAAGCCATAAACCCTAAACACTATTAGCTAAACCCTAAAAACAAACATTAATAATTTAGCAGTCAAACTTAAAAAAATAGATTTAATCTCTAAACCTTATGTAGCATCATAAATTGTCACCCTTGACAATTTCACACTAGATTTAGCTCCCCCTTATGTTCCTGGACCTAATTATGCTTTTAATTTTCCTATTTTATAATAATCTTCGGAAAATCAAAGTTTAATTAGGAAATAATGGATTAATATTTATTTACTGATACTTAAGGCCCCAAAATAGGTTTGGACTAGGGTGCTAGTGCCCCTATCCAACCTATTTTGGCCCCAATTCAAATATGTTAGTGTCAACATTTTAAGATTTAGAAATCTAAAATTATTTATCGGTTGTCAGTAAGTAATTTGTGGGAAATTAAAGAATTACATATGAATACAAGTCTTTTTCATCATTGAAAGCCTATAAATTTTGAGAGGTGAATTAATTGAGAAATTGAGCATCCTAAAAGTAGTCAAGAGCGGAACTAGCAAGAGTATTGCAACATTTTATAGTCAAACATCATGTTAGCAATACATCAAGTTTACATGTGAGTTGTTTATGTTTTATGTCTATTTATTTTGTGAGTAATAACACTTGTATGACTTCAAATCAAGCATCCAATTATCCTTGAAGGTGATGAGGGCAATGAATTCAATCCATCAAGGAATGTAGATATGAGTGGTAAGTTGCAACAATTGTCAATTTATCACTTATTTATCATTTATCCTGTGCTCGATTGAGGGTAAGCTCTCTTTTACGCCATCATAGTTGTTGTGGAGGTAGAAATACCAAAACAAGGTTTGACTTAAAGGCAAGCCCCTATATGACACAATCCTTTCCCATATTTCTTGTGTGCAGGTTACAAATCTAAAGTGAATTTGAAAAGGATTGAAGACCTACTTTCTCATTCAAGCATTCAAGTCCTACAAGACAATAAATTAGGGAAAGTGGAATTTATCAATGATAGATATGTTGGCCCTCCTAGTTGTTGTAGTTGTTTCCCTTGATGTCAAAGACACACAAAGACACTTGATGATAGGTATTTGACAGGTATATGGCATTATACAGGTTAATGGCACTTTATGACAGAAGTTTGGTTTCAGTATGAGCATATCAAAGCATATGTTTTATATCATCACAATAATGATTTAGTTGACTTGACATGGTTTGGTGTATAAGGTGGAATACTTTGATACAAGTCTCTTAGTGTTTGATCACATTGTCTCCAAGGTATGAAGAAATTTCTCAAGCTCTTAGTGGTGATGATACAAGTTTCTTAGTGGTGATGATTATAGTTGACAAGTCTAAATTCATTTAGACTTTGTGCATAGACAATGGTAATCACTACCGACTACATTGAGCTTATGAGATATATTTTTGTCCCCTTATTATATATATTGATTTGAAGGGCTCTAAAGAGGTTTTTGATTCCTAGCGCATGTTCTTTCAAAGTTACTTGGGTATTAAAGTTGCAAAAACATTATAAATAAAAATGGAGATCAATCCATCAGGCCTATAAAGGTAAAAGCTATATGATATAAAAGTTTTTGTTTCAAAGTTATTTTTAAGCATTTGTCAAAGGCTCTCGAATTAGGGCATGAGAGGCAAAGGTTCAAATTGAAAACACCAGATTTTGAAATGATGAATGTTGTTGGCAACTTGAAGTGACAAAGCTTGGGTTCACTGGAGAAGATTTGTTGGTGACTTTTAGCTGGGTAGTTATGGACCTGCTTGACAAATCTTTCTGGTATTTGTTCAGTTTTTTCTTCCATCGTAATTAGGTAATAACAAATTATCTTGTTGCTTATGGGCTTCGAGACAATTTTGTTAAAGGAGTTGTTAAGAATGATTTTGATTAAATCTGTACTAGTTTTAAGTAAATCTTTGGTTTTGAAATATTATTGAGGGCTTAACTGTCGTTGATTATGTTTAAAACCCTTTAGGGTTTTTGGATGATTCTCGGGCTGTAATTGAAATGTTGTTTGTTTAAGAAAGATTATCTAGGGTTTTCCATTGAAACCCTAACTCGAGGCTATTTTGACAGTTACATAAACTGTATACAGAGGATTTCTTGCATCTTTATAAGATGGGTTTTTGGCATTTATCAAGTGACTGCGAAGAGAAATTTTGTGAGACATCAGGCTTATTTATTACAATGACAAGAAATTGTATTACATTGAAAATCCTTCTAAATCTTAGATATTTGTATAAAGGAAGATGTTGTCATTCTCATACAACATTCTTCAATGTGCTTATTGAAAATATATAGTCTTCTATTGAGATTCTAGGACTGCAAATTGCACTTCTAGGGTTCTGATAGAATGCTATAATTGCTATGCATTGTAAAGGAGTTGGTGCTCTTGTATCTTATGAAGTTGGTGCTTTTGATTTTTGTGGAGTTGGTGCTCTTGAATTGTGAGGAGTTGGTGCTCCTGAATTGTGAGGAGTTGGTGCTCCTAAATTGTGAAGAGTTGGTGCTCTAAGTAAATAAAGAGAGATTTTTTGAGTGGTTTTTATTCCCCAATAGGGTTTTCCACTCAGGACAAAATGTTGTGTTATGTGATGATTTTGTGTGTGATTGTTCTTATTTGTTTGATCTCAATATGTCATTAGTTGCATTAATGTTGTTAAGTTTCAGTCTTGCATCTTTGTTGATGTTTAAGTCAACATATCATGCATAAAAGGTTTTGTTGCGGGATCTGATACATGTGAATATGTAAAAAATATTGATTTCAGTCTTTATTGATGATATGTCTATTTGATTCATGGTTAATGCAAATATAATGTTGTTTAGCACTAGTAAAATCTGCTCTATAAACAGTCATTTGGTCTTTTGGCTTTTCTTCGCTTCTGCAAATGTTTATATCAGAATGTCATGCACAAATATTTTGTTATTGTTGTGAACTCTGATACAAGAGAAAGTATAAAATTATTCATTTGGTTCAGTCTATTTCTCAATTCATGTCAATGTTTTATTCATATGCCTAATTTGTGTTTAATGTACAAGTCAAGTTTGCTTCACAAACTATCATTTGTCCTCTTGGTTCAAAAGAAAACATAAATTATTGGTTTTTGAAAAAGATTGTGACTTTCATAAATCACCGATTCACCCCCCCCCCTCTCAGTGATTTCAGTCTTCCAACAAGATAAAATTTTGACATTGAATCTAAAGGGGAAGAACCTACAGACACAGACCAACTGAGATCTTAATTATGATTTTGAGTGTCTACACTTCCAGGTCTAAGGTGTCAACACCCTTGTACAATTATTTTAAGCTCAAATTTATATGTCAGCTTCCTTTTTATCTGCACTCTACTCTTATGAACTCTATTTTTGGCTTTCAATTATGTATTTTCCTAAAATTATAATAGTTTGTTGTATTTTCATAGTTAACCTATGTGCATCTTCATATTATAAAATTAAGTCAATTAACCATCATTTAATCAAATACCAAATCATCCTCACATCAAAGGACTAAAACCCTGATCCACCATTTTGGCTCTTCCATTGAGGTTAGTAGCCAAGTGGGTGTTTGAGATCAATTTTAGTCCCTTTCCATTGTGATATAGGAGGAGGTGTGATTTAGACCTTAGATCCATTTTTTCTATATCATATTTTTGGTGAACCCTGATGTTTGTGCACTTTAAAACCTTATGAGATATTCATTAGGTCATGTTAAAAATTTGAATGCAACTTTTAAAAGTTTGAGTTTGTCATTTATGCATAAAGGTTCTAATAAAAGTCATTGAAAAAGAAAATATTTGCATAGTATTTTCAATTAAAAAGATAAAATGTGTTAATTTTTAGTTGTTGCAAGTTAGATTCGATCAATTATGGCACTATAAAATATTAATTAGGTCATGTTAAGGTCTGAAAACAATATGAAAGTGTTTAGATTTTTCATTTATGCATACATTTCTTGTTGAAAAAGTGAAGATTTACACTGTGCTTGTCATTCCAAAAGATATAAAATTTCAGTTTTCTAGATTTCTCAAACTAAGTACATTTGGTCGTTGCATTTTACAATCTAAAAATTATATTTGGAACATATTGCATTAATTCAAAAATTTGAAATTGCATACATAATTTTGTATTACACAGAAAAGTTGAAATTTTACATAAATTTGTTTGCATACAAACTGAATATTCGTAACTTTATACTTTTAGACATTATAGTTCAATTCTAGATTTTCAAGACATTGAAAATTAACTCCTCATGTCCTAGGCGTTAGTGCCCCTATCCTGGCTATTTTGGACCGGATTTCAGTGACAATAATCTCCCTTAGTCTTCTGTCTAGATCTATTCCCAATTTTTATTTTACTGTTATGTAACAATCATTATCTCAGTGCATATAATTATTGGTCAAACATTTTAAAATGTTTGAATGCTTTGAAAAAATGATGTCTTCTTTGAAGTCCTTGATTGATGTTTTGTGTTGTGTCTTTGGTAATGCTTCTCCAACAAGTGATGGAGCTCATGTACCATTTTATCCCAATGAATTTTATTTTAGCGAGGATAACTCGGTGCAAGAAGAAGAGATCATTGATATCTTTTCAAACAATACCTTACCTACCCTTAGAACTAATATCCTCCTTTAAAACATAAAATCCAAGCATGAATAATTTATATACCATCCTAGCCAAAAGTCCAAGTGAATGTATGGTTGGATTTGTGGACTTTATGAAATATTCTAAGAATTAAGTACATTGACATTTTAAGGGAGGCATATTCCCATGTCTATTATGAAATATTCTAAGAATTAAGTCATGTGCCCCTGTAGTAGTGGTATTATGCATGATATCCCCTAAGGTGTGGCCTTGAAATTCATTCATGTGTCCCTTTAGTGGAGGTATTATGCATGATATCCCCTAAGGTGTGGCCTTGTAATTATTCATGCACCCCTTTAATGGTGGTATTATGCATGATATCCCCTAAGGTGTGGCCTCTAAATCTATAATGTGTCCCTTTGGTGGTGGTATTATGCATAATACTTCCTAAAGTGTTATCATTACTTTATTCATGTGCACCCTTTGTGGTGGTGTTATTTATAATTCCTCCTAAGGTGTGGCTTTATGATTCATCCCCTGCAATGTTAAACTTGTGTACAAACCCTGAGGTGATTCATCCCTTGAGACATTAAATGGTCCCCCGTGATGTTAAAATTTTATATGCTCCCTGAAGTGTGGTTGGAAAAATAGTCCATGGATTTGGCATAATGTATCTTGTTGATTCATGAACTTGAGCATTGTTATATGGCTACCTAGCATAACACAACTTGTTTTCCAATGGAGCCATGCATTTCATGAGACAACTAGCATAACACATCTTGCTAGCCTTGTGAAACCCATCGTATTGCATGGATACCTAGCATAATGCAACTTGCTAGCCAATGGATCTATGTAGCTCATGATTGATCTAGCATAATGTAGCCTTTTGGTCCTTATGAGAGTATCATTTAGTATAACATCAAATTTGATGGATGATGTTTGGTATTTGAGACAAACTTAAGACTGAGGTCTCTTTACCTTATCGACTTGAATCCTTTTACTACTAAAAGTGTTTATGTCTTATTTTTATTATGTTGCCATGTGTTTGAATTGTGTATTTTATGTGTTTGCATCATTAGTAGTTGTATTATATTTTGTTTTCGTGTCTTCGTTGTGTATGCTTTTTGTTTTTCATGCTGCATTACACCTCATGTGTGTGTTTTTTTGCTCTTATATTACTGTGCTATAGGATCTTGAGTCTAGGGGCTAGCTTGTCCCCTAGATTCAATGTTGTCCTATCTCCTCAATGTTTGGATAAATGGAACTTTCTTGGATTATCCTTACTTTAGTGTGTGCATGAGAACAAGCTCATACTCTTACTAAAGTGAGGGCTAAATATAGCCTCATAAGTTGTCACCCTTGACAATTTTACACTAGATTTAGCTCCCCCTTATGTGCCTGGACCTAATTGTGCTTTTAGTTTACCTATTTTATAATAATGTTTGAAGAATTGGAGTTGAATTGGGAAAATAGATTAATATTTATTTACTAATACTTAAGGCCCCAAAATAAGTCTAGACTAGGGTGCTAGTGCCTCTGTCTAGCCTATTTTGGCCCCAATTCAAATATGTCGGTGTCGACATTTTAACATTTAGAAATCCAAAATCATTTTTCAACTGTTGATAATTAATTTGTGGTAAATTAAAGAATTGCATATAAATATGAGTCTTTTTTATCATTTGAATGCTTAGCAATTTTGAGAGGCAAATTAATTGAGAAATTGAGCACCCTAAAAGCAATCAAGCATGAAATTAACATGAGTATTGCAACATTTTTCAGTCAAACATCATGTTAGCAATGCATCAAGTTTTCATGTGAGTTGTTTATGTTTTATATCTATTTATTTTGTGAGTACTAACACTTGCGGGACTTCAAATCAAGCATCTAATTCTCCTTGAAGGTGATGAGTAGAATGATTTTAGTCCACCAAGGAATACAGATCTGAGTGGTAAGTTGCAACAATTATCAATTTGTCACTTGTTTATAATTTAGCTTTTTCCTGATCGAGGGTAAGCTCTCTTTTACATCATCATGGTCATTGTGGAGGTAGAAATACCAAAATGGGTTTTGAGTTAGGTGAGCCCCTATACAACATAACCCTTTCCCCTCTTTCTTGTATGCAGGTTACATATCTAAAGCGAATTGGCAAATGATTGAAGACCTAATTGCTCGCTCAAGCATTCAAGTCTTACAAGACAATAAATTAGGGAAAGTGGAATTTATCAATGATAGGCAAAGTTTTGACATTGAATCCAAAGGGGAAGGACCTACAAATAGGGACCAACTAAGAACAAAATTTTGATTTTGAGTGTTTGTGCTTCCAGATCTAGGGTGCCAGTGCCCATGTCCAGCCATTTCAAGATCATATTTATATGTTAGGTTTCTCTTTGTCTGCACTCTGCTCTTCTGAACTCTATTTCTATCTTTCAGTTCTATGTTTTCTTGAAATTATAGCAATTTTTTGTACTTTCATAGTTAACCTAGGTGCATATTCACGTTTTAAAATTGTCAATTAACCATCATTTAATCAAATATCAAATCATCCTCACATCAAAGGACTAAAATCTTGATCCACCATTCTGACTCTTACATTAAGGTTAGTAGCCAAGTGGGTGTTTGAGAGTAATTTTAGTCCCTTTCCATTGTGATATAGGAGGAGGCATGATTTAGACTTCAAATCCATTTTTCCTCTATCACACCCTAAACCCTAAATCATGAATAATTTAGAGAGGGAGATAGAAAGGGAGAGAGGGAGAGAGAGTGATGGAGGGAGGGAGGGTTAGAGAGAGGGGGAGGGAAAGAGGGAAGTAGGGATGGAGAGAGAGAGAGGGAGGGGAGAGAGGAAGGGAAGGAGGGTGGGGGAGAGAAAGAGAGGTAGAGAGCAAGGGGAGAGAGATGGAGAGGTGAGAGAGAATAAGTTAATGAGAGAGAAGAGAGAGGTGAGATAGAGATAAATACAAAGGGAAGGAGGGAGGGAGGGGGAGGTATAAATATAGGTCTAGAGAGAGATGGAGATCTAAAGAGGGACAAAGAGAGAGGAGGGAGAGGTAGAAAATATAGGTCTATAGATTGGGGGATGGAGAGGGTAGAGTGGGAGAGAGAGAGAAGGTGAGGGAGAGAGGAGATAATTTTTTCTTCACAATAATACAAGTGCCCTATTGAAACCTAAGACAAACAATAACACTAACACATTATAGTGCACTCACATTATTGTCTACCTTGGGAATTTCCAACCCTTAGGGTTGGATTTTCCTTGTGAATCCAACCCAAAGGGTTGAACTTACATTTCAATACCCAAAGACATTTTTTTAAAATTATAAAAAATTAACACAATCTCAAGCATGCTCTCCATCAAATTTACATGTGTTTCAATGTCAAGTCAAAAAATGACATAGTAACGTTGAGCTCTCTTAGCTTTCTAACCATGTAATTTTTTTCATATTTCAAATATGTTAAGGTTTTGCTCTTTAATTTTTTTGCTAGTGTCTCCATTTTTTTGTCAAAAACCTACATATGGTATTTTTGGCTTCATTTTTTAGTTGTTCGTCAAAATTAAATAAATTACATTTTTGGAAACTAGATTCTATTTTATACATAGTAAAAAATGGTTTTTTTATTAGTTTTCTAAAAAACTTGGGGGGAGCACACTCAGTTTTGTATCCACTTTGAATATATATATATATTCATTAAAAAAATAGAAAAAAAATCAAGCATAAACTACATGGTGTTAGCTAAATTCTCACCAAAGCAATTTTTTAAATACTAAAAAAAGTTAACATTTTAGGGGTAGCACACCAGATGCTATGTTATGTTTTTTTGACAAAAATATGAGCACTTTGTGTTCTCCCCTTTTTGAACCCCTTAATCTCCACCATTTAAAAAAATAGTAGTTTAAAAAATAGATTGAGAGCACTACGACTCTTGTTGTTGTTGGGTCTCCAAAATTTGAGTGTAACTATCTTCAATTTCTCATCCAAGATCTGTCTTTTTTAATTTTAAAAAAGTGGCAATTTAAGACCTCATTTTGGCCCCCCATTTTAATGCACTTATGGTTGTATATAATAATAAATATGATTATATTATATATAATTTAATGTATACTATATAATATATATTATACATTAATTATATATTATATTTATATTTAATAATTTCTATTATAAAATTATTAATGTATAAATATTATAACTATAAATATTATTTTCAAAATAAAATTACATTATATAAAATATAGTATATAATAATATTATAATTTATATTATACATAATAAACCAAAGCAAGTGTCTTAGCTTAATATGTTGCAAATATTATGTCGTGTTGTCAATGGTGTGAACAAGAAAAATGGTGAAAGTTTGTTGGAAAACTATTCTGGAACCTTGCCAAAGCATATTTAAAAAATAAAGAAAAATGAGATGAACCAAAACCAATCTCCTTATAGCTACGACTTCAATCTATTTTTGGGGTTGTTGGCATAAAAGTCATGATCATATGATTTAGCAACAACATTAACTCCACCATATCACTCATTTGACACGTAGTTGAATAAAAAAGAAAAAAATTATGGCTTGCAAAGGACATAAAATTACTCGGGAAAAAGAGGCCTACAATGACACGTGAAAAGTGAAAAATGATGAGAAAAATGTGAATAAATAAAGTAGATTGATGATGATGAATTGATAGGATCATTTTCATCGTCTCACATCCTTTCTCCAATAGTCTATGTCGTTGATTTTCCATATTAAGTTGTACAAGTAGATTTTAAGAAAGAAAGAAGTTGATTTCATGAACACAAGGCGAGAAGAACTAATTTACCTTGGAAAGAATAACCCAGAGCTTGTTTTGAAGGAGCTGCAACTAAAAAGAAACAAAAAAGTAAATCATTCTATCTAGTCAGTGATTTGAGTATGCAAGATAACTTTATGAGAAGGAAGCAAAGGTTGACCCTCCCCCCTTGGTCAACACCTCTACAAAACATTTCACTTTATAGGAGGTTGAGATAGGTATTAAGAAGTTAGGGGTCAAAAAAATAAAGGATTTAGTGGAACTTCAAGTGGAGTACCTACAATGGGGGGTGAGAACCCTCATGTCACATATTATGAGAATATTCAACAACATCATTCAATTAGGGTTCCCAGGAGATTGGACAACTATTCTAGAGATACCCCTTTTTAAGAGTAGGGATGTTAATAATCCTTCCAATTATATGAACATAATGATCAACCTTTTTTTTGCAAAATTATTTGGCGGTATGGTTGAAAAAAACAACAAATGGGTAGAAGAAAAATAAAAATGAGCAAAAGGTCAAGCAAGCTTTAGGCCTAAGCACTCTATAGTTCATCATGGAATCACTTTGAGGCATATCATCGAAAATTTTTGGAGAGAAGGGGAAGATGATTTTTATTGTTTTTTTGATTTCAAAAAAGCTTTTGACATAGTCCCTAGGGATAAGCTATGGTGTAGAATGGAAGAACTTGAGATTCCTACACATTTGAGAGCAGTTGTCCATAGGCTTTATTAAGAAGTTAATCAAAACTTCAGTAAGCATTTCAGAAAGTTTTAGGAGTGACATTGGGGTCAAGCAAGGGTGCCTCCTATCCCCTACACTCTTCAGTTTATATATTGACAAACTTGAACAATGACTAAATTGGTATGGTGGAGATGGTATCTGTTGTTTGGGAGATTTTATGATAAAGCTTCTTTTATATGTTGATGACCTTATTTTGATTGTTAAATCAATTTACAGGTTGCAAAAACACTTATATTCTATTGAACATTTTTGTAGAGCAGTAGAGATGCAAATCAATACAAACAAGACCAAAATCGTGATTTTCTCCAACAATAAAAAGAAAAAACAACATAAGTTTTACTTCCATGACAACACTCTTAAAGTTGTAACTGAGTATAAATACCTTGGGATTGATTTAAACAATAAGCTTAGTTGGGAGTACTACATAAAGAAAAGAACTTTGGAAGGTTAGAAAGCTTTATATGCCCTTTAGAATAGTGTAGGTTTAGCTCCCCTATATGCTTGGACCTAATTATGCATTTAATTACCCATTTTATAAACATCTTCAGAAAATCAAACAATGGAAATGAAAATAAGAATTTAATATTTTCCCCCAATACTTGAGGCCCCGAAAAGGATGGGTCTGGTCTAGGGCACCTCATGCCCTTGACCAACCCATTTTGGCTCCATTTTTAATATGTCACTGTCAATATTTTATTATTTTAATTTCCAATTTCATTTGTCTATCATCGACATTTTATTTATGGGAAATACAAGTCATTTTAATCATTTGAGATCCTAGAAAATCTATTGAGTAAATTAAGCATTTTAAAAATAATCAAAAGCAATCAAGAGCATTATTATTAGTATTAATGTAGCATTTATTTTAGTCAAGCATCATGTCAATCATTCATCATGTTTTTATGTAAGTTTGTTCATGTTTTGTGTTCATTTGTTTTGTTAGTACTAACACTTGTAGGACTTCTAATCAAACAACAATTTCTCCTTAAAAGTGATGAGTAAATGACTTCAGACCATCAAGGAATGTAGATATGAGTGGTGAGTTACAACATTAGTCAATTCATTATTTGTTAATCATTTAGCCTCTGCCTGATGGAGGGTGAGCTCTCTTTTATACATCATCATAGCCGTTGTGGATGTAGAAATACCAAAATGGGGTTTGACTTAGGAAAGCCCCTATACAACACAACCCTTCCCCCTCTTTCATGTGTGTAGGTTTTCAAATCTGAAGTAAATTGGAGGAAGATTGAAGACTAATTTCTTATTCATGAATTCAAACCCTACAAGTTGTCAAACCACAAAAACCAGATTTTATCAGTATTAGACGAAGTTCTGGTAGTGGCCCCAGGAGAATAAGATCTATAGAACAGAGACTTCAAGCTTGTGAAATGAAAACATAAAAAGTAGGAGTCTAGTCTAGGGTGCACCATGCCCCTAACCAGCCAATTCAACACCAAATTTACATGCCAGCTTCCTTTGTGTCTACCCTTTGCATTTCTATAATCTATTTTTATCTTTCTATTTTAGATTTCTCATAAATCATCTTAGTTTGGTGCATTTTCATAATTTACCTAGAGACATCATTGCATCCTAAAATTTAGTAAATTAATAATCAATCAAATCACCCAACATCATCCCCCAACAATTCAAAAGTGCTTGATCATTAGCATGTTCAAAATACAAAGTTGAGTTCCTTATGAGATTATATCAAGTAAAACATGAGTTGTTTCTATTGAAGCAATTGCTATGGTGTGTCTGATAAGATATTTAAAAATAATTGAACAAATGGAAGTTAGTAGATGGTCTAAGTTTTTTTTCAATGACATCATTAGCAAAATAAAGAAGACATGGATGAAACAAAACAACAAATGGCCAAGTAAATGGAATATATACTTGAATTCCTATCCCACAAATAACAAAGAGTTAATTTTGTTTTGTTTTGGATAAGTTCCACAACGAATATGGGGTAAAGTGATAGGGAGAAAGAAGAAATATTATCTTGAGGTGTTCAACTCCGCATGTGATCATCAACAAAAAGTGTACATATCAACTAATATTTTGTGGTGACTTATTGGTCAATTAAGAACCAACTCTCATCATCTTCAATGTGAAACAAGGTGGTGGAAAATACCTAAAGAAACATGGGAAGAAAGGGTGTGTATTTTTTGCAATAACGAGGCAATGAAATTAGACAAAACACTTTATTATGGAGTGCAATGCCTTCAAGTATATCAGGAATAAACATGCCAATATCATGATAGCTATTTCTTGGTATAATTTATTTAGTGAGGAGAGTATTGAAAATATGGGGATGCTCATATTATCTTTGAATAGGAAAATGATTGAAATGCAAAAGACCAAAATGACTCCTATAGACCATTTTTAGCCTTGTGAACATTAAAAAATCATTCATTAATTCATATGAGATTGCCTCGATGCATTAGAAGGATGCCTTTGGCATAATAAAGCTTAACCTAAGCATTATATATAAAAGGGAATCTAAAACCTATTAACTACTTAACATCAAAATGAACTATAAATCACACCTTGGTGTGCAATGGGTAGGCTGAAGATGTGTGGAAGATCAATTAGGAAAAATTTTGGTTTTTTTTTGCATACATTTATGCAGTACATAAGGTTGTAGGCCATTTAACAAATGATGAAATCTTTGCGCAATAAATATTTCAATGGATAAGTGATAGCTTCAAATCAACTATGCATCTAATTATAGGGATCCAAAAACATCTAAAAAACTTTTGAATCATGAAAATAATCAGGTTCCATTACAAGCAAGTTCATGTTATTTTTGCAATAGGGAGATAGGGGATAGAGAGAGAGGGATAGATAGAGGGGGGAAGAGATAGAGGGAGGGGGGTGGAGGCAAGAGGATAAAGATAAGGGATATATAGAGAGGGAGATAGAGATGAAGATGGAGATGGAGAAGGAGAGCCCAATATGGAGAGGAAACATAAAGATAAAGAGAGAGAGGATAGAGAGATATATAGATATGGAATATATATATATATTATGAAAGACTACCATAATAGTTATTTTTTAAAATGAGACGAATCAAAACCAATATATCCTTATAGCGAGTGTAGGGATGAGTATGTAAAATTTGGTTCATCTTGGAGAAAATGAGAGGAGAGGTAGGAAAAAAACATGAACAAAAAAATGCAACTTGTTAATACATCACAAAAAAATGTGAAAAGAGAAAAAGGGTAAAAAAATAGTGGAAAAGGTCCAATGGTTGTAGACATTGCAATCATCTTGCACGTCTCTCTATGAACGTGGACCGTCAATCTTAGAAGACATGCAATCCAATTTATATAGTTACATTAGGAAAAAATATCATAAAGAAATTAGGAAAATATATTATAGAGAAATTAGTACACAAGGTAAATTGGTATTCCATTTATAAAATGATGTTGTTTGTGGAACAAAGGTCTCAATGGAGAAGCCATAGCTTCAAATCAACTATGCATCCACTTATAGGGATCCAAACATGACTAAAACAAAACCTTTGAATGGGGAAGATAATATGCTCGTGCTATGTTTTCAATAAGGAGAGAGGGAGAGAGGGATATAAATAGGGAGAAATAGAGGGGGGAAGATCTAGAGAGAGAGAGAGGGGTAAGGAGATATAGATATGGGATAGAGATGGAGATGGAGGTGGAGGTGGAGATGGAGGAGAGGGGTATGGAGAGGAGAGGGAGGGATAAAGAGAGAGAGGAGAGAGGGATAGATAGAGACGAAAGAGATAAATATATAGAGAGGGAGAGAGAGAGAGAGGGAGAAATAGAAAGATAAATATAGAGATAGGAAGTGATATATAGAGAGACATAGAGAGGGAGAGATATAGGGTTAGAGAGAGATGGAATAATAAATGTGGATATAGATAGAGAGATAAAGATATATAGATATAAGGGTCCAGGAAGGAGAGGGAGAGAGAAAGAGCGGGAGAGATGGATGGATAGAGAGAGGGAGACATTTCTAGAGATAGAGGGGGAGAGAGGAAGATAGAGGGATAGAGAAGAGTGAGAGAAATAGATACAAAGATAGAGAGGTAAAGGGAGAGATAAATATATACAGATAGGGAGATAGAGAGGAAGAGATAAATAGACATAGAGGAAGAGAAGAGGGTGATAGAGAGATATATAGAGAGAGAGGGGAGAGGGATAGAGAGAAAAAGAGATAGATAGAGAGAGACAATTTGAGAAAAGTAGAGATAGAAAAATATAGATGGAGAGAGATAAAGAGAGGGGGAGAGAAATAGAGGGAGATAGAGGGAGAGATAAAGATATATGGGAAGAGAAAGAAAGATACAAATATATGGGACAAGAAAGGGAGAGAGAGGTAGAGATAGAGTGAGATAGGGGGATAGAGGAGCAAGGTGGCAGAACCTTCAAAGTTTCATGTTCCACTGGTCTGAAAATGCATTTTCATGGGTGTCCATTTGGTCTAGTGTGACTAGGGTTTAGGGTTTCATGTGGGTCCAATTATTTTACTTAGAAAATTTTCTCCTTTGTCTAAACCCTTAGTCTTTTGGTCTAATCTTTTGTTGACCTATTGTCACTTGTTTCTGGTCATGTTAGAAACAACTTGAGTCATTGAAGTCCATATAATGACCAATCCCTTGTGGTTAGGGTTTCCTGTTGCCTGTCGCATAATTTCTCCATGTGTCTTGGTCTGAGAAATTCTTTTATAAAGTTGATATTCAACCTTGTTTGGCCTTTACATCCTTTGCATAAATGTTATTGAGTCTTTTAAGGTTTTATCCTACGTTCCCCTAGGCGGTCCCCTCTCTTAAAAACAACTTTGTGCAAGTGCAAATCTTAGTCACTTAAGTTATCGCTCATCGTTGAAGTTGTTTCTTTCATTGGGTTCATTACTACGATGAGCAATGAGCCTTTGGTTCTCTTGTCCATCGCGTGTCACTAAAAGCATTATATCTTCATATTTGATTACTGCGATGAGCGATTTGGTTATGTGTCTTTCATATCGCTTATTGCTGAAACCTTTTGGTTGCTTAGTTCCACTTCAGCGAGGAGCGATGAACATTGTATCTTCCTTGTATCGCATCATCGCATTACTGCAATGAGTGATGGGAAGGTATTGATTAGAGCGGTATGATTTTGCCACTTGTCATCATCTGGCATCGTTGGTTTTGCCTATCGCCGTAAGCACTCTCAACTCCAAATTAGTTACGGCGATAAGTGATGGACTAAGGTATTGTTGAGAAGTCCTTGTCTAAATATAAATGCAACCTCGTGACATTTCCATGACAAATGATGAAGGATATGCTGAGGAATATTCCTTCCAGCAGTGGTGTTGTCACTCATCACCAAAGTTTGGACATAACTTCAAGGAATTATTGTGATGAGTGATGGAGTCCAAAAGGTATTGAAATTAGTGGATGGCCATGTGGCAATTCTTTGGGGTATCATCATTGTTTTAAAGAACAATTGTAAAAAGCATGGAGTGATGGTTGAGGATGATCGTTGATCATGTTTTAAATCAAGAAAGATTGACAGATGGGGTTTAAATCAGAATGGCTACTTGTCAGTTCGCTCACGCGAGCAATCTATCAGCCATTAATGGAGAGGACGCTCCAATTATAAGTCTTAAAGAGGATTGTTGGGCATATTTCTTCCACAATTGCAGTCGTTGGGAGTTGAAGAATTGGCTGAGTAAAGAAGAGACAAAGGCAAAGCTCCTGGGAAAGTGAATTTCAAAGAGCAACTTGCCAGTTTTCCTGGGTAAGTTTTAATCTCTTGGCCTCTGTGAGTAATTTGGTACATTGAGTGGTCGAGGAATTAGGTGAACAACTAGGGTTTATGGTCAAAATTGTCATTTCTCATGTCCAAAAGGAATTAAAATTAGTGCACGCAGGGTTCGGGGTGGAGAGGTTAAAATTGTTGTTTTTCATTTCAAACCCTATGAATTTAAGGAACTTAGGCTGCAATTCCTTGATTATTTGAAACCTTAGCTTTATTACGCCGCAAACATGAGTGAGCCTAGTGGATCCTCTACTAAACCTGAGAGAAATCCTACTCAAAAAAGGGTTAAAAGACCTAAACCCCAGGATGACCAACCTAAACCTGAAATAGTAGAGAAACCTGCAAAGAAAATAATTGTAAGGAAAAACTATCCTAGGTTTATGGAAGAGGCCCCTAAGGACCTAACTATAAAGATTAAGAAAGTGGGAAAGAGAAAAACTGATGAAGGAGATTTGACATCTCATTTTGAGGATTTTGTCTCTGGGACTGGTGATGTAGTGTTTCCATATAGTGGATGGGACTTATTTCTCTATGCTTTCAAAAGAAGAACTGCAAATCACCCCACTTTTCACCTATGGACTTGTGACATAGGAAAACTGGTGTGCCCCAATGCATTTGTGGAGGTGGATTTGATGCTTGAACTGGAAAGGTGTTATGATCCAAAGGATGGAACAATCAAAATATTTCCAGACTTTATTCCTATGCTAGAAATCTCAGGAAGCTAGATTATGGAGGCTTTTCAGTTGAATCAATTTTCATAAACTATACAATGAATATCAACAAAATAGTTTTAGGTATAGAAAGAATGCCTTGCCTATGCATATGAGGCGTGACTTGAAGAAAAATGGTGTACCTTTTAGTCCCCTTGAAGTGGAGCCATGTGATTGTGCTGAATTTGAGGATTATTTCAAGAATACTAATTATGCATCGTGTCAAGTTTTGCATAGGAAGTATGATATTAAGATAGATGTTGCCCTGATGGTCCCAACAATTAATATTCAACATAAGTATCATAACAGGGTTTGGGATTATGTTTCCTACATTGTTGAGCATTTGCATGAGGACTTGATGAAATTGAAAGATGCAACCCCTCCATTATCATGTAGACACTATTCTTTGTTGATGTACTTGTTGCTATGGAAAAGCATAAAGGTAATGAGGAATTTTATGAAATTGAGAGAAAGAGACAACATGGACAATGATCTTCCTATGCAAATGTGGACACATGTTTGGGATGTGCATTGTCCATAGTCTTATTACACTATGTTTTGCAATGTTTTTAAGTTCTTGGTGCTGAAGCAGTTGGGTTTGAAGCCCATGTATAGAATTTCACAAGGTGTTAAGGAAATTTTGAGGCCCATGGAGTATGAGCAGGACACCAAACAAAAATTTAATTAGGGAGATTGGTATCTTTATACCAATTACACAACAATCAGAATTTATGGAGCCTTAGTGCCACCTCATAAGTTGCTTGTATATGTGTCAGATAGACAAGCATTCATGGAAATAATGTGGCAATTGGATGCCATGGATAAGGAACACTTTAGAAAATCAAGGAAGGCATCCCTTGTGAACCCTGATTGTGGATTTTCCTATTTCACTCTCACCTCAAACGAGGGTATTGAGAGGTTTGACTCTCTTTTAAATAATTATAGATTGATACAAGACGCCATAAGGTTTTGTGACCCTGAAGGGGTGATTATTGAAAGAAAAGCAAGATGGTTATCAGGGAGACCCCATCGGTTCCTCTTTCAAGAGGATGTGATTAGAAATTTATCTTTTGATGAAGAAGTTATAGCAAGGAAAAATGCATGGAAGAGGATATATGCAATTGAAGAAAATATGTTGAAGGAAAATCCTTTCTATGATGGCCCTTATTCCAAAATAGAGGATAAATTTGTGTAAGCTAAATTAATGCTTGGTGATTTTAGTGATAAGAGTTTCTTTGAGAAAGTCAAGCAAGATGAGATAAAGGCCAAGGTGGCCAAGCAAAACCATGATTCACAATTGAGGAGCCAACCGACTCAATCCTCTGCTCAAGGCATCCATGTGCAAGCAAAGTAGACATGTGAACAACTTGTAGTCACTCCATTAGTGACTTATTCAACAAGTCAACAAATTGGTGGGACTCAAGTTCCTGAGGAGTTTGGATAGCACATTCCCACGGAGGAGGAAGTGGATCAAGAGTTTCCTGAAGACAAAGATGATGCTTTAAATATAATGGTCCCTCCTAGCAGATTTGTGAAATGGGAATATGTTGAGGCTGAGGATGACGATGTCAAGATAAAGGCCTGTGATGATTTCATGTGTAATGATGCTTTTGTCAAGACCAAGGAATTCAAAGATTTTATCATCCATATAAATGGCTTTGATATTAAAAGGAGAATTGAAGAAGCAAAGGAGAAGGTTGATCCCTCCTTACAAGAGGAAGTTGAGAAGGAGGAGGAGGATAAAATAATGTAGAAGATTGCTGCTATGTCACCAACATATGCAAGGAAATTGGTGAAAGGAAGTGGGGTTCTCCTATTGCCTGGATGGGAAATATCATTTTCCATTGCACTAGATGCAATTAGGAAAGTCCCAAATGCCTTTGTTTTTGAGGAGATTTTTGACAAAAAGGTTTTTGGCTCAGGTTTCAGCCCTAAAATACATACACTTTCTATTTGGTCTATGGCACCAAAGATAGGGAAGCCTGAGGTCATAAAGTCTGTGGAAAAGAAGATTGGGGTAGTGGTTGTGAAAAGGGCTATAGAAATGACTACCACTGTAGCTGCATAATTGACAATGCATGATGTAATGTTGATTGTGGATACTGCCCAAATCACAAAGGCTAACTACAAAAAGTTGATGGATAGATACAACAAATTGATGGATGAACAAAATAAAGTAGCATGATACAACACAAAAAGGGTCTACCATCTCCAACAAGTTCTACTTTTGAGTTATCATCACAGGACAGAGAAACCCTATCATCGAGGATTCAAAGTTTGAGACAAGAATTGCAATCAGAAAAAAGAGAATACAAAGAAGGCCAAACTAGAAATAATAAGGGTTGAAAATGACATATTTGATGATGTATTAAAACATAGAGTAACGAAGTTGGTAAACAAAGTTGATGATGTGTGGGCTACTTACAAGAATATCCATGAGGCCAACATCAAATATTTACAGGTTCAAAAATCATCTCAGACTGAATGGGGTAAATGGAGCACAAGGGTGGGAACATTGAAGGAGATGATGCCACAGAGGAAAGAAGACCCTAAAGCTCCTACCAATCTTCCAAAATTATTAAAGGCAATTGATCTTGTTAATGAAATAACAACTTTCCATGGAAAGTTAGGGATGCAAGTCCAAAATAAACTGAGAATGTTTAGAGATATGGAGGGGCATGACATGCCCAAAATTCTGGATGATAAGGGTGAGTTAAAGGAATTTGCCACATGGAATAAAGAGTTGGGAGATTTATTCCCTCAGGGTAAGATGATGCTCACAGTTACCGACTACTCTATGTTGAATCCCAATATTGATAACATGACTGTAGTTGAAGTGAGAATGGAAACTTTCATTAAAGAGGCCAGAGCTTTGATTGATGTAAGGTACACTTAGCACAATACAAAGGTGCAAAACCTGCTAGACATGAAATGGCCAACTGAGGATGAATACAACACATGGCTGGAGAAGTTTACAGAGTGAACTCGTGCATGAAGGATGATGACAAACATGGTGATTAACGGATGGGAGAAAACAATACATAGCCTGGAAATAGTACAGATTAGGGTTTTGCTAAAGTATTGCAAAATATTGTTTTCTCCCCAACATAATGATTGATGATAAAAGTGTTGAGATGGATGGGTTTACTTCTTCCCTTTCAATTGCTTTTCTTGCTTTGAAGTTTTGTTGACTAGGTGTGCACATGGAGAACAATTTTGGCTCGTGAAGAAGATTGTTGATGTTGTTACAATGAATGAAGGATGCCTTTTGGAAGGCAGGTAAATCTTATTCAACAAATGGAAATGCATTTTGTCCTATATGCTTTCCCCCTTTTTCAAAGATGCAAATATAACCACTTGGGAAAATTTGAAATTCAAATGCAAAATGTGACTTTAATTGTAATTTGGTCTGAATCTTGTTGCTCCCATGTTTCTATAAATGGGAATTTAGGGCCAATTACATGGGTCTTTTGATGGTTAAGCATTCGAGCTCATGTAAGAGCAATTTTATAAATTCAAGCACAAAGGAATGGTATAGTTCTGAGTTTTAGGTGTGAATTCTAGCTTGTAATAGGCATAATAGTTTTACAACAGCAATGGCATATGAGTAAAAATCACAAATTTTGGAATACTTTCTCTCCCATGTATTTTGTTACACAAATCATGAATAGAATGATCAATGATCGTTTATTTGTCTTCAATCTTTTTGGTTGAATGTATGGTTTTATTTTTGCTTTAGTTAAAAGAACTAATTAAATGCTTTGATGAAATCATAGATCTGTGTAGTGGAGTATTAGGATTACTAAGTAATTTGTGTTCTAGATATATCAAATTGTGTATTGCAAAGCAATATAACAATAGTCTTCAAATGCTGGATTAAATTGTTGTTGTATTACAATTTATCACAAATATGAGTCTATCACCCATGGATAAAGTATTGTTCTATTAGTTTGGTCATCTTTGAAGTAAATTGAGTCGGTCTTACCTGTCAGAGAACAAATTCATATTGAAAATTACCTATACACTATAAATTGCTGCAAAGTTATGTGAGATCTACCCATTCCTGGCTTTTAGATAATAATTTGGTAAAGGATCAGTCAAATTCTTGAAGAATTATGTATGTTTGTGGTTGAAAGGAATGCATATGTTTATCACAATGTTCATGGTAAAATGGCACAAGAGTATCATCTAAACATTGTCAGGATCACCCTCCTGGGTTTCGCAGAGCCCAGAGAGTAGAGGTAGAAGCCTAGAAAGCCCCTACCTGTTTGTTTGCCAATCCTTACCTTTGTTGATCATTGAATTATGGAAAATTCATAGGCATCTGGTGAGATTAAGTTCGGTTCTAAAAAAATAACCAACAAATTGGCGACTCTGCTAGGGACATTGTTAGTCCAACATCTCTAGGTTAGATCTGGTATAGTTAGAGTCAAGTATTTTATTGTTCTTCACTGATTGGAGAGCAATTTGTTCAAATTCTCATCACATAAGTCAAGTCCAGTTTTATGCAGCAAATTCTGGTTCATTCCTTCACCTTGTGTTGGGCTATGTTCAAAGTCTTCTCTGAGATTGCAAGTGCAACTCCAAAGTGTAATCAATTTCTATTTCCCAGTATCTTGGGTGGTGACTTTGAAGTCTCTTGTGCCAGTGCAAGATTAAATTCCCAAAGAGAAAGTGAGAGGGAGAATTATGAAAGACAATTTAGCACCATAAGGAAGACCATAAGCTACACAAAGAAGTATCCTAAGTAGAAGCTGGAGTCCGAGTTTTCAAAGGAAAAGCAACCAAATTGGATAAAGAAAAATGTAGAATCAAGTAAGTCCACTGAATTTCCTATTGATGCATCTCCTACTTTAAATAATGATGTAAATAATGCAAATGTTCATGAAGAGGCACATGAAGTTGAGGTGCCTAATGTAAATGAAGGAAGTTTTCCCACTGAGGAAGTTTTTGAGAATGAACTTGACATGTTAAGAGAAGAGGATAGGTGGCAATTATGGGAAAAGGGTAAGAAGTTCTCAGATCCTTCAACTCTTGGAGTTGGATCTTTCTTTAATGATGGTAATTTCAAGCCAAGAGGTGAATCCCCTAGTGTAGCCTTGCACCATTCCCTTGAAGGAGAACCAACTAATCTTACCTTCTATACCCCTGAGCCAAGTGAGTCTGGAGATGTCTTGGAAGATGAAGAGGACATAGACAAGGATATGCAAGCCTTGGAAGAGGAAGAGCTCAGGCTTAAGGAAGAAGAAGAACGTAGACTTAGGGAATTGAGGGAGAAACAAGCAAAGGAGTTGAAGGAGAAAGATGATAAAATTAAAGCTAAGATGCTTGAAAGAGATGCTTGGAAGAGGAGAATTGATAAAATGAAAGAAGCTGCAAAGCAGAAGGCAATTTTTGAAAATGCTTCTGCTACTAAGACAACTCTTAACCCTCCTAAGGTAACCATCCCAATGGGAACCTTTGTTGCAAGTACTTATACCACATCCGTTGCAACCAGTAAAACCTCAGATCCATTTGCTACTGCTAAGCAATCACAACTTGTAGATCATGGGAAGAAACCTATTGACGAGCATAAGAAAGCTACCTTTAACACCAACACCAACACCAATACAAATACTTCATCCACTAATATGTCCACCAAATTTTTTTCAGAACAATTACCTTTCATCTAATGCACCCCTGACCGTGAGATCTTGAGATTGTAACTAGAGAATGACAAGTTACATCAAGACTTGAAGAAAGCTAAAATATTTATATTATATTATACAATATATAATAATATAATATAGATTAATACACTATTATTATATTTATTAAAAACTATTTTTTTCTACCTTTATTTTTTTGTTTAAATTTGAAAACCATTAGAATGTCAAGTAACAACAATTTACTCCTTTTCGGTCTTCTAAATAAAAGCGTGGTTTAAAAATACGTGCATTCAAAAGATAAAAATGATAAATAAAATAGGCGGCCATGATTTACAGGCGGTGTTATTAATTGATTGATTGATTTTAATAACGTCCATGAGACCAAACTAGTCTATGGGACCCACGAAATGAAACCGAAAGACCACACCAACCAAGACAACAAAGCAATAGCCGACCCCACCGAGCTACTTCATGTTGTTTTCCAACTCTTTACTGATTTTGTTTCTTCTGCTGTGAATTTTGATCAAGTAACTTGCTATTTTATCGATCTTTTCTTCTTCAAACAACGCTGCTAAAGACTTGACTTTTAACAAATCTGAATAGAAGTATCGGATCTCCTCATAAGCCTTACATTTCATAATGTAGTGCCACTCTGACTCCACTAAACTCGAAGAGTAGAAACAACAAATCCTATCCTCCCACAGTGCTCCGGGAATTTTCCACCTTCCCGTTTCACATCTTTATAAAGTAGGTGTTTATTAATGCGGGGAGAAGAATTTCGGCAAGTGAAAAACCGTGCAAAGCAATGGACGGACAGACTATCCCCCATCGTCTTGCATTGACAAAGATGTCTTCACAGTCGTAGAAGCAATAACTTAGCTCGTCCCACTTCGCATAGAGACGGCTTAGGCGTAATGAAATGATGCCTTTGGGAAAATAGTTTGACAACAAACCGATTGCGAATGGATCTGTGTATTCTGAGGCCTGTAAATAATGTTACCCACAGAACTTATACAAGTTACCCGACAAGAGCAGGGCATTCCGTTGCCGCAGGAGGACACTTCAGTTTTGGTGCCCTGCAATTGTCATTAATCCCGGGATGTTATAAATCCAGACTCTTTGGGGAGCTGGATATCTCTAAGTGTGTTAAAATTGTGAGCAGAAACTCTAGAAAGGGAATTCGTGGGTGTGCTAGACGTGATGGGTTTACAGTTGCATCTCTCCCACAAGGAGCCACAGAAGAGGATGCCCAATACATGAGAATGTGTGTAAGTATTGCGAAGAAGGCACTGGGCTGCACCTCTCCCAATCCCATGGTTGGTTGTGTGATTGTCAAGGATGGTCAAATTGTGGGTCAAGGATTCCATCCCAAAGCAGGAGAACCTCATGCTGAGGTATGCTATATCTATCTCATTCTATCCTTCAGATTAGGTTATATTTCAGGGGCTAACTGGAGAAATAGGATTGCTAAAACAAGTAATCAATAATGCCTACGACCGGACATCTAACCTTACATTGGCTAGTGGCTTGGAAGGTGTTCAGGAAAAAACTTAAAATTTAGTATTCCAGATCGGTCCAAGATATATAGCTTCTGCTTTCATATCTTAAACATACATCTTTAAACTAAAAGCAAAACCAGATTAACAGCTTTCTTGACCGGAAACTGTAATGGAGGTCATCCAGACCTAGGCCTAACCCCTTCCCCGCAACTCTCCATCTTGAAGTCGCGTGAAGATCAACATTCCTTTTGATGGCCAGGACTCTTTGCATTCTTCAGAGAGGACTAGATAATTGTTGTATTCTTTCTACCCCACCCCTTAGTTACCAGAAAGGAGAAATGGGAAACATGAAGGAAATGGTTATGTAACAAAAAAAGGAGTTGGATGAGGTTGCGTGTAAGAAATGCATTAAAAAAGGGTTTTCCACCAAGTTTCGGAATGGAGGAACATGGGAATGCAGGGATGATTTTGGGGATGGTAAATTTTTCCCTATTATGCAATGAAATGGTTTTAATTATGTTCAGGTAACCAAAACGGTCTATGGGACCACTGATTGCACTGGCTGCTATAACCAATCAAAGATTCTTGGGATATGTGTTCTTTGGAAGGCTGCTCCTTCTCTTGCTGATTTAGGTTAGCAACTCTTCTAAACATTTTAATCTGTATTTTTCAAATAGTTCTATCATGGAGCTGACTTTTAAATTTTTAATGTTTCTTCATATTTGGTTCAGATGTCTTTGTACTTCAGACGTTCAAATATGAAATATTTCTCTGTTTCTACTACCCTTGTGATACAAAACATATAAACTTTTTCCTCCCATTCTTCTTTGAGTGTCGTCCATTTATCTATCTCACACTTGAACCTATGGGAGCTAGTCCTTAGCTGAGCAATATGGATCTTTCTCTCCATTTGATTTCTGCTCTTATAAAAGCTTTTTCACAATATTTGACAAATTAATTATAAAAAATAGTAAAAAAAATTTAATATTTTATCATTAGCAATTGATAAATATAAATATACTAACAATATTTTTAACATATATATTGTAAGTAATAAATAAATTAATAATATATATATATATATAGACTGCAGGAATCGGGTAGACCCCCTATAAATTGTAGTGCGCTTGGTAAACTTTTTTCACGTGACCGGTGACGTTGGCGTGACATGCCTTCTAGTACCACGAGGATAGAGGGGAGACTAGACCTTGTGACCTCTTGCTTGCAATAGGATGTTTTAGCCAATCGAGCTAGGCCCTCCGCCCCTAATAATTTAGATATTAAATAAATGTACAATAAATATATAATATATGTCTACAACTTATAAATTTTAATTAAAAAAAACTTTAAGAAACTAATCTATTATAATTTAATATTAATATTTATATAATAGTGTTAGGAAAATAAATAAATTTTATAAATTATTTAGGTTATAAATAGATGTACTCAATTAGTAGACAATTACTCTAGTTTAATTAGAGTTATGACAGATAATTATAATAAATGTACGGAAATTAAATGTGATGGATAGGGTTACTCAACTATAAAACTAATGATGGAAGAATGTTGCTGAAGTTGTGCAGAATTGATTTGCTACTATTGGATTACAGGTTTTGTTCCATTTCAAAAAACTTTGTAATTCATTCTCAAGAGCTTTGAGTTTGATTCCAAGTGATGCAACGAATCAATCCAACATAACATGTGCTTGAGAACTTGTTCACCTTCATCTTCTAAATAGCTGAACTTGTCAAGGTGGTGTCTAAGGACATCATTTAAGAATTTGCTAATTCTATAGCTGATTCAATAGCTCAATGGATTCTCGTAGGTGAAATCCTTTTTACAGGCTGGATTAATGGCGATGACTGTTATCAAAGATAGCATATAGAGACATGCAGATGGCCTATATGATGATGATATAGATTTGGTTCTTTATTGCCCTTTAGAAATCAAAGAGTACTCTAATGATTTTCTCATTTGTAATTACATGTAAATTAATTGCACATTGAATGTCTTTAAATATTGGGACATTGCAACATGTCTCATAAAATGTGTGTTAAGTCAACTCATAATGACAAGCAGAAGGGGGTGGGAAAATTGGAATTTCAATTTGATCATTTGAATTTTGGAGTCATTCTTGCACTCCTCAAAGATTGAACCGGGTCAATCTTGAGTAATGTAGAAATGAACTAGAGGCGGTACTGTGATGATCTCAAGGTAAGGAATGAATGTATGAAATTATGAGCGAATTAGGGTACAACAATGATGATTAAATGGTGAATGTATGGGAATTGGTATAAATGAAAGTAAATAAGGATCGAATCATGAACCAACCCAAGCATAAGATTATGTGCCCTTAGCCCTATTGTAGCTTGCTCCATTTCCATTGTGCAGCCCCCTCCCTAGCATTGCATGTAAAGAATAAGAATGCTTGACTTGTTTGTAACAACTACTTGCCATTGTAGATGGGTTGTGGGCCTAAAAAATCTGAAACATAGCAAATCCATTACGTTTCTAGCAATGTAGCCCAACCCTAACTGCATCCAATTGGTTTTATTCTAGATATACCATATGATTGATCCAAGTTGTATTCTAGGGTTGATTTGCTGTTGGCTTGACCATCTCAAATATCCCCATCTCAAGGATCATAATCCATTATAATATCTTCATCTTCCATGCGTAGGGCCTAAGGACTCAGTGGTAGTCCCAACTCTCATGCAAGTAACTTTGAGCTTCAAGAGCATAACAGTCTTAAATTTCATAGCAGCAAAATTTTTTAAGGAAAAATCTGGCAAACTAAAAGTATAAGATTTTTTGAAAAAATTGGGATTTAAACATGAAAAAATCGGATTTAAAAGAACGTAAAAAAGTGAAAAAAAGAGAAAAACTACTTGTTTTTGAAATTTAAAGGCATTTCCATAGCATAGAGATATAGAAAGCAAATAAAATAGAGAGTTTAGCCAATGAACTGTCTAAAATAGAGTTTAGCCCATGAGTTGTCTAAAATAGAGAGTTTAGCCCATGAATTGTTTAAGTGAAAAGTTTGTCTAAAACAGCAGAATGCAGAGTAGCATGTAAGCTTTGCCAATAAATGATTTTTTGTTAAGTTTGTATGAAGTTGATAAAGTTATTTCTAAGTTAACAATAAAATATTTCACTGAATGATATGTGAATAAACCTTTAGTCTTGTATGATGTGAGTGGATGGTGAAATGCTACTAGCAACACTCCATTCCAAATTATTATTAATATTGAAAGAATGTTTAATTGTAGAGATTGCACTATCATAACAAACTCTGAAACCTTCCAAAACTTATTAAGACCTCAAAACAACGACAATAAACATGTTTGCATCTCAAAAGGATAAAAGAAAAAAACTAGTGCTCCTAGGGGATGTGTCCCTTGTCCTAGTACCCCCATCCCTGTCCTCGAAACGTTTCGGGGACTCGAGGACGCCTTGGAAACATTTCCCTTGGTCTCCGATTAGTGTCAGAAACAGGGACGTCCTCAAAATGCCCCCAAAATGACATGGGACAGCTAGCTATCCTTGGGATGGTCAGGGGACATCCAAGCATCCCTCAATCATCTCGGGGACAGCTAGTCGTCCCCTACGACCCAACAATGTTTTGAGTTGTTTTTTTTTAAAATACCTTTTTTTAAAAATATGGATGGGTCCATAAGGACCCTCCCCTCTTCTCCCCCACCTCTTTAAACAAAACCTAAACCTATTTCACTTATCAAAAGTTCAAACAACCAAAAAGAAATTAAATTATCTTTTTGACATTTGCAAACTTGAGGTCAAGAGCAGCAAGTGAAAGAGGAGAGAACAACTGTTGAAAGAGGAGGCTAGGGTATCAAATCCACTCCATTAGAGGTAAGTTCTTCATTTTACATTTGTTTTGCATTTTTTCAAGTTTTTTCAAGTTTTTTACCACATAGGAAGGGAATTGTGAGTTTATTTTTTCTTTTATTTGAACTTGCAGCTCTCTTTTCAATTCTTAACCAAAAAAAATCATGAGCAGCAGTGAGAGTACTGTTGTGACCTTTTCACACATCACCCCATTCAAAATGGGGACCCCCTAATTTTTGCTCCGTTCCTCGTCTTTTGGCTTTGGTTTTGTCTCTCTCTGTCTCTCTCTGTCTCTCTCTTTTGCTGTCTGCCTTTCCAGGTATGTGCCCGCCTTTGAGCTCAAACGTGAGATTTTGGCTAAGTCTATAGAATTAGGGTTTTGAGTTTTCTGGTCAGTTTGAAGTCAAATGGAGTGAATAAGTTGGAATCTAAGCTTCACATTGCAGTTAGTATGCTTCCAACAGGTTCCCAGCTAAATTTCATCGAACTCCAACAACTTACTATTTTTAGTAAATGTTCAATTTAGGGCGTTCTCTCAGCACTATTGAAGTTCTCTCAGTCACACTGCATCCAGGACATGTCAGGTTGCTTGTCTGCAAATTTTGAGCTGAAACAAACAACTTTCTATTTTTAGCAAGTTCAGCTTCGGGAGCAGATTTTAGGGTTTATATGCGAGGTTTTTCAATGCATGTCTGGAGATCCTTTCTGGGTTTTCTGAAACCTTCGCGACAATATAACATGCAAAATGAGATGATGACTTTCAGTATTAAGTGTTCAGAGGCTATTTTTAGGGTTTGCATGTTGAAGTTTTCAACGCATGTCAGCATAATCTTCCTGGGTTTTTCGAGAGCTTCACAACGAGGTAACATGCAAGCGGAGTTGGTCACTTTTTTTGGAACTTGCTATTTTTAGCCAGTGCTTGCATGTTGATCATTTTTTTGGGTTTTTTTGGGTTTTTCAAGATCTATCGGGCAATGTGACATGCAAACTCATCCGACCGCTGATGGGTCACTTTTTCAAACGTTTACTATTTTTAGCAGTACCACTTCGGCAGCTGCCCAACACTTCAAAATCATGAACCTGATGACATGCAACAAAAACGGAGTTAAACAAAGCTCATCTGAAGCACATGCAAGATGAATTAGGGTTTCCAGCTTCGGGACCCAAAATGAGGGGTCAAACGCCAAAATTTTTGAAAATCGAGGTATCCCATCGTGATCAGCATCTTTCAAGGAGTCCGTTGGTAAAATTGAAGACAAACAGAGCACTTACTATTTATAGTAAGTCACTTCTGAAACAGGCTATAAATAGTAAGTCGGCATCAAGCACCAGTGTGAACAGGCAAGTTTATCGATGAGGATCACAGCATTCGAATTTCAAGTCAAACGGAGTTGTGGAAGTCATGAAACTGAGCAGTTACTATAAATAGTAAACCACCTCCAGAAATATGCCAAAAATAACAGGTCAGTGCGAGGCATCGATATGAGCAGGACAAGCAAGTGATGGAGACCCCACGGCGCGAATTTCAAGTCAAACAGAATTGTAGAGGTTCGAAAATCAAGCACTTACTATTTTTAGCAGGCTTGTGTAGAGGAATTAGGGTTTTCTAAAATCTAGGGCGAAACACGACAGTCATGCAGAAGCAGCATCCAGCCACGATCGACGTCCTCCAGGCAATCAACACGCAAAGTTTGAGCACATTCTGAGCAATTACTATTTTTAGTAAGTTGCTAAAAATAGCAGGTATAGACAGGCATTGGACGCCACCAGTTCATCACATCACGAGGTTCGAGATAAAGCAAAAATCAAGCCTTTTGGAGCCAGAAATCAGTTCAAAATGCAAAGTTCGAGAAACTTTCTAAAAATAGAAAGCTAGGGCAAGCTGGGGGTCACGGGAACAAATCACTTCGAATCAGACAAGAGCTTTGAAATTCATCCAAGTTTGATAAAATGAAAGCTCTAGCATCAAAATTCACCCTAGAAGCTACCTGAAGCCATGAAAATTCTTCTAAGTCTGCTAAATTGGAAGTAGAGGACCCCAGATGCGCCTTAACTTGAGAAGGGGAGACTTAAAAATACTCTAAGTGTTGTAAATTTGAAGCTTGGCCCCCTGATTGCGCCCTAAGTAAAGAAAGGCACTTGGAAAATTTTCTAAGTATAAAAAAATTGGAAGTATGGGGGAGTTGAATGCGCCCCTGACTTAGAGGAAGCCTTAAAATTTCTTTAAGTATGCAAAATGGAAGTTGGGCCTCTCATATGCACCCTAGCAACATGATGGAGCTTGAAAACTTTCTAAGTCTTGAAAATTGAAAGAAGAGACCCCTATATGCGCCCTTGCAACTTAAGGTTGGTGGGAAAATTTCTAAGTATGGAGAATTGGAACCTCAAGGGTAGAAATGCGCTTAAAGTGAAAGGAAGAGGCTTGAAAATTGACTAAGTCCTTAAAGCTTGAAGCTTGACCCTTGAAATGCGCCTTAGGAAGCTGAAGATGGTTGGGAATTCTTCTAAGTGTTGAAAATGGAAGCTCCCCCTGCCAAATGCGCCTTAAGAAGCTAAAGGAGACTGGAATTTTGTCTAGGTGAGTGAATTGAATGTACAGGGGTGGAAATGCGCCCAAGTCACCATGGTGAGGGTAAGAAATTTTCTAAGTATGGAAAACTAAAGGCTTGACTCCCAAAGTGCGCCCAAGTGGTGAGATGACTAAAAAAATTTCTAAGTAATTGAAACTTGAAGCATAGAGGGTCAAATGTGCCCTAGCTCTGAGTTGACTCCAACAAAGTTTCTAAGTGATAAAAAATGAAAGTACAACCTCCTAAATGTGCCCAAGCCTAGGAAGCAGTTGAAAAGGTTTCTAAGTGGTGGAAAATTTCAGCTTGATACCCTATATGCGCCTTAAGAAAGGAAGAGGCCTTGAAAATTTCTAAGGCGTGGAAAATTTGAAGCTCACTATGCTAAATGCGCCCTTCAAAAGGATGAGTTTAAAATTTCTCTAAGGCGTCAAAACTGAAAGTTCACTACTCTATATGTGCCTGGGACAAGAACTGAGTATTGAATCTCTAAGGCAAGGAAAATGAAAGTGAAGAAGGCTGAAATGCGCCTGGAGTTGGTAAAATTTTGTTTAAGTGTTGAAAATGAAGCCCCAGACCCTCAAATGCGCCTGAAGAAAATAGAGAAGTTGAGGCTAGAAAATTTTCTAAGGCACAAAATGGCAGTTGATACATGAAAATGCGCCCAGTTTGAAAGTGACTTGAAAATTTTCTTAAGGCAGGGAAAACGCAAAAGGGAGAGGTAAGATGAACTTTGATGATGAAATTTTTCTAAAACATAAAATTCCACCTTCCTCTAGAGGAAAATACGCCCAAGTTGATGGAGGAGATAAAATTTTCAGAGGCATGAATAAAATTTGCGAGAGGAAGTTAGAAGGTACCAACTTCACGAAAATGATAAAGTTTTCAAGACCAAGCAAGGAAATACACCTAGAGATGAAGATGAAGAATAAAATTGTTGGCAAAATATTTTTCTAAGGTTTAAAATTCAAAAAAATTAAAAGTACCCCTTCGTTTGTAGACCCATAAATTCGACACTTTCTGAAGGGAATTTTCTTCTGGGTATTGGACGTCTGCGATGAGGAATGGATTTTAAAGTCTTCCACAGCTCGCCAAGGATTCCGAGGTGAAGGTTTTTGATGGACATAGGATTGATGAATTTCCTGAGGAAAACTTGAAAAAAATTTCTAAGGCAAGGAATAAAATGTGTTGTGGACATAAAAATGCCTTGGCGGATGAATTTGAAGTTGGATGCCTAGATAATTTTTGATCAAATTCCTGATGAAAACATTTTGCTCGAGCCAGAGTTGGATGAAATGTTAGAGTGAACGCCTCAGCCGGAAAAGCGAAGAAGATGCAGTTGAAGCTAACACTTTTAAAAGATGATTTTTAAAAAAATGCACCCTTGAGGAAGATGAAATTTGTCTAAGGCATTGAAATATGATGCACGGGTGTTATATGCCCTAGCTTGCAGTTGTTGAAAAATCATGAAGAAAGCAAAGTTGGCTAGAGAAAAACGATGAACCCTTGGAAGTTAAAGCATGAAAATCAGGTAAGTAAGTGAATTTATATTATGAAGTGTTCTGATGTTCTTCTCCTTGCTTGTTTTGCAGGAGGAACGTCGAGACCAAACGGTGATGACTTGGGGAGATGAAGTGAATACTTGGAGAAAATGGCTAAGTGTTGAGACTTAGTATGTGCCCAGCTCAAGTGACAAAGAAGAAATGTTTTCAAAGCTCAGGATGGAGAGAAGAAGGTCGTCCTCAAGCACTTTGGAGTTGAAAAAACGACAACAAGGGAAAATCATCATCAAGCAAGAGAAGGAGGTTGCCACCTTGAAGTCAGATCGAGAACGTGCCTGCCATACTAGTCCAAGAAGTTGAAGCAGTGTGAACACATCTATGAATAGGAATCTTCTGGAAGATGATGGACATTAATGGCTCATTTATTACCCCACTCCTCTTGGTGGCGGTTTTTAGGGTGAATCTTGTTTAGGGCTGAGGTGGCACAATTTGGGCCATCCAGCCGATTGTAATCTGAGCCGTCCATTGGACTTGGCCAGCTATATAAAGGGGTATCCCCCCTCATTGGTACCTTAGTAGAGATTAGACATCAAACTAGAGAATAGAACAGAGGGATAGCTTAGCATAGTTTGTTAGCATAGCATAGTTTGAAGGAAAAGGAAAGTTTTCCCTTGAAAACTTTGTAAGAGATTGTTGTGAAAACTATTATAATAAAAGATCTTTCATTGAATGGTGAATTCATCTTTGTTATAAGCAGCTAGCAAGGTTTCTTCATCCCTTCTACTTCAAGTAGCGTAAAGTAGGGTAATTTCATTTTCATGCAAGTAGATGATAGCTGTGGATTTGTGGTGTTAGTCAAGGCAGCTTCATTTTGATCCATACCACTAGCGGCTTGCTGACGGCAAGTTTTCCTTGTGTGTTCAACTGGAAAGCATCACAAACTTAACTTCGATTGTGATTCATGTGTTTGTATGCGTCGTTCTGATGGTACTTACATGTTGTCATAATTTGAAAACCTCTCATCACTCCCTTGAAGATTGCACCGACTTTGTGTAAGTTGTCCAACGTGAGGCGGAGTAGAGTCTGGTTGAAGTCTGTTGAGATTGATCCCACGTCCCGTTCTTAGATAGAACATAAACTGTAGAAACCCCTGTTCTCACTGTATTCTGAAACTGTCTGTTTTTTGCTTGTTTTGAACGTTTTTGATGTTTTTGTGTTTTTTTGCATAAAGAGATAAAATGCGATTTTGAAAGAAATTGCTTATAAAATTTAAATAAAATATTGTAACACCGGAAATGATAGAATCTACTGAATCTATTGATGCTAGACTGTTTATTGACCTTCTAGATTGATTACAATTAAGATCTGATAACATGCAACTAAAAAGGCAACAATATTTTGATGAAAACCTGATTATTGCAGCAAGCTAAAAGTCCATGAAATGGTACGGCCTTCATATAAATCTACTTCTCCCTCCGTCTGCGGATTGCAAAAGGATCCAGATGAAACTGCGCCCCAGTTGGTGAAGATAGATTGCCAGAAAGAAAGGCGTTTGGCCTTGTATGAATAGTACGGCCTGTACTTGCAGGTACGGCCCTGACAGCAACAAGTATGGATCTAAAACAGCAGTAAAAGATTTGTACGGCCCTTGAAAGAAGTGTCCAAGTCTTGGCAAATGGACGCCTACAATGAAGAACCCTTCCCGGATGAATTCCAGATCAAAACCCTGAAGATAAATCCCTGTATAAGTTCTCTGATAACCTCTGAATGAAGCTACCTCTCTGAAAAGCAATAAATCAGCTGATATTTCACAGCCTCTGAACTGCAACACTGAAGATGGCTCGTTCTCCAATGCCAAAAAGACAACTGAAACCCTTGGCTCCGTTCTCTGGAAGAATACTTGATCAAAAATCGATTTCATAACATAATGAACTCTTCACAATGAAAAATCCTTATATTCTCAAGAGGGTCGACTTTTTCCTCAAAAGGCATCATTTAAATAAAGTTGAATTTTAACTTTTAATTTTTCAATAGTCTCGAACGCACTTTTAATTATAAAATATAATTGAAAAGTGGCCCCTCTTCAATGTTGGTCGACCCCTTTAGAAATCACTTAAGTTATAATATTAAATAATATTATAACTTTATAATATAAGCTTCAAAATAATTAATATTTAATTTGACCATTAAATATTAATATCTTCCTCAAAATACGTCCGATTAACGAACCGTCTGAAGCTGGAGAATAAGTGATTGAATTTGCACACGACCAGACCATACTGCTAAAAATAGCAAGGGTGCTCCGCTGAGTGACTTAACTTACTAAAAATAGCAAGTCAAGCAAAAGATGTCCGAACGACCCCGAACGAAAGCCAAACTGGTAGATTCTGACGACCGAAGCCAAGCCAAGCTCCAACAAGACCCTCTATCCATCCCATTAGCCTACGAGGGTCACATAATAGGCTAATCTTAAGCATTGAGAGATGTCAACTGGAAGGGGACATGACAGTCCACCCCTCCCGAAATTGCTTGTCCTCAAGCAATCTCAACTCCGGATGCTGCAAAATCTCCTCGCTCTCCCACGTAGCATCCTCCACTGGTAAATCTCTCCATTTCACCAAATATTCCCTGATAGTCCTCCTGCGCAACTGTCTCTCTCGGTACTCCAGGATAGACTCAGGTATTAAGATCAACTTTCCCTCATCATCTAAGGGAGGTAAAACTGCCGAAGGTACCACACGGTGTCCCAACGCCTTCTTGAGACGTGACACATGGAAAACATTGTGGACCTTGCTATCCGTCGGAAGCTCTAGCTCATAAGCCACCTCTCCAACATGCCTCAGAATCCTGAAAGGACCATAATATCGAGGCTTAAGCTTCTCCGAACCACTCTTCCTAAGAGTAGACTGACGGTAGGGCTGGAGCATAAGATATACCATGTCTCCCACCTCAAAAGATCTCTCTGTCCTCTTCTGATCTGCATACTGCTTTTGCTGATTCTGTGCCTTAGCAATATTTTCCTTGAGAGCCCTCATAGTGTCCTGACTCTCTTGCAATAAATCTCCAGCACTCGGCACTCTACTGTCGCTCAGTAGCAAATCCAGAAAACTAGGCGCCTCATAACCGTACAATGCCATGAAGGGGGACATCTGAATGGTCATGTGGAAAGTAGTATTGTAGCAATACTCGCACAAATATATCCACTTGACCCACGCCTTTTGCTGCCCTGCAATGTAGTTCCTGAGGTAACCTTCCACCCATTTATTCACTATCTCCGTTTGACCATCGGTCTGCGGGTGGTGACTGGTGCTCGGTGTAAGCTCGGTCCCACAAAATCTGAACACCTCCTGCCAGAAGTGACTCAGGAACTGGCTATCCCTGTCACTCACTATGCTCCGAGGCAACCCATGTAGTCTGAAAACCTCACGGAAGAAGACCTCTGCTACTTGTGTAGCTGTGTAAGTGGTGGTGATCGGAAAGAAGTGGGCATACTTCGTCAACCGATCCACAACTACATATATACAATCCTGTCCTTGGGCTTTAGGCAAGCTCGTAATAAAATCCATCGACAGGCATTCCCATTTCCTATTAGGGATCGGAAGTGGCTGCAATAACCCTGCCGGATACGTGTTCTCCTGCTTGTTCTGCTGACAAACAGGGCACTCACGCACATACTGAAGAACATCCGCCTTAAGACCCTTCCATGTAAATCTCTCTCGAATCTGTCTGTATGTTTTGAAGTACCTGGGATGCCTTGCCGTAGGTACATCATGAAAGGCTCGCATGATAGTGTTCTTCATCTCTAATCCTGGGATCAAGAAAATCCTGTTCTTGTAAATGATCAAGTCATTCACAAGTGTATACCTGGTGTCAATCATAGTTCCCTCAACAATATTGGATGCCCAAGTATCCTTGGCATACTCTGCCACAATCAAATGCCTCTAGTCCTCTGCAATGTGTACCATAGAACTCAGATAAGGCCGGCGTGAGAGAGCGTCAGCCACTACATTCTGGGTACCCTTGATGTAGGTGATATCAAAGTCATATGCCTGTAACTTACTCACCCACTTCTGCTGACGATCATTCAAATCTCGCTGCCCTAGGAAATGCCTCAAACTATTGTGGTCAGTTTTAATGCAAAACTTACTGCCCACGAGATATTGCCTAAATTTTGCCAAGGCATGCATTATGGCTAGCATCTCCTTATCATAAATACTGTAGAGCCTCTCTGGTCCTCTGAGTTTCCTGCTCTCATAAACAATCGGGTGCTTGTCCTGCATAAACATCGGTCCAATGCCCTCACCAGAAGCATCACACTGAAGCTCAAAAGGCTTTGTAAAATCTGGTAGTGCCAACACTGGACACGTAGTCATCAGCTCCTTGAACCTCACAAAACACTCCTGTGCCTCAGGAGTCCAACAGAATGCACCTTTTTTCAACAAATCCGTCATAGGTGCTGCATGGCGTGAATAACCATTCACAAATCTGCGATAGAAACTGCACAACCCAAGGAATCCTCGCAGCTGTGTAAGGTTCGCTAGAGTAGGCCAATCTATGATAGCACGGATCTTCTCAGGATCCATCCGCACTCCCTCTGCACTGATAATGTGGCCTAAGTATAATAGCTCAGTCATCCCCAAGTCACACTTGGACTCCTTGGCGTACAAGGACTCCCTCTCCAAAATGCTGAGCACTGTATCCAAATGAGCCAAATGCTCCTGCCAAGTCTTGCTGTAAATCAGAATATCATCGAAGAAGACAAGTACATATCTCCTCAGAAGTGAATGGAAGACCCTGTTCATGGTGGACTGAAATGTCGCCGGAGCGTTGGTTAGCCCAAAAGGCATCACCACAAACTCGAAGTGTCCACAATGACAACGGAAAGCAGTCTTCTCAACATCCTGCTCACGGACTCTAATCTGGTGATATCCTGATCTCAAATCTATCTTCGTGAAATAACAGGCACCATGGAGCTCGTCAATAAGCTCATCTATACGAGGTATGGGGTACCTGTTTTTGATGGTCCTCTTATTCAGGACTCTGTAATCGATGCACATGCGAAGTGTACCATCTTTCTTCTTCACTAGGACAACTGAAGAAGCAAATGGTGATTTGCTTGGTCGAATGTGACCCATAGCAAGCAGCTCCTTGATAGTCTTCTCTATTTCATCCTTAAGCCGCTTAGGATGCCTGTAAGGAGTAATCATGATGGGCTTAGCGCCCTCCTCAAGCTCTATAATGTGCTCAATACCCCTGTCTGGAGGTCTCCCTGGTGGAATGTCACTGAAAACCTTCTCGTGCTTAACTCTCAACTGTTGAATGTCAGGATGATACTCGGCCTTATGCTGTCCCTCCTGTATAGGTGTCAAGGTGCACTCGGCAGCCCACTCAACCATGTCATGTCGCATAAGTCTCTCCATCCGTCGGAAGGAAATAGTCCTGATGTTACTGTCTCATATGGCCTTCAGAATATGAGTCTTTCCATCCACATCAAACTGAATCTCCATGTCTTTGAGACGAAGAGTGACTTCCTCAAGGGAATGAAGCCACTTCATGCCCAAGACTAAATCAATATCTCCCATATTCACTACGTAATAATCAGCCTTGAACTCATAGTTATTCAAGCGCAATGGAAGATCCTTAATCATACGATCACACCTGAGAGTGTCACCATCAGCCACCTTAACCCGAATGCCTTCGAACTCCTCAGTTATGAGTCCACGCTTCTCCACAAATCTAGCATCAATGAAATTGTGGGTGGCTCCTGTGTCTAGAAGGGTGATGACCCGTTGACCCGCCAAGCTCCGCGAAGTCTAAACGAACCCTCCTGCTGAATGCTAGTCAATCGTGCCTCCTGAATTTGAAGCTCTGACTCTGCCTCTGCCTTAGGCTCTGAAGCCTTTGATTCTGACTCCTCAGAACTCTCCTGCTGTTCGGAACTTTCAGATTCCGAATCCTCGTAATAAGCCCACATTACTCTATTGGCCTTACCCTTAGGCCGCAAAGGACAATCGTGGTTAGCATCGTAGGGACCTTTGCAGTAGAAGCAAAGCTTCTTCCTGCGCAAATCATTAAGAGCCTCGCGATCCAAGGGTGCTGCTGATTTACCCTTTGAGTCACTCTTAAAATAAGATCTCTCCTTATTCTTATTAAATTCCTTATTGTCCCTGAATGAAGAAGTGTTTCTGGAGTTGAACTTGCTGGATGGTGCTGCAAACTCCATGCTGCGTGCCTTCTTCATAGCTTCCTATAACGAAGGAGGATCAAATGCTTTGATCCAACCTCTCAATGGTTCCAACAGTCCCTCCATGAAAAGCACAACGAGACGCCTCTCTGAAATATTGGGAACCATCACTGACAATCGCTGGAAGTCTCCTATGTAGGACTTCAGACTACCACTCTGTCGCAATTGGGCCAAATCTCTGAAATAGGATTCCGGATCCTTTTTGTCAAATCGTTCCACCAACCTGTCTACAAACTCCTGGTATGTGGTGATACGATCATGCTGAAGTGTCACCATCCCGTGATGCCACCAGTCATAAGCTGCTCCCTCAAGATGCAATGTAGCGTACCTAATAGCATCCTCCTCAGCCATAGGACGCAATGTGAGGAAGGTATCCAGTTTACTGATCCAGGCCTGTGCTGTGACCTTGCCACTACCGTCAAACATAGCTAGTGTGAGTCTGTTTGTAGCATGCTTCAAATCATTATTGTTATTTCTAGGCCTCCAATCATGTTGGTTCCGGTGATGTTCTCTCCTCTGTGTGAGAAATCTGTCAAAGGTAATCCTCTCTTTGACATCCGGTGTTAGCAATTCCCACTCATCGTTCGCTGCCATAAGAGTATCGGCGAACATCTCCTCAGGCTCCTCACCTGCAATGGCCTCATCAGGCTCCTGTCTCACAAAAGTAGGCTGTGTTGGCCTGTCTGCTGTACGTGAAACAGTCCTAGGTGCTCTTCGTGAACCTGCATCACTCCTGTTCTCGTCACGACGTGGTGACAGTCTCCTCGGCGTACCTATCCTCTGGATCGCCACTGTCAACTGCTGTAGCACATCGGTCACCTGCTGTTGACCTGTCTGTAAATCTCTAAGAGTGTGTAGAACCTCTGCATCGTCTTGATCCCTAGGGTTTCGAGGAATATCTGTCCCGTCAGCCATGATACCCGGCTGCCTGTTCAATCCTTGTTCCCTGTCAATCAAGGCTCTCCTGCGAGTGTAATATCTGTGAGGCCCAACCTCTTGTGGCTGCATAAGAATACTAAACCCTCAGGATGGCAGGATTTAGCTCTGATACCACTGTAGAAACCCCTGTTCTCACTGTATTCTGAAACTGTCTGTTTTTTTGCTTGTTTTGAACATTTTTGATGTTTTTGTGTTCTTTTGCATAAAGAGATAAAATGCAATTTTGAAAGAAATTGCTTATAAAATTTAAATAAAATATTGCAACACCGGAAATGATAGAATCTACTGAATCTATTGATGCTAGACTGTTTATTGACCTTCTAGATTGATTACAATTAAGATCTGATAACATGCAACTAAAAAGGCAACAATATTTTGATGAAAACCTGATTATTGCAGCAAGCTAAAAGTCCATGAAATGGTATGGCCTTCATATAAATCTACTTCTCCCTCTGTCTGCGGATTGCAAAAGGATCCAGATGAAACTGCGCCCCAGTTGGTGAAGATAGACTGCCAGAAAGAAAGGCGTTTGGCCTTGTATGAATAGTATGGCCTGTACTTGCAGGTACGGCCCTGACAGCAACAAGTACGGATCTGAAACAGCAGCAAAAGATTTGTACGGCCCTTGAAAGAAGTGTCCAAGTCTTGGCAAATGGACGCCTACAATGAAGAACCCTTCCCGGATGAATTCCAGATCAAAACCCTGAAGATAAATCCCTGTATAAGTTCTCTGATAACCTCTGAATGAAGCTACCTCTCTGAAAAGCAATAAATCAGCTGATATTTCACAGCCTCTGAACTGCAACACTGAAGATGGCTCGTTCTCCAATGCCAAAAAGACAACTGAAACCCTTGGCTCCGTTCTCTGGAAGAATACTTGATCAAAAATCGATTTCATAACATAATGAACTCTTCACAATGAAAAATCCTTATATTCTCAAGAGGGTCGACTTTTTCCTCAAAAGGCATCATTTAAATAAAGTTGAATTTTAACTTTTAATTTTTCAATAGTCTCGAACGCACTTTTAATTATAAAATATAATTGAAAAGTGGCCCCTCTTCAATGTTGGTCGACCCCTTTAGAAATCACTTAAGTTATAATATTAAATAATATTATAACTTTATAATATAAGCTTCAAAATAATTAATATTTAATTTGACCATTAAATATTAATATCTTCCTCAAAATACGTCCGATTAACGAACCGTCTGAAGCTGGAGAATAAGTGATTGAATTTGCACACGACCAGACCATACTGCTAAAAATAGTAGGGGTGCTCCGCTGAGTGACTTAACTTACTAAAAATAGCAAGTCAAGCAAAAGATGTCCGAACGACCCCGAACGAAAGCCAAACTGGTAGATTCTAACGACCGAAGCCAAGCCAAGCTCCAACAAGACCCTCTATCCATCCCATCAGCCTACGAGGGTCACATAATAGGCTAATCTTAAGCGCTGAGAGATGTCAACTGGAAGGGGACATGACATAAACTTCTTAGGCCTTGCACTCATTTAAATTCAGTTCATTTCTGGTTAGTATTAGGAAACTTGTGCTCACCTACCAAATCATTCGAACCACGTGAAACCCTTAATCTACTGTCTGCTATCAGTTGCCGAACAATTGCGTTAGTCCCCTTGAAATACCAGCAAAACACATCAAGCCAACTGAGGGTATTCTATTGCATGAAGGAACCTTGGAGTTAAATGCATGATCTATCTTGCAATCTTAGCATGCAGGAAACTTTGTTCAAGAGAGGATAGAGTACCCGTTGGAAAACTTTATTCTGTGTTGGTGCGGTCACGAAAATCACATCAACAAGTACTAGTAATGATAGTGAGGAGGTTGAGGTTCAAATGCATGACAAACCTAGAAGTAGAACTCATAGAAGTATGGCAGCCGTTGGAGGTTCTTCAGGGAGTGGGATTGTAACAGGGCCAGTAACTTCAAACCCATTTGAATGTCCTTCAGAAATCTTCAAAACGTATGCAAAAGGCCCATTTAACCTCAAGAAGCCTCTATTACAATTTGCAACACGAGTTGATAAGGATAAGAAAAAATTCAGGTGGGAGTAGAGAATGGCTTTGCCATTTGTGCAAAAAACAATATAGGGGTGTTAGTGTTAGGATCAGAATTTAAATAAGCAGAAATAAACACAATTTCACACAGATTGACACAACATATACCCTGGGAAAACCCTCCAACTTGAGGGAGAAAAACCCAGCAACAAAATCTCTCTTATATATTGAAATTATGGCAACAATTCTCTTTACAATGAGGCCAAACACAAGGCCAAGAATCAGCACCTCACTTGATGCACACTCAGATATAAAATTCGCACTCCTTGATAAACTCGAACTGCTGTAGGAGAAATTCGCACTTAGCAGATGGAAATGGACGAACTTGACTTGATGATGGATGAATGAAAATGAACTCATATATATACAAGATGGAGGAGAGGTCACACCTCTTCATAAGCAAGGGTCGGCCAAATATGAAATATAATTCAAATGAATAGGTGCGAATATCAAGGAAGGTTGGCCCAAAAAAATAAATAATAAGTTGCCAAGTGAAGCGCCTCTTCACTTTATTAAATGCAATAAATAAATAGCCGAAGGCTATATGAAATTTATTGTTTATCGATGCAAGGTGGAAGTATGTAGCCCGCAGCTATAACATCAACACTCCCTCTTAGCTAGGGAGGAATACTTCGGATACACAAGGTCATGGAATCTCTCAGCATGACACCCACAATGGCTACACCCATATGTGGAGGGGAACACATCACGGAATCACTCAACCTGATATCAACCATCATGGCTACTCCCATGTATGGCAAAGCATATGAGCACAAGTGCCCATCACAGAATCACTCAACGTGATTGTCATCTTGTCATGACGTCCACCATGGCTACTCCCAGAGGGTGGATAAGCACAAGTGATGTTGTCATGGACTCACTCAACATGACATCCACCATGGCTACTCCCAAAGGGTGGAAACAAGGGCTTTCACCTCATCTTTCTCTCACAGAGAAAGATGCATTAAACAAGGGCTTACACCTCAAATTTCTCTCATAGAGAAAAATGCATTAAAGCAAATCACAAAAGATCACTGAAGCTGAGTCTCCCTCTCAACTAGGACTTCATTCTCAACAATTCCAAGCTTGTCTCGAAAGTACACAAACTTTACTCTGGAGAGAGGCTTGGTGAGAATGTCGGCCGTCTGCTCATTAGTGCTAATGTACTTCAACTGGATAGCTTTCCTCAATACCATATCTTTGATATAGTGGTATTTGATCTCAACATGTTTTGTTCTGTCATGAAACACTGGATTGACAGAAAGCTTCACACAACTTTGATTATCACAATGAATGACAGTCGGCTCCAATGATTGTTCAAACAATCTTGCAAGGAGCTTTCGAAGCCACATTGCTTCTCGAGCTGCCACACAAGCTGCAATATACTCGACCTCTGTGGTGCTCAGTGCCACTGAAGACTGTTTCCTGCTACACCAGGAGGTCATCGCAGACCCCAACTGAAACAACATCCAGAGGTGCTCTTCCGATCAGCAACACACCTTGCCCAATCAGAATCAAAATATCCATGCAGCTTCAAGTCCACACCAAAAGAATATCTCAAGCCATACCCAACTGTGCCACGCAAGTATCTCAGGATATGTTTTGCTGCAACTAGATGTATTTGCCTTGGTTCACACATGAACTGACTAAGAGTACTCATTGCATAGCAAATATTTGGTCTAGTATTGACTAGATACATCAACGATTCAATCAATTGCCTGTACATAGTAGGATCCACTAGATCAGAACTAGCTGCTGCCTCCTTTAGCTTTTGAAAATTGGTTTCCATCGGTGTAGACATGAATTTGCAATCCATCATACCAAACCTCTTCAAGATGTCTATTGTATACTTCCCTTGACTCAGAATGATCTCATTAGGCCTCTACCATACTTCTAAACCAAGGAAGTAATGCATGTACTTAAGATCCTTCATTTCAAATTCAGAAGCCAACTCCTTCTTGCATTTGATAATGAGGTGTTCTCCAGTAAGAAATAGATCATCAACATAAAGAACCAAGATCAATGCCTCACCATCAATTACCTTGAAGTACAGGTTTGAATCAGCATCATTCTTGGAGAATCCTAAGCTCAACATTTATCGATCAATCCTCTCATACCAAGCACGAGGAGCCTGCTTAAGGCCGTACAAAGCCTTCTTCAATCTGCAAACATGAGACTCCTTCCCATGAACCTCAAATCCATCAAGTTGCTCAATGTATACCTCTTCTTCAATTACACCATTTAGAAATGCTGGCTTCACGTCCATCTGATGTAACTTCCATCCTTTAGCTGCTGCAATAGCAATGATAGGCCCGATGGAGGTATAACGAGCAACTGGAGCAAATGTTTCCTCATAGTCTATTCCCTCTTTCTGAGAGAACCCCCTAGCCACAAATCTAGCCTTGTACTTCTCAATGCTTCCATCAATCGCATGCTTGATCTTGAAAAGCCACTTAGAAGATACAACAGATTTCCCTTCTGGTCTAGGTACTATATCCCAAACATCGTTCTTGAGGATAGATTGATATTCTTCAGCCATAGCATATCTCCATACTTGCTGACTTGAAGCTTCCTCAACACTGGTAGGCTCAGAGTCAATCATTTGACTCATCAATGTAACATAGCTTGAAAACTTCTAAGGTCTTTTGTTTTCTCTGAATGTTCCTTTAGGGGCTGCAAACTTTTCTGCCTCCTGCATTGTTTGCCTAGCCCATAGAGGTCTCTTTCGACCAATAACAATATCTCTGGGCCCATCAGTAGGTTCCAAAGGCTCAACTGGATCACCATCTTCTTCTGGTTCAAGAGACTCCCTCTGAATCTCAGGAGTATGGTCAACTTCCATGTCCTGAGGAGTCTCATGGTCTTCATTATCTATCTCCATGAGAGAGCCTTTAGATTTCTTGAATGCAACATCCTCTTCAAATGTAACATCCCTGCTGATCTCTATCAGTTTCTAACCTGGAATGTAAATCCTGTAGGCTTTTGAAGACTCACTGTAGCCCACAAATATTCCCTTCTTGCCAGATGGTTCCAACTTTGTCCTTTTATCTTTAGGCACATGAACATACACAGGACAACCAAATATTCTCAAATGATTGACTTCAGGCTTCACACCTATGAAAGCTTCTTCAAGAGTCATGTTCTCCAAAATACGATGAGGTTTTCGATTTTGAACATACACAGCTGTCCTAGATGCCTCGACTCAAAGGAAGGTTTGTAGATCTTGATCATGGATCATGGCTTTAGCTGCTTCTACGATGGATTTGTTCTTCCTTTTTGCTACACCGTTTTGTTGTGGATTGTAGGGGACACAAAACTCCCTTTTAATTCCTACCTCAACACAAAAGTTACAAAAGCTTCCAGAGATGTATTCTCCTCCATTGTCAGATCTCAGAACTTTGATCCTCTTCCCGGACAAGTTCTCTACTTGAGCTTTAAATTCCTTGAATCTCTCAAGTACTTCCTCAGATTCTTTAGTCTTTAAGAAATAAATCCAAGTCTTTCTAGAGTAGTCATCAATGAAAATTACATAATACGAGAAACCACTCAAAGGAGCAACAGACATTGGACCACACAAATCAGAATGAACAAGATTTAGAATGCATTTAGATCTACTTTCACTACTATGAAAAGGTCCTTTAGTATTCTTACCCAAAGTGCATCCTCGGCAAGTACCTTCGTGCTCTGGTTGAGTTTAGGAATGCCAGTGACCATCTTCTCCATGGTTGGAAGTGCTCTAAAGTGAAGGTGAGCAAGTCTTCTATGCCAAAGCTCACATGAACTTGATGAATCATGCAACAAAGCCTGTAGTGGGCGAGTGGAAAGTCTGTAGAGACATTCTTGCCGAACACCAATCACTTGGGCTGACTTGTTGCTAGAGTTCTTTGGCCATGCAAGAACTTTTCCTTCAAAGAATGCAACTTGATATCCCTTATCTTCTAAGGCTGAAATTGAGACAAGGTTCCTCTTGATGCTTGGTACAAATAGTACATCACTCAACTGAAGAGAGATGCCAGAATCTAAGTGTAGAGAGGAGGTTCCAACACCTTTCACCGAATAGCATGCATCATCTCCAATTATGACTTGAACACTTGTATTTCTCTCCACTAAATCTGAAAGATGTTCTCTAAAACCAGTAATGTGAGGGGAGGCACCACTATCAATCAACCAAGTGTTGCTATCCGTTGGAACATTGCTTGATAAGGTAGAATAGAATAGAAATGCACTTGAATCCTTCTAAGGAGAGATCTCGCCCACATCTGCAACTGAAGCATGCTGTTTAGGTCTAGTTGGACAATCTTTTGCATAGTGACCAAACTTGTCACATTTGAAGCACTGTATGTGGGAAAGATTCTTCTTCTTCTTAGATGCAGGAGCATGTAAGAACACTTCGTGCCCTTGTTTCTAATGCTGATTTTTTTGTTTTGTGTGTTTGATGTTTTGTAAAGGTTTTCTGCTTTTTTTTGTTGTTTTTTGAAGATGCTTATGAAGAAAATAAAATGCAAACATAAAGGAAATACAAACAACTATGATATTAACTCCTCCAATCTAATTTTATTTACTCAATATTCAAGAGAATAGCTCATTACAAGCATACCCGAATTAAATAGATGACATGCAGCTGCTGTTCATCACTTCCAGCCAAAAAAGCAAATCATAAATAGGTTCAGATCTCCTTCGATTGGCTGCCTTTTTGATCACTGAAAGTATGGCTGCAATCCCTATGCCTGGGTGCCCCCTTTTGAGATTTTTATTTATTTTTTGTAACCCTCAAAGCCAAAATTGCCCCTCTTTTGTCAAAGTCGACCTTGCTGCAAAAAGGCTGACAAAACACATGCCGTACCTCTCTTATTCTGATTTATTTTCTGTAGATGGTAAATCAGCAATCACTCTTTTTCAATCTTGCAATCCCTAACAATAAAAATCAGACCTTTGGCCTCTTCGATCTGCTCAATAGAACACTTGAATGATGCCCTCCAGAATACCAAATTCAACAGGTATTTCACTGCTTCAAATGGCTGCAAACATTGAAGAAGTAACGTTCTCCAATGGCACGAGGATTGAAAACCCTTGGCTTCCACTCTCAGACAAATTTCATCAACAACAAATCATTAATCGAATGAATATCAGATAACCTCAAAGGGAAGTATATATACTCTCATGAGAAGTTTGAGCTTCTCCAAAAAAGCAATTAATAACATTAAAAATGTTATTTATTTGCATCCTTTTAATATTTCACTCAAAACTTAGGAATTGGCCATTAATAATTAATTCATTAATTTGGCCCCCTTTTAATGACGTTTTGACCCTCAAGTTATAACTTTAAGTTATAACATTAAAATATCACCTTTTAATTAATTAATGTTATTTTAATCAAATAACATTAATAACTTATTAAATGCATCATTTCTCAACACGCCATCTGAACTGATAACTCATCCGATGATTCTTCATGTGATCACGTTCCTTACTAAAAATAGTAAGGGTCCCATACTGTCCATGTTTGACTTACTATAAATAGTAAGTTGAGCAAACTGAGTCCCGAAAGCCTCAAACGAAAGCAAAAGGTAATCATCATTGAATGTTGGAGGTGATACAATCCTCAGAAGACCCTCTCATCATCTCATTAGCCTACGAGGGTCGAATGATAGGCTAATCTACTGAATACAGATGTCTCACTTTGGAGGGAACATTATAGTCCTCCCTCCCTAAAATTGCTTGCCCTCAAGCAATCTCAATGCTGGGTGCTGTGAGATCTCCTCACCTTCCCAGGTGGCATCCTCAACTGGCAAATCCTTCCATTTGACCAAATATTCTGTGATAGTTCGATTCCGTACCCGCCTCTCTCGAAAATCCAAGATAGCCTCTGGCTCAAGAATCAGTTTCCCCTCATCATCCAGGGGTGGCAACACTGCTGAAGGAGTCACATGGTGTCCCAACGCCTTCTTGAGGCGTGATACATGAAAGACATTGTGAACTTGGCTATCTGCTGGGAGTTCTAACTCATATGCTACTTCACCCACTCGCTTGTAATCCGATAAGGCCCATAGTAGCGTGGTTTCAACTTTTCAACACCACTTTTCCTAAGTGTAGACTGTTGGTACGAATACAACATTAAATAGACCATATCTCCCACCTCGAATGATCTCTTGGTCCTCCTCTGATCAACATATTGTTTCTGCTGATTTTGTGCCTTAGTGATATTTTCCTTGAGAGCCTTCATAATGTCTTGACTCTCCTGCAACATGTCTCTTGCACTAGGCACTCTGCCATCACTAAACAAAAGGTCGATGAAGCTAGGAGCTTCATACCCGTATAACGCCATGAAAGGAGTCATTTGTATGGACATGTGGTAAGTAGAATTATAACAAAACTCACAGAGGTAAATCGACTTTACCCAAGCCTTTTATTGTCCAGCTATGTAATTTTTGAGATAACCTTCCACCCATTTATTAACTATCTCTGTCTGCTCGTTTGTCTGAAGGGTGATAGCTGGTACTCACTCGGGGTTAACTCGGTTCCACAGAGTTTGAACACCTCTTGCCAAAAGTGACTCATAAATCGGCTGTCCTTGTCACTGACTATGGTCCGAAGCAACCCATGTAGTCTGAAAACCTCTCGGAAGAACAATTCTGCCACTTGTGTAGTCGTGTATGTAGCTATGATTGGAAAGAAGTGGGCATATTTTGTTAATCGATCTACAACCACATATATACAGTCTCTCCCCTAGGCTTTAGGCAAGCCCGTAATAAAGTCCATGGATAGGCATTCCCACTTGTTGTGACCCTTTTCACACATCGCCCCATTGCAAATGGGGACCCCCTAATTTTTGCTTCATTTGGGTTTTTTGGCTTGATTTTGGTTGGTTTTCCCGCTGCCTCTCTCTTGTTCTGTCTGTCTTTTCGGGGATGTTCCCGTCTGAATTGAAATTTTGGCTAAGTTTGAGAAATTAGGGTTTGCTTTCTTCATGCCAAGTTGAGGTTGATTCGAGTAAGCAAATTGAAGTCTGAGCTTGACAATGCATCCAGAACACTTCAAGCAATTTGCCTGCGAATTTTGAGCGGAATCTGACCACTTGCTATTTTTAGTAGTCCGGGCTTCAGAAGCTATTTTTAGGTTTTGCATGTGTGCTTTTTCAATGCATGTCTGGAGAATCTTTCTGGGTTTTTCGAAACCTTCGCGATGATATAACATGCAAGATGAGGTGATAACTTTTAGCAGTGCTGCCTTCAGAGGCTGTTTTTAGGGTTTGCGTGTTGGAGTCTTCAGCACATGTCTGGATATTCTTTGTGGGTTTTTCAGGAGCTTTGCAATGATGTAACATGCAAGCTGGGACTTGGACCTTTTAGCAGTGTTGCCTTCGGAGACTGTTTTTAGGGTTTGCATGCAGGATTTTTCGATGCATGTTAGGTTATTCTTTATGGGTTTTTCAAGAGCTACACAACAAGGTAACATGCAAGTAGAGTTGATCTCTTTTTAGGAACTTACTATTTTTAGCCAATGCACGCATGCAGTCCAGTTTACTGGGTTTTTTGAGATTTCTCGGGCTATGTGACATGCAAACTCACCCAAAAAGCGGTTGGTCACTTTTTCAGACACTTACTATTTTTAGCAGGATCACTCCAGCAGTCACCCAACACTTAAGTATCGTGAACAAAGCGACATGCAACAGGAATGGGGTCAAACGGAGATCGTTTAAGCCACATGCAAGTCAGATTAAGGTTTCTAGCTTCAGGACTCAAAATGAGGGGTAAAACGCCAAAATCTCCTAAAACTAATGTATCCCACAGTGATCGACATCTCTCAAGGAATCCACTAGTAAAATTTGAAGGCAATCTGAGCACTTACTATTTATAGTAAGTCACTTTTGAAACAGGCTATAAATAGTAGGTCAGCGCGAGACACCAGTGTGAACAGGCCAGTCAACCCATGAGGATCACGTCAGTCAAATTTCAAGTTAAACGGAGTTGCAAAAGTTTTCAAATCAAGTAGTTACTATAAATAGCAAGTCATCTCCAGAAACAGGCTATAAATAACAAGTCAGCACAAGTCACTAGTGTGAACAGTTCAAACAGGTCACAAGGATCCAATGGCACAAATTTCAAGTCAATACAAGTTGCAAAAGTTTGAGAATCAGGGGATTTACTAAAAATAGTAAACCAGGGCAAGCAAGGTGTGAACGCCTGAAGAAACTTCTAAGTCTGAAACTGGCAGGAGAAAAGCTCAAATGCGCCCAGATTGAGGAAGGATGATGAAAAACTTTCTAAGTGTCTAGAAATTCCTGAGCACACCTCCAAATGCGCCCATGTTGAGGAGAGGGTGGAGAAAATTTGTCCAAGGCATAAAAAAATTCCTCCTCCACCCCTAGAATGCGCCCAAGTTGAGAGGCTGGTGTGAAAATTCTCCAAGGAAATTGAAATTTCCTGACCCCACCTCAAATGCGCCCTTCAAATGGATACAGCTGGAAAAAAAATTCTAAGTCTGAGGAAATTCCTCCTCCATACCCCAAATGCGCCCAAGGTAGCAATGGAGAGATGAAAATTTTCTAAGTTATGAACTGGCAGTACCCCTACCCCTCTTGAAATGCGCCTAAGTCATGAGGGTGGCTTGGAAATTCTTCTAAGTGTTGGAAATTGGAGGCTTGACCTCTTGAATGCGCCCTTGGCAAGGAAGTAGTTGGAAAATTTTCTAAGTGATGGAAACTGGAAGCTTGACCTCTAGAATGCGCCCAGCTTGTGAACAGGGGTGAAAAAAACTTTTTAAGTGTTGAAAAATGGAAGTTGACCCCTTCATATGCGCCCAACTTGCATGATAGCATGAGGATCTTTTTTCTAAGCGTTGGGAAATGAAAGTACAACCTCCTAAATGCGCCCTAGTGGAGAGTTGGATTTAGAAATTTGGCTAAGTCATTTAAAATGAAAGCTCAAGGGTGGAGTTGCGCCCAAGACAGGAGAGGGTGATTTGGAAATTTTCTAAGGCATGTAAATTGGAAGCACATGGCCTCAAATGTGCCCAAGGAAAAGAAAGATGAGTTGAAAATATCCTAAGGCAAGCAAATTGGAAGGAGAATACCCCAAATGCGCCCAAGTTAGATACATGAAGGAAAATGTTCCTGAGGCATTAGAAATGGAATGAAAAGGGGTCAAATGCGTCCTTGAAGAGGAGGATTGGATAAGAAATATTCTAAGTGTTGCAAAATGATAGTAGCCCCCCCTAAGTGCGCTCTAGGAGAAATGAGGAGGCATGAGAATTTACTAGGGATGGAAAAGTGAAGCAAGAGGTCTAAAATGCAGGATAGGGTGGCACGAAATATTTTCTAAGGCAAAACATGGAACCCACCCCCTTTAAATGCGCCCAATACAAGAAGGGGAAGATCTCAAGGTGAAAAATTTGCCTAAGGCAAATAAAAACGAAAGTAGATCCCTCTGAATGCGCCCAAGGGAGGAATACATGAGGAATTTCTAAGGCATTGAAGACATGAAATGAGAATACACCCCTCTGCATGCGCCCTCAAAGATGAAGTGAAACCTAAGCATCAAGCTCCTCAGAAAAGATGGACAAGATAGGTGAATGGAATTGCTTAGGCAAGAGGATGAAAATATCAAGATGATACGCGCCCTAGCACACAGATGTTGAAAGGTTATGAAGAAAGCAAAGTTGGCTAGAGAAAAATGATGAACCCTATTAGATCCGAAGATCACTTAGGCCTCGAAAATCAAGGCATGGAAATCAGGTAAGTGAAGAGATTTTATATAATATGATGTTTTGATGCTCTTCTTTTTGTTTTGCAGGATGAACGCCGGGACCAAGGAGTGGTGACTTGAGGTGATGGAACAGATACTCCAAGACAACAAGTTACATGTTTGAAGCTCCTCCATGATGTCTCATTTGCGCCCAAGCCATGAAGGGAGATGTTGGAAGAAATGGCTAAGTGTTGAAATTCCTCCACATGAATCTAAATGCGCCCAATTCAGAGAGGTCAGTGGCAAGGAAGAAATGGGCGAGTCCAAGACAAAGATCAGAGTAGAGATAAAGATGAAGGTCTAGGCATTAAGGATCATCCTCAAGCACTAAAACACCCTCAAGGCTAAGGATGAGGAATGAACAAAGGCTTCAATGTTAAAGAATGACAACGGGATGGATTGAAGAACAACATAGAGGAACTCTTCCCAGGTGTGAAGTCCTTCGACAATGACCCAAAAGATGTTCTTCAGCACGCTTCGCACAACTCAAGGTACAGTGACAGGAAGGAGGAAAATCACCATCAAGCAAGAGAAAGAAACGACTGTCTGGGAGTTAGATTGAGAACGTGTCTACCATATCCGTTCAAAAAGTTGAAGCAGTGGCGATCAGATTCATCAAGTTTGCAGTCAAAGAGAAGAATAGTGGGATCGCGTCTCTGGACGAGAATCATCTAGAAGGGTGGTGGACATTAATTGCTCATATATTACCCCACTCTTCTTGGTGGCGGTTTTTAGGGTTAGGGCTTATGTGGCTCAATCTGAGCCCTTCATTGTAATTCAATCTAAGCTGTCCATTGGACTGGGCCAACTATAAAAGGGGCATCCCCCCTCATTTGTACCTCATTAGAGTAGAGATTAGAATAGAGAGACATCTTAGAGTTAGCATAGGTTGATAGCATAGCATAGTTTGGAGAAGAAGGAAAGTTTTTCCTTAGAAAGCTTTGTAAGAAATTGTTGTGAATACTCTCGTAATAAAAAGAGTTTTCATTGATGATGGTCTCGTCTTTTGTTGTGAGCAGCTAGCAAGATTTCTTCATCCTTCTTATTCAAGTAGAACTTAAAGTAGAACAAATTTCATTTCATGCAAATAGATGCTAGTAGTGGAATGTGGTGTTTGATTCGAGCAAGCTTCGTCTATCCATACCACTAGTGTATTCGCTGATGGTGAATTTGCCTTGTGTGGTCAACTGGAACATTGCGGACTTAACTTCGTTTGTAATTCATATGTTGGTATGCGTCGTGATGGTGTCTTCGTGTTGAATTATGATCTGAATACCTTTGATTACTCCTCTGAAGATTGCACCGGTTTTGTGGAAGTTGTTCGAAGCGAGGAAAAGCAAAACTTGGTTGAAGTCTGCGAGAATTGATCGCCATGTCCCACGCCTTAGATTAGATTAGAGCTTTCTTATCCCTGCAACCATTTCAATTCAGTACTGTCTGGTTAGTTTAGGAAACAAGAGCTTTATAGACAAACCTTTCGAGCATTCAAATTCCTTTCTCCGCTGTTGAACAGTTTTGTAAGTCCCCTTGAAAAACCAACAAATCACATCAAGCCAATTGAGACTATCCACTGCATAAAAGGAACCTTGGAGTTAAATGCATGATCTTTCTCGCAATCTTAGCATGCAGGAAACTTTGTTCAAGAGAGGATAGAGTAACCGTTGGTAAACTTTATTTTGTGTTGGCACGGTCATGAAAAACACATCAACACCACTTCCTATTAGGAATCGAAAGTGGCTGTAATAAACCTGCCGGGTAGGTGTGCTCTTGTTTGTTCTGCTGACAAACTGGACACTCCCTAACATACTGAAGAACATCGGCCTTAAGCCCTTTCCATGTAAATCTCTCCCTGATCTGCGGGTAAGTTTTGAAGTATCCAGGGTGTCCTGCAGTAGGCACATCATGGAAAGCCCTCAATATTATGCTCTTCATCTTTGATCCTGGTGTCAAATATATCTCGCCCTTATATATGATGAGCTCATTGACAACTGTATATCTGCTGTCCTGAACTGACCCCTCGATGATCCCAGATGCCCATGTATCCTTGGCGTATTCCGCCACAATCATGTGCCTCCAATCCTCTGAGATCTGAACCATTGCGTTCAAGTGTGGTCTACGAGATAGAGTATCAGCGATGACATTGAGTACCCTTGAAGTATGTAATGTCGAAGTCATACGACTGAAGCTTACTGACCCATTTCTGCTGGCAGTCATTAAGATCTCGCTGCCCCAAAAAGTGTCTAAGACTATTATGGTCAGTTTTTATATAGAATTTACTGCCAATGAGATATTGTCTAAATTTGGCCAATGCGTGCATAATGGCCAACATCTCTTTATCATAGATGCTATACCCTCTCTCTGGTCCCTTGAGCTTCCTGCTCTCAAATGCAATCGGGTGCTTCTCTTGCATAAGCATGACACCAATTCCCTCACCTAAGGCGTCACATTGAAGCTCAAATGGCTTCATGAAATCAGGTAGAGCAAGAATGGGGCAAGAGGTCATAATTTGTTTGAATCTCATGAAGCACTCTTGTGCCTCTGGAGTCCAAATGAAAGCACCTTTCTTCATCAAGTCCGTGAGACGTGCTGCATGACGTGAATAACCACTGACAAATTGGTGGTAGAAACCACATAACCCGAAAAATCTGCGCAACTGTGTGAGATTCTCTAGAGTGGGCCAATAGATGATAGCTCGGATCTTATCAGGATCCATCCTCACACCCTCGACACTAATAATATGACCCATATATAATAATTCTGCCATGCCAAGGTCACACTTCGATTCTTTTGCATACAAAGACTCTCTTTCCAAAATCCCCAACACTGCATCCAAGTGAGCAAGGTGTTTCTCCCACGTTCTATTGTACACTAGTATATCATCAAAGAATACAAGTACAAACTTCCTCAACTATGACTGGAAGATTCTGTTCATTGTGGCCTGGAACGTAGTTGGAGCATTGGTTAGCCCAAATGGCATAACCACAAACTCGAAATGCCCACAATGGCATCTAAATGCCATTTTCTCTATATCCTGCTCACGCACCTTGATCTGATGATAATTGGACCTCAAATCAATTTTTGAAAAGAAACAAGCACCATGTAGCTCGTTGATCAACTCATCGATCTGTGGGATGGGGTATCCGTTTTTAATGGTTCTCTTATTCAAAGCCCTATAGTTGATGCACATACGAAGAGTACCATCTTTTTTCTTGACTAAAACCACTAAGGGGGCAAATGGTGACTTGCTTGGCCGAATGTGACCCATGGCGAGCAACTCCTTAATAGTTTTTTCTATCTCATCCTTAAGACGTTTCGGATGCCTGTATGGAGTAATCATTACGGGCTTAGCGCCCTCCTCTAGCTCTATGATATGCTCAATCTCCTTATCAGGAGGTCTACCTAGGTGGGATGTCGCTGAAAACCTTCCCATGTTTAATTTTGATCTCCTGTATATCCGAGTGGTATTCTGTTTTATGCTGTCCCTCCTGTGTTGGCATTAACACACACTCAGCTGCCCAATCCACCATATTGTGCCTCATGAGGCTCTCCATTCTCCCGAGTGACAACATCTTGAAACTGCTATCTCTGATGGCTTTCAATATCTGAGTTTTCCCCTCTACCTGAAAACTCATATCCATCTCACGAAGATCAAGAGTGAACTTAACAATAGCATGGAGCCATCTCATCCCCAAAATTACATCTATGTCTCCCATGTTTACCACATAGTAATCAGCCTTAAAGTTATAGTTATTAAGGCGCATGGGAAGATCTTTGACCATTCTTTCGCACTTGAGGGTATATCCATCCGCCACTTTCACCCTTATACCTTCGAACTCCTCTGTCATGATCCCATGCTTCTCCACAAAGCGTGTATCAATAAAATTATGAGTGGCACCTGTATCCAAAAGAGTGATGACCTTTTGACCTGCTAGGACACCACGCATTCTAAAAGACCCTTCCTGCTAGATACTAGTAATCCGTGCCTCCTGTAGATGGATTTCCCTTTCCTTTTCCTCTTCCTTTTTTGACTTCTCATCATCTGATTCTTCTTGATCAGCTTGCTGTTCGGAATTTTCAGATTTTGAATCCTCATAAAAAACCCACATAGCACGGGTAGCTTTGCCCTTTGGCCTTAAGGGGCAATCATGGTTTGCATCATATGGACCCTTGCAGTAGAAACAAAGCTTCGTTTTCTGCAAATCATTTATTGTTTCACGATCAAATGGGGCTGCTGATTTTCCTTTTTGATCTCCCTTAAAATCAGATTTTTCTTTGTTCTTGGGGAATGTTCTATTATCTCTGAATGAAGAAGAGCCCTTTGTGCCAAACTTGCTTGATGAACCGAACTTGCTGGATGGGGCTACAAGTTCCATACTCCTTGCCTTCTTCATTGCTTCCTGTAACGCTGGTGGATCAAAAGCCTTCACCCACCCACGTAATGGCTCCAGTAAGCCCTCTATAAAAAGCACAACCAACCTCCTCTCCGAAATGTTTATCACCATTACAGACAACTTCTGAAAATCACTGATATAGCCCTCTTAGCTGCCAGTTTCTCGAAGCTGTGCCAAGTCCCTGAAATAGACTTCTGGATCCTTTTTATCAAAGTGATCAACCAGTCTATCCACAAACTCCTAGTAGGTGGTGATACGGTCATGCTGCAGTGTAACCATTCCCTGATACCACCAATCCTGGGCTGCTCCCTCTAGATGTAACGTGGCGAACTTGATTGCTTCTTCCTGAGACATAGGTCAAAGCGTCAAGAAAGTGTCCAGCCTATGAATCCAAGACTGTGTTGTCACCTTGCCACTACCATCAAAATATGGTAGAGTGATTTTGCTGGCCACATGCTTCAAGTCTCTATTCTGGTTCCGAGGCCTATTACCTTGTTGAGCCCTATAATAATCCATCCTTGATTGAACAAATCGATCAAAGTGCATGAGCTCACGTGCCTCAGGGGTTAGTTGCCGCCACTCATCGTGTGCAGCCATGTATACATCTGCAAAGGTTGGTTCCTCAACCTCCTCAATATTCTCTTCCGCTTGCTCTTCCCTCAGAAAGGTGGGTCAAGTCAGCCTATCTGCAGTGCGGGAAGGTGCCCTCTGTACCCTCCGTGACCCTGCTACACTCCTGTCATCATCTTGATTCTGAGGTTGTCTCCTAGGTAGATTCAACTGTTGTAGTGTATCTGCCAGATGCTGTAGAACACCAGCTACCTACTGCTGACCAACCCGTAAATCCCTCGAAGTCTCTCTCACTTCTCTATCACCATCTCTATCCTCATCTTTCCTTTCATTCCTGTGTGGACCCTCTTCTGATCTGTCACCCATATCTGTCAAAGGTTTCTCTGCAAATGGATTCTCTTTGCCAATCTGCCTCTGAATCTCCTTTACTGTGTCTGAAATATTTGTGGTGACTACTCATGTGCCTTCAACCCTCCAGGATGGCAGGATATTGGCTCTGATACCAATTTAAGAACACTTCGTGCCCTTGTTTCTAATGCTGATTTTTTTGTTTTGTGTGTTTGATGTTTTGTAAAGGTTTTCTGCTTTTTTTTGTTGTATTTTGAAGATGCTTATGAAAAAAAAAAAATGCAAACATAAAGGAAATACAAACAACTATGATATTAACTCCTCCAATCTAATTTTATTTACTCAATATTCAAGAGAATAGCTCATTACAAGCATACTCGAATTAAATAGATGACATGCAGCTGCTGTTCATCACTAACAGCCAAAACAGCAAATCATAAACAGGTTCAAATCTCCTTTGATTGGCTGCCTTTTTGATCACTGAAAGTATGGCTGCAATTCCTATGCTTGGGCACCCCCTTTTGAGATTTTTATTTATTTTTTGTAACCCTCAAAGCCAAAATTGCTCCTCTCTTTGCAAAGTCGACCTTGCTGCAAAATGGCTGACAAAACATAGGCCGTACCTCTCTTATTCTGATTTATTTTCTGCAGATAGTAAATCAGCAATCACTCCTTTTCAATCTTGCAATCCCTAACAATAAAAATCAGACCTTGGCCTCTCCGATCTGCTCAAAAGAACACCTAAATGATGCCCTCCAGAATACCAAATTCAATAGGTATTTCACTGCTTCAAATGGCTGCAAACACTGAAAAAGTAATGTGTTGGCGTAACAACTAACACCTCTGGAGTGCAAGTTGGTACGGACAGCTATGCACACTACGCAATGAGTGCTCTTCAAATTAGGAGGAGAAGATCCCTCGTTGTGCTTGACAAAAATGCTTGAAAAGGGAAAAGTAAACTAAACTATCTCCTGTCTTTTTGTCTCAGTTGTAAGCGGCACAAGGTTTAAAGAAAACTCTATACGTTGCAGCTTGTTACATCCCAAATTGTGACGTTACAATTTACCATCACTAGATAGAGTAAATGTGAATTCTAGAGGTGAATTAATGATGCTTGTACCTTGTTTTCAATATGAATGATGTTTCATTTGATGTTATTCTTGGTGAAATACTGCATAAAGGAGAATAGAAGGTTATTGATTTATGAAGAATCTAACTTTTGAAATGTTTCATGTATTCTGCTTCGTTTTGAGCATATGACTCCCGTTGTTGTGTCACGGTGTGTAGGAAAGAGGACCAATCCTCCAGGCAGAGGAGAAATATCACTCGGGGAGGAACTTGGTCGGGTAAGCAGTAACGAGTACCAAATGAGCATACACACACGTCAGTATAGGTTCTGAGAAACCAAGTCAGTTTTGTTGGTCTAGATAAGGCATCCTTAGGCTTTTGGAGTTATGTTTACTTCCTTGTGCTTGGCAAGTGATGATTACTTATTTGTCTGACTTATTAATGTGGAAAACGTGAATGGATATATGTTAATAGGTCAAGTATGTATATACATGTCAATACATACGTATGTTCGGTAGATGGATATGCCCATACGTACGTGTCGACATGGTATACATACATTTACGTATACACTGCGTACAGTGATATACATATATATATTGTTGGCGTTTAAATTAGCACCTCTGGAGTGCTGATTGTGAATGTTAAGCTATTTCAAATGTTTTGCAACACTTCTTCGTTATTTAAAGAGGAGAAGTCCCTCTCTGTTGGGTGCAATGCGTAAGGAAGGGAAATGTAAACTAAAGTTCCTATCTTTTTATGCTTCAGCGGTAGGACACAAGGGTGCACAAACACAATGCGCCGTAGCTAAGCTTTTTCTCTGGTTTCTGCAGATCTCAACTACGACTAGTCTAGCTTTTATCTATCCAATACCTTCAAGGTAAACAAAGCATGAGGGTAAAGGAGCAGGAATGGGTTGGTTGGATCACTTGAATTCGCCGTCTCCTGAGAATATGACCGAGGCTCTGAACTCTCGAGTATACACCGGGATAAGGTTGGTACAAGCAAACACTCTTTACAGTAAACTAGATCTGAGACTTGCCAAGGAGGAAGGACTCCTATCCGAGGTTGGGCTAGGAAATAGTTTACAAGAAACAACAATTTACGATGCCTTGGCCAGCGAGCTTGCTAAGGAGGAGGGACTCCTATCCGAAGTATAGCTTGAAAGTCAATACATTAAACAACAACGAACGATAACTGTTAATAACAAATATCCAAGGAGGAGGGATTCCTATCCGAGGAGGGAAATGAAACAACGAGCTATTAGATACAAGACGTAGACATAACTCAAATAGATTGACCAAAATGCAAGCGCCTTCTGATATTCTCCTTCAAAGCTTTATCAATGAATTACAAAGGTTTAGAAAGCAAAGGCACGAAATCATGCACAATTACGATCGACCAACGAACTCTCATCCAAGAGTGAACAAATATCCGCTTTCAAAGCTGTTGGCAACAATGGCGTAGCAATTTTGCATAGCAAGTAAAAGTTAAACAAACAATGAGCCCAAGGCTCTTATTTATAGAACTCAAAGGAGTGGGAAACCCCAAAATCTCCTTGAGTTAACAATGAGTTCTTGCCAATCAATTAGCAAGATTTATTCCTAAAAAAGGGGGAACAAGCAGTTAACTGGAAAACTACTTCAGTTAACTGAAAGTAAACAAAGAGTCAACTGGAAACTACTTCAGTTGACTGAAAGTGAACTAAAGGTGAACTTTAATATAAGTATCCCTCCAAAATAGACATCCACATTTAGTGGAGATCTAAGATCCACAAATCATGGAAGCCAATTAGACATCCTTAATCAGTGGGATCTGACAATGCATGATTTAAGGAAAATGGAGTTAAACTTGGAAAGAAGCATCAAGTTAACTCCAATTACATTTAATATCATCTTGAGTTGACTTGGAAAGAAACATCAAGTCAAACTCAAGTCTCATAAATGCCAATTGGAAGGTAGGACGTCCTTTTTTGGTGCATTTATAGCTCACCATTAATCAGTAGTGTCTCTATCCATTGATTGACTTCATCAGCTTCTGGGGAGTTAATGCTCTGTAGAATGATGACGTGGCGTCGTAGCATGATCTCACCCGTTGTGAGTTGATTTCCGAAGTCAATACACTGAGATGCTGCCTCTTCAAACTTGGTTGATAAAGCTGCTACCTTAGCCAGCTTGCAACCATCTGGATCATCAAGAAAGGTACTGCGGATGACATCCCTGAACTGGTTCTGTACAGTGACCATCTCGATGTATTCTCCTCCCTCACGCTGATATTCCATGCAAGGGAAAGATATCACCAACGTTCTTGCGAAGTTGATAATAGTGGCAACCACCCGTCTGTAATCAATCAACTCTACTAAATGAGCGTCATAGGCTTTCACCTTGTACGCCAATTGTTCCTTCCAAGCAAAGAGATGTTGCTTGTTTTCCTCAGAGTATACTGATTGATATGCCAATTGCAAATCTGCAATTGTGCTTTCGTCTTCTAGCCTCCTTTCTGCAATCCTTTGTTCTGATTGCTGGATCTCTGCACGAAGTCCATGTGCTCTATCCCGTAACTGGTATAGATTTGCCAGTATACATCTACCTTTGAGAACAAACTCTTCCACTTGATCTTTCAAATGTTTGCCGAATGTTATCAATTGCCGATGATTTTGTTCGGCGGGGAGATCTAGTAATCCTGCTGGTAGGGCTGAGACGTTTGGGGTGCCATGTATCAAGCTGGTTATGTATGACCTCAGTTTCTGATTTTCAGCCTTTAAGGCTGCCTTTTCCACATCTATATAGTCCTATTCCAACGGGAAAGTTAACAGCTGTCTTTTTCTTCAAGCGCAAGTAGACATGAACTTCGGACAACTGTCTCAGGAATTCCATGAAGACTACCCTATCTGAAGGGTATCTTGGTAGCATGGTGGGGTGACCAATGTAGCCATACACGCGTATGTAGGAGAATGTAGGAAATTGAATGAACCAATCTGCCCAATCCGCCATTGCCTCTCTGGCTGCTTGTGAAATACGCACGTGCATCTCATGGTCAAGCTCACGTACTGTGTGCATAATGAAGAGATCACTCGTTTTTTTGAAGTGTCTTTCCGCTTGAGTAAACTCAAGACGTGTAAAATGTTCGTGAACTTTCTGCACACCTAAGGTTCCCACATTGTTCAATATCCTAAAGTCACCTTGGAAGGCTATCAGGTATACCAGGTAAGAGCACATGTGGAACCTATGAGCTTCCAAATACCCGGTGAGCTGTTGGTGGAGTGTCACTAATTAGAGTGGCCCAGTCATAATGTTCCCTTTTGCCAATGATTTTGGCAATGACGTAAAACATCCATGACTGAAAAAGATGACCATCCTCTTCTCCAGTGATTCTATTGAGTAGAGTGATTAACATTGCGTACTCATCTTTACATTCTCCTCGTCCCACCAACTTAGGCAAGCTTGCCTTTGTCACTTTTAGCCATTTTTCAGCCATTAGCTTTTGGCATTTGTCCTTGGCTGTCTCGAATGCCTTCTCGCATTCCATCACTGATATGACTTTGCTGTTAGAACATGAGGGAATATCAAAGCACCTTTCGATATCCTGAGGCTTTAGACTGCAAACAATTCTTCCATCTACTGCTTTGATTTCTCTGGTGGTAGGGTTGTAATGCTTGACACAAGCGATTACAAGCTCTATGCTTTGTAGAGTGATGGGAATGGATGCGGCCTGCAGCAACCCGGATTCTTCAATATTCTGCAATGTGATCTGATTCATGCCTTCCAGCTGCTCCAGATCAACCACTGGATTTACCTGATGTAAGTTTGTGTCAACTGTTTTCAAGTAATCATGGAGTAGGGCCGTCTTGGTCTTGTATTGTACTTGAGAGAACTGCATCTTGAAAAACTTAAAGATTGACTGTAAACTTGACCTTGTTCAGATGATTTTCGGAAACCCCTGAAAATAGTGCTCTGCCGAGAAGTATTTTTCCGGAAAAAGTCTGGCACATGGGTTTTGCTCGTGCTTCAATGCTGAACAAACCTAGTTCCTCAGAATTTTGATTCTAAAACTTTTTCGGAAAAACCCCCAAAAATAGGGGCAGCAAATTTGCTGATTCTGGAAAATTTGTCGAGATGGGTTTCTCTGGAAAATTATGCTGAATCTACCCAGTTAATCTGATCTGATGTAGCCTGTTGCTTTTTCTGTAAAATGCAAGAAAACCTAAGACCAGAAGAGAGGAAGTAGACAGAAGATGGATTGGAAGTTTTTATCTGATTTCCTGAAAAAATCTGTCTCTGATTCCAACCTTAATTTAGCAATGCTCTTCTGCTTTAGATCTGCAAGAAATTTTGAAGAACGGATGAAAACCTTGTCTAGATCTGTCAATGGCGTCCTTGAGAGCTTGTGGCTGTTCTTGATTCTTAACCTGCAATGAAATAATGAAGTAGGATGCCTTCACCTTGAATATATAGACTCAAGCCTTAGATCCACAAGTTTGGGGATCTAACTCATGATCAAAAGTGATTTTGGCTTGATCTAAAGTTAAAAAAGGTGATTTCCACTGATCGAGGAGTGTTTTAGCCAATTTTAACTCAAAAGCTCTTGACTTTAGTCAACAACTTGACCCTTGACTTCTTTTAGGCGTCCCTTTTGGTTTTTTGCAAGTTTTTAAATATTTTCTCTCCTGAAAGACCTCTGTTTGATCTTGAATCTAGCCTTATCTGTTGATCCTGAGATGTCGCTAACACATTCATTGCGGAGCTGGATCCATACTGAAAAGAGGTGTCTAGGAAACATGATGATGAAAAGCTGAGTTTAGGGCTTCAAAAGAAAGGGTGCCTTTTCCAAGAAAGGGCTCTTTTGCTAATGCCTTGGTGAATTTTCAAACTTCGTTCTTCAGTCTTTTGAAATGACCTCTCGTGCTTTGATCTGGATTTCTCATTGATCGGAGAGTCAAATGATTTCGCTTGATATCTCATCAGGTAGCCAGCTCTGTTCTGCCAAAGATGACTGAATTCAGAAAACTTGGAATTCATTCTAGGGTTCCTTTATTCAAGGGCGCCCCTCCTTGAAAAGGGCGCTTTTGTCTTTTGGCCTGATCATCTTCATCTGAAAAGTTGCCTACTTTGATCCTGATTCTCTGTTGACTGCCCTGTCAGATGTCTGTGCTTTCAGTTGTGTTGTTGAGATCTACCTAGGCTGAGAAAGTTATCCTAGGAAGCCTTTTGTCGTTTATCAGAATCTGGAGGTCTAAAAGGAAGGGCGCCTTTCTTTTGAAAAGGCTCTTTTTTCTTTAATTTCCACCTTTTACAGTCATTTCCTGATATTTCTTCAACTGCCTCTTTCACTTCGTCAACAACTGCTTGTGATCTATTCCTCAGATGATTTATCTGTTTGTTTCATTGTCGCGCTAGCAAGCAAATGTCAAGGATGACTGCCTTGGAAGATCTGGGTGACTTCATTTGACCTTAAAAGATCATGGGTGCCCCTGCTTGAAAAAGGCTCTTTTCAGCATTGTGAACTCTCTCTCCTTCGTAACATTTCCAGAGTTAGTCAAATTTTGACTTTTTTCATTTTCAGGAATCTCCTTCATCAAACGTCGTCATTTTAGACCTTTTCCGCCATGATTGTGTCATTGAAGCTTTTGAAGCTTAGCTTTTAGCACCCGGTACTGGCCAATCTGCCATTAATGGCTGCGGAGCTCCTAACTTTGTTCTTGAAAAATAGAAATAGACCCACCAGAGTAAAACTTGTCTTTTGATGATTCTGACTTGACCAATGTGATCGTGAAACCTTTTAATCCTATCAAAATCATTTTCAGTCATTTCTGGGAAGGTCCTATTTTTGGGGGTTTCCCTGAAAATAGGGGCGTAAAACCCTAATTTTCAAATTTTCAGAATTTTGCACATGTGTTCCTTGACAAAAACCCACCAAGATTCTATGATTGGTTTGACCTAAAATAGACTTTACATGGCATTTTAACAAGATTTAGCTCAATTTATACAGAATGCCAAATTTTTTTATTTTGGGTACAACATATATATATACCCACGTTACCTATAGCCTGAGAATAATGATGTTAATAGTAATATTTGATTGGAATTTACATATAATCATATTTACACGAATACATATGCATGTATATTGAAAGTATGCTGACTGGCTCACAATATACATATGTAACAATTAATACGTATAAGTGTAAATATTTAAATATGTAAATGTTTATATATTTAATAATATATACGTATATATTTTATATTATAGTTTTACTTAAATATATATATGTATATCTGTAAATATATTTAAATAGTAATATTTAAATATATATATATTCATATATTACGGAGTAAATAAATCTATAATAAAAATATATAAATATATATTAAATATATAAGAATATTTGAATTTAATATTATTGCCTAAAGTGATTTAGGAAGTCAATTTTATATTACCTTGAGTAATTTTGGAAATTGAATTTTAAAATACCTGGGTAAATTTATAAAACGATTTTTACTATATATTATTACTTTGAAAATATTTGGAAAATATTACATTTGAAGATTTTAAAAAGGAAATATTTGATTTCGAAATCAATATTAAATATTATGAACTATGGGAAATCGAAATATTGAGAGAGTTAAACTTTTGAAATATAAAATACTTTATAGTGTAAAATCGAATATAATTTAAAAGGCAAAATTTGAAGAAAGCCTTTCCTGTGAAATGGCGGATGAGGGAAAAACGTAGATATAACTGGAAGAAATTCTCAAATGCAGCTGGGAAAGGGGGCGACGCAGTCTGTAATCAAAAGGTGTATGGAGATTTGCCTTGACTAGTTCACAAAATGGTGAGTCATTTCCTCATGGGCGCCTAAATAAATGAATTCCTGAAGGTGGCGTTTTACCTTTCTGACTTGAATTGTTCATGATTTGCTGGCTTTAAAGGAAGTCGATTCACCACCATTTTTGATGATTAACAGTATAAGAACCCGCCAAGTATCATTTTGACTAATTTTGGGCACTTGTTGTCAATCTGCATGCCTTCTTAAGTGGAAAACTGTTGCAATTCAGGCCTATATATAGACGCCTTCCATTCATTGTAGGGGGATATTGAACAATCCGAGTTTATCATTCTTATTGAGCTTCCATAATCATTCCCTGTTTTGGTTATATTATTCTGTATTGCTGAGTTTGAAAGATACAGTGAATTTTTACCAGCATTTACCAGTTACTGTGGTTATCCTTTTTTGAGCTGTGAGTGAACTTTATTATTGCTGAGAGAAGCTTTTCATATTTTCTGAGAACATATATCACCATTTGCTGAGAGACATCCTCTGTACATTATCTTCACAATTTCTGAGCTCACAGTCTTTTGTTGGAGGTCTGAGGTGCTGGAAACACAACCAAGTTCGTCCTCTAAAGGGAAAAGCATATACCAGGCATGCTGTTTCTTCTTTCATGTTCTAGAGCGTATTTCTTGATATAAATCTAAAAGTGTAATTACTGATTGTGCATAGTTAGGGAATTGCATTGAGTTCAATACTTCAGTTAAGATAAACAAAGAAGTGGTTCTATGTTGCCCCATGTAAGTAAATTACTTTAAGGAATGGTTATGCATGTTTTCTGAAGTGTACACCTGTTTGCATTAGTGTGTGTTTTGCATTAAGGTATGAGTTATGTGTGAACTCCATATGAGGAGTATATAGGGATTCAATGATTAAGGGATTGTGAAAAAGGAATTATACGAGTAAAGAGCTTAAGGGATTAGTTTACTTATCTTACATTAAGGAGAAATAATGGAAAAAGTTAAAAGGGATGGATTTATTTGTTTGCATTTTGAATGACTATTGAATGACTAGTGCATGTTGTGTATGATCTCTGTATATGGAGGATACGTAGATGTACTTATTATCTACTAGGATCGAAATGAAGGCAGAATCAAGTAAAGTCTTTTAGCTTAAGTTATTAGGATAACTGAGGCAAGCTAAGTACTCCTAGGATAAAGATTTCCTAATTAGGAGGATTGATACAAGACACTTGTAGACTGTTTCATTTCTAGTAGGTTCGTATGATTGTAGGATATCTAGGGTGACAGATTACCCAATGAAGGATAAAACCTATCTGTAGAGTAAGGAAGCCTCAAGTCAAATCGGCCCTGAGTAGTGTTTATGAAAGATGACCTTCATTCGAAGTACTGAATGAGAATACTTTGGCCAAAGTAGTGAAAGCTACGACATCCACCTAGGCGTGAGATAGTTGAGACTACACTGTCAGTTCATTGTGATTTGAGTACTAGATCGAGATTGTGAAATAGCAAGGTTCTAGTTGTGTAGGACACAGCACTATGCTCAGTTGGTAATCGTAAAGGATACCCTACCAATCTCTTCTTCGAAGGGAGGGCTGTTCATTGTGAAATGATCGTGCGGGGGACCGCATTATAAGTCCGTGGTTGGCGGAAAAGCGCCGAGTGATGTTTCTCCTCCACAGCAAGCGGCCGATGTACCAAGATTTGAAAGGACGGACTCTTGGACCTTCTTACTTCTATTTGTGCAAAAGCTTACGAGCTATGTATGTAACTGTATTACTTTTGATCTCTGATTTATATTTCCAATGAAAATGGAATTCATGTGGAAACATATTGTAACTTGTATGTATTTATCAATAAAGAATGGAAATTTTTTATTGTATTAAATTTGTTACTTGTTACCTTTACATGTTAAAAGTAAGAATTAGAGAATTTTAATTTACGCAAGAAACAGGTTGTTACACAGCTAAGTATTTTCTGGTTTCGCAAGACTTAACTAGAACACTCAAAACTAAGTAACTTATCTATCCAATCCCCTCAAGAATTAAGAACATGAGGAAATGGAGCGGGAATGATTATTTGACGATAAGCCGGGTACGGACTGACAACGTGAAGGCAAGGTGGCACAACTATCTGCTTGTCTGAATAGGCTTATTGGAAACAATAATATACGATAAACTAAGTACAGATTCTCAACTTGAAGGCAAGGTGGCACAACTATCAACTCAATCTGAATAAGTTTATTATTCACACACATCACACGATAACCAAGTACAAATTCTCAACTTGAAGGCAAGGTGGCACATCTATGAGCTCAATTTGAACGAGTTTATTGAACATAAAACATAAAGGATAGCCAACTAGGATAATAAATTGCATAGGTGAGACACGCATACAATCTACGATCAGCTAGCCACTATATCTAACTAAAGCAAGAACTCACCATCATAATTGCATGAAACCCAAGTGGCATAACAATTCATCACAATAGTAAATACTCATGAACAGATACAAATCGAGCAATATTATAGGCAAGGTAGGCACAACATATATTTCTCTCTCGTGCAAAAGTTATGTACAAATGAGCAAAAGCTCTTATTTATAGACATCAAAAGGTGTAGGGAACCCTAAAATCACCTTGAGTCAACTACAGTCTTGCAATGCATGCAAGATTTATTGCTAAACCCTAATAAAGTAAACTATACAGTTAACTGGAAAGCTACCGTCAGTTAACTAAACATCTAATCTAAAAATGGACAATTGTGCAAGCATGCACGTCCTTATTGAAAGCATGTTAACTGGAACACTACCATCAGTTAACGTAAACCCTAAATATAACTCCAAGTGAATAAAGCTAATGTCAAAATAGATATGCATGAGATGAGACAACGAGTTAACTTGAAAAGATAACACCAAGTTTAACTCCTGTGTGTAATGTCTATCTTGAGAGGTGGGAATTGAAATCTACTGATCGTGATCTCGAGCAACCAATCCCTCAACGAGATTGTTAACTGCATCACTGTCTGGAGCTCTGATACTCTGCCGAAGAATGCTATGCCTGCGTAGCATGTCCTCACCAGCTGTGATCTGGGACTAAAGTTCACCTCTGCTCCTTGTTGCTTCATCGAACAATGCTGACATGACTGTAAGCTGATTAATCTTACAGCCAATGGTCTCCCCACTGAAAATAGTATGATGAGTGCCTGGAGCTCTGACTGAACATCAGTAAGCTCAACATACGCACCACCCTCAATTTGATACCGGCACGGTAAGTGAGATACTAAAGTCCTCACAAACCGGAGTGCACTAGTAACGTGCTCTCTACTCTCAGCCAACTCTGACGCCATAGTCTCTTCTATCTTTGCCTTGAAAACCAACTGTGTTTTCCAAGAGTAGATAGCTTCTTTATCCTTTGCATCTGTGACTGATTCATATGCCATACTCAGGTAAGCAATCATAATCTCGTCCCGGGGTCTATTAATCGCCATGTCTCGCTCCTCATCCTGGAGACGTAGACGGAGCTCTCGTGCATTGTACCGCAACTGATATAGCTCTGTAAGCATAGAACGACCTCTAGCAATGAACTCCTCCTCCCATTCCTCCAAACGCTTGCCATATGCAACCAAATGATTAAGTTGGCCCTGTTCTGCTGGAGGCTCAAGCATCGGCGGGAGTGTGGCGGTGACATCTGACCTATGTACAAGGCTAGAAATGTATTGACGAAGTTGTCTAATTTCAGCCTTGAGGGCTGCCTTATCTTCTCCGTCCTTCAGCATTCTATCCCTGGCATTGTCTGTAGCAACCTGTAGGAGATCAACCTGAGTCTGGCGTGTGCTATGACCAAGGTTGACTGTGATAACCTTGAAGTACTGAGATTCCAACTCGTCCAAGCTCTTCCCATGTGGAGGTATAGCAGTCTCAATGACGATCTCCATATCAGTATTCCTCTCCACGTGGACCATGTTCTTGATCCTCTTGTCTGGCACATCTTGATAAACCTGATCAAAATCTGAATGATTAAGGACATAGGATGGCTGCCTCCTCTTCCTTCCCAGTTGATTTTCAATCCAAGACTGGTCTTGGCTAATGCTACTGGAAGGATCTGTACTAGCAACAGGAGGTTGTGACGAGAGTGAATATGTAGAGGAACTACTGCGAGATGGGGAGTCTAAATCTAATTCGATATGAATTGGGACTGGTGACTGCTCCGGAACTGGTAAAGGAACTTGAGGCTGAACCTCAGGTACTGGCGGATTTTGAATTGTTTAGCGCTTGACCTTTATTGGGAGGGTTACTCCTCTTCTGTTTAGGTTTCGATGAGGAAGGTAGCGAAGGATCCACCACTAGCGGCTCTGCTCTAGGCACACTTACCCTCCTGGTCTTCTTGCTGTCGAGGTACAGTATACTGTTCTGAATAACTCTACTTGACCTCTCTTTTACTGTTGCGTATTCCTTGGCGTACCAATCAACTGTTGGCAGCGGCTGTGTGTCAACCTGCTCTCTGAAAAACTGAGGAAGAACTCCCCCATCATCTGATAAACCTCCCACATCTTCTGACAAGAAAACAAAAATCTGTGAGAGAGAGAAGCAGCCGTAGCTACGTTTGCGAACCTCGAAGTCATCCACGCAATTGGCCCAATAGTCTTCCATGGAAGGCTTATGATATGCGCGACCACCAAGGCGAGCTATGTAATGACCCCAAAGATCATAGGTACGTACCTCAACAAGATACTTGAGATGATACCTCTTGAGCTCTTGTCTTGCAGCTTTGGCATCAACTGCCGTCTTGCACCAATATATTCCAAACTAAAAAGGAAAATTGGCAGCTGGTCTATGCTTGCGACGCAAATGACGATGAACGTCATGCAATTGCCTCAGGAACTCCATAAAAACCGTCTTATTCGAAGGATAGTGTGGAAGCATAGCTGGATTTCCTGTAAATCCATATACTCGGATATAAGTGTATGTCGGGAACTGAATGAACTAGTCTGCCCAACCATCCATCGCTGCTCTAGCAACTACCGAGATACGAACGTGCAACTCCCGGTCCAAATTTCTCATTGTATAAGTCAGGAAAGCCTCGTGAACACGCTTGAAGTGACGTTCAGCCTTAGTGAACTCAAGTTGATCATAATAGTGATAGACTTTCTGAACACTGAGAATGCCCACGGTGTTTAGTCATTGAAATTGACCCTGATAAGCAATCAAGTACACGAGATAAGAACACATGTGAAACTCATGGACAACTAGGAAATCGGTGATTTGTTTGTGGATAACGTCGATGATGAAGGATGCCTAGTCATAATGCTCCTGCCTAGATTTGATGCGACCAATGATGTAATACATCCAAGGCTGGAAAACATTTGCATGTGAATGACCTGAGACACGATTCAAGAGTGTAATTAGAATCGAGTACTCATCCTTGTACTCACCACGACCTACATTATTTGGCAATTTGTTCTTCGTTTGCTTTAACCATCTTTCTGCCATTTTGCTCTGGCACTTGTCCACATCAGCATTGAATGCATGCTTGCACTGCTTCATAGAAATAACCAGACTATTCGGGTGCTGAGGAATACCAACACTTCTTTCAATGCCCAAAGGCTTGAGATTGCAAATAACTCGTCCATCTACTGACACTATCCCACGAGTAGCAGAGTTGTAATGCTTAATACAAGACATCACGAACTCAATACAATGAATGGAGATAGGTATGGAAGCGGCCTCTAATAACCCAGACTGCTGAATGTTCTGAATAATCGAATCTCTGATTTTCACTGGATCTAGGACTGCCTCTGGCAGCACCTTATGGAGATTCATCTCAACTGTCCCGATGAAGTCGTGAGTAAGGACTGATTTGGTCCTGTATTCGAGCTGAGTGTACTGCATTTTGAAAAACTCGCCTGTTGACTGTGAACTTGACTATGTTCTGACAAAATTTCTGGAAAGCTAAAAATAGCTAGCTGAGGCTAAAAATAGCCTATTGAAGAGTTATTTTCGAAGAAAAATTTGAGATATGGGTTTTGTCTAGAAAAGGATTCTAAGACAACCCAGAATGCCAGAAATGAGAAAATCTGACTTTTACTTGACCATGCAAAGAATTTTCAGCTGAAAAAATTAGAAACTCGAGAATTCATGCTCTGGAGTTAAAAATTCCTGAAAATTCAAGCACATGAATTTAATTCGAGGAAGCTATATAGAATCGATCCAGATGATCAAACTTGCCAAAATTTGCCAACTTCAGGAACATGCGAATTGAATTTTGAGAGAAACTTGAGAATCAAAGAGGAGAAAGACTTTTTTTCTATGTTCTTTTTCTATGAAAATCGCCCCTTGTTCTTCAAATTTGTTGATGAATGTGAACTTGAACCTGCAAAAAGAATTGTTTGATGCTTCTGATTTTGATTGCTGATGATAAATTCGCCCAACCTGTGAAAATTCTCCTCTGCTCTGAAGAAATACGAATTTTGCTTAAGCTTGATGAATGTTTAATGATTGGCGCCATGAATAAATAGAGAAAATTCGCACCATAATGCTGATTGCAAGATTTAAAATCTCGACTGAAATAGAAAGCTTTTGATTGGACCCCTTCAGTTCGAACTGAGACTGACTTGAAGTCCAGAATAAAAATAATAATATTTTCAATTATCATGCAATTTGAAAATCCAGCACAAAGAGGCGCCAATTTTAGAAAATCGCCCTTTAATGCTCAAATATGCAAAAATAAATATAAAATATTATTTTAATCAGTTGACAAACCAAGTAAAGCTTTTGGATTCACCCGACAAACTTCACTGATTTCAAAAAGTCCTCATTTGTCCTCAGGTGTCCATTTGCTCAAGATATTACATTTTTTTTATTAACTTCCAACTTTGTAGCTGACTACAAAGTTACAACTGACCATCTCCGACACTGATTTCTGGGTGACCGGGTGATGCTGGGACTGAGTAGGGATATTCATTACGAAGCCTGCAGAACAAGGAAGAAATGTCTGCTGGGAGCTGAAACTGCAAAATCCATCATTTAACACTTCAAAGAATTAGGCGCCCTTGATTAAATTGATTTTTAGGTGTCATACTTCACCATTTCTTCATTCTGCCATCTGACGCTTCAAACGGCTGCCGACGATGAACGGTGGACCCTGCTGATTGAATAACAGGCTCACTGCATGACTAGAGGTATTCCACATCCAACGAATATATGCAAGGCAGCTAAAAGTTGTGTTAAGGACCCCAAAAGTAAGGGCGCCCCTGGCCTGAAAAGGCTCAAACACCATTTTGACAAAAGTACAACTCTCAACCAGATGTCGTACTTTGACCTCTGATATCTGGCGCTGGGGTGACTTGATTCACGCACCGCCTGTCTCAACGCATAGCCAGAAGGACTTACGAGAGATGTCTCTGGAGGTGATGAAGCAAGAAAACTACTTCTAAGACCTAAAAAAGAAAGGCGCCTTTACCAAGATGGAATAGACGACCAGACTTGGCCATTTTCTGAGCTGTCTTTGTTTTTCAGTATCTTGCAAAGACCTCGCATGTACGAGCGTTTGCCAAATCTCGAAGGCTGTCGGCTGGGCTCGTTGGATAGTTGGAGTAATTGCGCACAAGTCCCGTGAAGACTTCGAGAGCGAACAACTCCATCTGACAGGTCAAAAGGCTAGGCGCCCTTGGCCTACAAAAGTACAATGAATATCTCATGTTTCTCCATCCTCTGATTTACGTGCCTGGTAGAATCTTTGCCACGATCTTTTAGAATATCGGACTGACAAGCTGATTGGTGCGTTGCGAAACCGGACTGGAGTAGCACAGATGTCAGGAAGACCTCATCTGCAAACTCTATCATCTCAGAGGTCATTTTGAAGGGCGCCCCTGAGCTACAGGGGCACAATTTCACCATTTGAGAAATTTCTGTGATGTAAACTCCTCTCATAACCTTAACTTCTGACTTCGACTGCCGGAGCTCTGGGACTCGGATGACTGCCATCGATAGCTCGTCGGATAGGCAGACTAGTCGTGAAGAGATCAGATGCATCAACAATCAGGAACACCAAGATCTAACCCCCCTTTAAGAAATGCGCCCTTGAGCTACAGGGGCGCCAAAGCTGAAAAGTGACAAGCTTCTGCAATCTGCAACCTCTGGAATCCTCAATTTTTGACGTCAGTTATCGGAGTTACGAGTCTCAGATAGCCTCGCAGGATAGCTCATCGGATAACTGGAGTAATTGTGAAGAGATTGACTGTGTTCATGAGCATATGCCACAAAACCTGGGCCTTCAAAAAGAAGGGCGCCCCTGGGCTACAGGGGCGCAATTTTGCTTTTCCTTGAGAAATCTTCAAAAATTGACCACTGAAATTCTCATCTTAGCCACTAAAATGACCATACAAAGGTATAATTGTCGTCGTGAAATGCTCCTCCATCGTGAAATGCCTCGTTCTGAGTCCTCGATTCAGGTTCTAATCAATGAATACTGCCTTTGACTGACACAACACTGACCAAACTCCATGCTTGATATTGCCCAAAAACTGTATTTGACATCATTTTAGCAAGGTTTAGACTCTTTTAAGCAAAATGCCTTAATGAAGCAAAAAATTTGGTTTGGGTACAACATATTGTTCTCCAATGGCACGAGGATTGAAAACCCTTGGCTTCCACTCTCAGACAAATTTCATCAACAACAAATCATCAATCGAATGAATATCAAATAACCTCAAAGTGAAATATATATACTCTCATGAGAAGTTCGAACTTCTGCAAAAAGGCAATTAATAACATTAAAAATGTTATTTATTCGCATCCTTTTAATATTTCACTCAAAACTTAGGAGTTGGCCATTAATAATTAATTCATTAATTTGGCCCCCTTTTAATGACGTTTTGACCCTCAAGTTATAACTTTAAGTTATAACATTAAAATATCACCTTTTAATTAATTAATGTTATTTTAATCAAATAACATTAATAACTTATTAAATGCATCATTTCTCAACACGCCATCTGAACTGGTAACTCATCCGATGATTCTCCATGTGATCACGTGCCTTACTAAAAATAGTAAGGGTCCCATATTGTCCATGTCTGACTTACTATAAATAGTAAGTTGAGCAAATTGAGTCCCGGAAGCCTCAAACGAAAGCCAAAGCTAATCATCATTGAATGCTGGAGGTGATAAAATCCTCAGAAGACCCTCTCATTACCTTCATTAGCCTACGAGGGTCGAATGATAGGCTAATCTACTGAATACAGATGTCTCACTTTGGAGGGGACATTATAGAGCACCATCTGATCTTCTATCTTTGTTCCTCTTGAAGTTGCCTTTCTTCCCTTCTCTTCCTTTCTTCTTTGAAGATTGAGCAGCAAGTACATGAATCTCTTCATTGGTAGAACTTTGCGTATTGCCTCTTGCTACTTATCTCGATTCCTCTTGAATGCAATCTGCCCTCAAGCGATCAAACTTAGGTAGCTTTGATCTCCCACTAATTCCTTGAATAAATGGCTCCCAAGAATGAGGAAAACCATTAAGCGCCAACATAACCAAATCCTTATCATCAACCATGTGCCCAATGGTAGAAAGCTAATCTCTCAACTCGGTGATCTTCATGAAGAAGGAGATAACATAATCTCCTTTCGCCATCTACACATGATGAAGCTGTTGCCTCAATGCAAGAGCTCTGCGTGTATTATTGATCTCATACATTTCCTCCAAGGTCTTGAACATTTCTCTTGCTTCTTCAACTTGGAGATGATCGACACAAGGTGGTCCTTCACAGAATCAACCAGAATCTTCTTCGCCTTAGTGCCATTCTTCTTCCATTGTGACTTCTCATTTTCATTGGAAGGTTCGGGAACTTCACTCTCCATGAACTCAACAATCTCATTTTCTTCCAATGCAAGCAATACTCTAAACTTCCAAGAGGTGAAGTTGGAAGCACCTTCAAGTCTATCTTCAATCTTGAGCCCGTTCACCATTTTCAAGGATAAAATAGACACAAGAAGATGAAAACAAGAATGGAAGATAACGCTGCTTATATAAATTTGATCACGATCTTGCTTAAACCCGCTCTGATACTGTAATGTCCCCTCCAAAGTGAGACATCTGTATTCAGTAGATTAGCCTATCATTGTGCCCCTCGTAGGCTAATGAAGGTGTTGAGAGGGTCTTCTGAGGATTGTATCACCTCTCGCATTCAGTGATGACTAGCTCTGGCTTTTGTTTGAGGCTTCCGGGACTCAGTTTGCTCAGCTTACTATTTATAGTAAGTCAAACATGGACATAATGGAACCCTTACTATTTTTAGTAAGGCATGTGATCGGATGAAGAATCATCAGATGATTCCCTAGTTCAGATGGCGTATTAAGAGAAGATGAATTTAAGGAGTTATTTATGTTATTTGGCTTAAATAACATTAATTAATTAAAAGGTGGTATTTTAATGTTATAACTTAAAGTTATAACTTGAGGGTCAAAACGTCATTAAAAGGGGGCCAAATTAATGAATTAATTATTAATGGCCAATTCCTAAGTTTGAGTGAAATATTAAAAGAATGCAAATAAATAACATTTTAATGTTATTAAATTCCTTTTTGAAGAAGTTCGAACTTTTCAAGAGAGGTTATATATTTCACTTTAGGGTTTATTGGAACCCATTCAATTGATGATTTGTTGTTGATGAAATTTGTCTGTGGAGTGGAAGCCAAGGGTTTTCAATACTCATGCCATTGGAGAACGTTACTTCTTCAGTGTTTGCAGCCATTTGAAGTAGTGAAATACCTGTTGAATTTGGTATTTTGGAGGTCATCATTCAGATGTTTTGTTGTGCTGATTGGAAAGACAAGAAGGGTTTGATTTGATTGTTCAGAGATTGCAATAATCAGAGTGGGTGATTGCAGATTACCTTCAGCCGTAATAAATCAGTTTTTTCAAGAGGAACCATTTGGGGTTTCAGCCATTTCTATTGCAGCAGGTTGGCGCCTTTCAAGGAGAGGGGCGATTCTAGTCTTGAGGCTTCAAAAAAAAAAAAAAAAATCACAAAAGGGGGCGCCCAGGCATAGGGATTGCAACCATACTCTTGGTGATAAAAAAGGTAGCCATTCGAAGGAGATCTGAACCTGTTTATGATTTGTTTTTTAGGCTGGAAGTAAAGAACAACAGTTGCATGTCATTTATTTATTTTGGGTATGCTTGTATTTTCCTTGTTTTGTTGAATATTGATCAAATAAACATATATTGGAGGATCTATTATCATAGTGGTCAATATTTCTTTATGTTATGCATTTCTAGATTTTATATCAGCATTACAAAACACAAAAAAAACAGAAAAACCTTTATAAAACAACAAACACATAAAACGAAAAAATCGACATTGAAAACAAGGGCACAAAGTGTTCTTACATTGGTATCAGAGCCAATATCCTGCCATCCTGGAGGGTTGAAGGCACATGAGTAGTCATCACAAATATTTCACACGCAGTAAAGGAGAATCAGAGGCAGACTGGCAAAGAGATAATCCATTTGCAGAGGAACCTTTGACAGATATGGGTGACAGATCATAAGAGGTTCCACACAAGAATGAAAGGAGAGATGATGATAGGGATGGTGACAGAGAAGTGAGAGAGACCTTGAGAGACTTACGGGTTGGTCAGCAGCAGGTAGTTGGTGTACTATAGCATCTAGCAGATACACTACAACAGTTAAACCTACCCAGAAGACAACCTCATAATCAAGATGATGACAGGAGTGTAGCAGGGTCACGGAGGGTGCAAAGGGCACCTTCCCGCACTGCAGATAGGCCGACTCGACCTACCTTTATGAGGGAAGAGCGAGCGGAGGAGAATATTGAAGAGGTCGAGGAACCAACCTTTGCAGATGCATATATGGCTGCACATGATGAGTGGCGGCAACTGACACCAGAGGCATGGGAGCTCATGCACTTTGATCGATTTGTTCAATCGAGGATGGACTATTACAGGGCTCAACAGGGGAATAGGCCTCGAAACCAAAATAAGAACTTGAAGCATGCAGCCAACAAGATCACCCTACCTTACTTTGATGGCAGTCGCAGGGTAACAACATAGTCGTGGATTCATAGGTTGGACACTTTTCTGACGCTTCGACCTATGTCTGAGGAAGAAGCAATCAAGTTCGCCATGTTACATCTAGAGGGAGCAGCCCATGACTGGTGGTATCAGGGAATGGTTACACTGCAATCGTATCACCACCTACCGGGAGTTTGTGGATAGACTGGTTGATTGCTTTGATAAAAAGGATCCAAAAGTCTATTTCAGGAACTTGGCACAACTTCGATAGACTGGCAGTTTAGAGGGCTATATCAGTGATTTCTAGAAGCTGTCTGTAATGGTGACCAACATTTCAGAGAGAAGGTTGGTTGTGCTTTTCATAGAGGGATTACTGGAGCCATTATGTGGGTGGGTTAAGGCATTCAAAACACCAACGTTACAGGAAGCAATGAAGAAGGCAAGGAGTATGGAACTTGCAGCCCCATCCAACAAGTTCGGATCATCAAGCAAGTTTGCCTCAAAAGGTTCTTCATTTAGAGGCAACAAAATATTTCCCAAGAACAAAGAGAAATCTGATTTTAAGGAGGATCAAAGAGGAAAATCAGCAGCTCCTTTTGATCGTGAAACATTGAATGATTTGCGGAAAAAGAAACTCTGTTTCTACTGCAAGGGTCCCTATGATGCAAATCATGATTGCCCCTTACGACTGAAGGGCAAAGCTAACCGTGTTATGTGGGGTTTGTATGAAGATTAGGAATCTGAAAATTCCGACCAGGAAGCTGGTCAAGAAGAATCAGATGATGAAAAGTTAGAAAAAGAGGAGGAAAAAGAAGGGAAATCCATCTACAGGAGGCACGGATTACTAGTATCCAGCAGGAAGGGTCTTTCAGGATGCGTGGTGTCCTAGCAGGTCAAAAGGTCATCACTCTTTTGGATACAGGTGCCACTCATAATTTTATTGATACACGCTTTGTGGAAAAGCATGAGATCATGACAGAGGAGTTCGAAGGTATAAGGGTGAAAATGGTGGATGGATATACCCTCAAGTGCGAAAGAATGGTCAAAGATCTTCCTATGCGCCTTAATAACTATGACTTTAAGGCTGATTACTATGTGGTAAACATGGGAGACATAGATGTCGTTTTGGGGATGAGATGGCTCCATGCTATTGGCAAGTTCACTCTTGATCTACGTGAGATGGAGATGAGTTTTGAGGTAGAAGGAAAAACTCAGATATTAAAAGCCATCAGAGATAGCAGTTTTAGGATGTTGTCACTCAGGAGGATGGAGAGTCTCATGCGGCACAATATGGTGGATTGGGCAGCTGAATGTGTGTTAATGCCGACATAGGAGGGACAACATAAAACAGATTACCACCTGGATATACAGGAGATTAGGATTAAACATGGGAAGGTTTTCAGCGATATCCCACGAGGTAGACCTCCTGACGGGGGTATTGAGCATATCATAGAATTGGAGGAGGGTGCCAAGCCCGTGATGATTACTCCCTATAGGCATTTGAAACGCCTTAAGGACGAGATAGAAAAAACCATTAAGGAGTTGCTCGCCATGGGTCACATTCGGCCGAGCAAATCACCATTTGCCTGCTCAGTGGTTTTAGTTAAGAAAAATGATGGTACGCTTCGTATGTGCATCGACTACAGGGCTTTGAATAAGAGAACCATTAAAAATAGATACCCCATCCCATAGATCAATGAGTTGATCGACGAGCTACATGGTGCTTGTTTCTTTTCAAAAATTGATTTGAGATTCGGTTATCATCAAATCAAGGTGCGTGAGTAGGATATAGAGAAAACAACATTCAGATGCCATTGTGGGCATTTCGAGTTTGTGGTTATGCCATTTGGGCTAACCAATGCTCCAGCTACGTTCCAGGCCACAATGAACAGAATCTTCCAGTCACAGTTGAGGAAGTTTGTACTTGTATTCTTTGATGATATACCGGTGTACAGTAGAACATGGGAGGAACACCTTGTTCACTTGGATGCAGTGTTGGGGATTTTGGATAGGGAGTCTTTGTATGCAAAAGAATCGAAGTGTGACCTTGGCATGACAGAGTTATTATATTTGGGTCATATTATTAGTGTAGAGGGTGTGAGGATGGATCATGACAAGATCCGAGCTATCATCGATTGGCCCACTCCAAAGAATCTCACACATTTGCGTGGATTTCTGGCATTATGCTGTTTCTACCGCCGGTTTGTCAACGGTTATTCGCGTCATGCAGCGTCTCTCATGGACTTGATGAAGAAAGGTGCTTTCATTTCGACTTCGGAGGCACAGGAGTGCTTCATGAGATTCAAACAAATTATGACCAATTGCCCCCGTTCTTGCTCTACCAGACTTCACTAAGCCATTTGAGCTTCATTGTGACGCCTCGGGTGAGGGAATTGGTGCTGTGCTTATGCAGGAGAAGCACCCGATTGCATTTGAGAGCAGGAAGCTCAGGGGACCAGAGAGGGGGTATAGCATCTATGATAAAGAGATGTTGGCCATTATGCACGCACTAGCCAAATTCAAACAATATGTCATTGGCAGTAAATTCTATATAAAAACTGACCATAATAGCCTTGGACACTTTTTGGGGCAGCGAGATCTTAATGACCACCGACAGAAATGGGTTAGTAAGCTTCAGTCGTATGACTTCGACATTACATACTTCAAGGGTACTCAAAATGTCGTTGTCGATGCTCTATCTCGCAGACCACATTTGAGCAATATGGTTTACATCTCAGAGGATTGGATGCACCTGATTGTGGCAGAATACGCCAAGGATACATGGGCATCTGGGATCATCGAGGGGTCAGTTCAGGACAACAGGTATACAGTTGTCAATGAGCTCATCATATATAAGGGCATGATATATTTGACGCCAAGATCAGAGATGAAGAGCATAATATTGAGGGCTTTCCATGATGTGCCTACTGCAGGACACCCAGGATATTTCAAAACTTACTGGCAGATCAAGGAGAGATTTACATGGAAAGGGCTTAAGGCCGATGTTCTTCAGTATGTTAGGGAGTGTCCAGTTTGTCAGCAGAACAAACATGAGCACACCTACCTGACAGGGTTATTACAGCCCCTTCCGATTCCTGATAGGAAGTGGGAATGCCTATCCATGGACTTTATTACGGGCTTGCCTAAAGCCCAGGGGAGAGATTGTATATATGTGGTTGTAGATCAGTTAACAAAATATGCCCACTTCTTTCTGATCACAGCTACATACGACTACATAGGTGGCAGAATTGTTCTTCTGAGAGATTTTTAGACTACATGGGTTGCCTCAGACCATAGTCAATGACAGGGACAACCGATTTATGAGTCACTTTTGGCAGGAGGTGTTCAGAGTTTGTGGGACCGAGTTAACCCCGAGTACTAGCTATCACCCGCAGACAGACGGGTAGACAGAGATAGTTAATAAATGGGTGGAAGGTTATCTCAGAAATTACATAGCTAGACAGCAGAAGGCTTGGGTAAAGTGGATTTACCTCTGTGAGTTTTGTTATAATTCCACTTTCCACATGTCTATACAGATGACACCTTTCATGGCGTTATACGGGTATGAAGCTCCTAGCTTCATCGACCTTATGTTTAGTGATAGCAGAATGCCTAGTGTAGGAGACTTAGTGCAAGAGACTTATTGCAGGAGAGTCAGGACATTATGAAGGCTCTCAAGGAGAATATCACTAAGGCACAAAATCAACAAAAACAATATGCTGATAAGAGGAGGACCGAGAGATCATTCGAGGTGGGAGATATGGTCTATTTAATGTTGCAGCTGTACTATCAGTCTACACTCAGGAGAAGTGGTGCTGAAAAGTTGAAACCACGCTATTATGGGCCTTTTTGGATTATCAGGCGAGTGGGTGAAGTAGCATATGAGTTAGAACTCCCAGTAGATAGCCGAGATCACAATGTCTTTCATGTATCACGCCTCAAGAAGGCGTTGGGACATCATGTGACTCCATCAGTAGTGTTGCCACCCTTGGATGATGAGGGGAAATTGATTCTTGAGCCAGAGGCTATCTTGGATTTTTGAGAGAGACGGGTACGGAAACAAACTATCACAAAATATTTGGTCAAATGGAAGGATTTGCCAGTTGAGGATGCCACCTGGGAAGGTGAGGAGATCTTATAGCACCCAGCGTTGAGTTTGCTTGTGGACAAACAATTTCAGGGAGGGAGGACTGTAATGTCCCCTCCAAAGTGAGACATCCGTATTCAGTAGATTAGCCTATCATTGTGACCCTTGTAGGCTAATGAAGGTGTTGAGAGGGTCTTCTGAGGATTGTATCACCTCCCGCATTCATTGATGACTAGCTCTGGCTTTTGTTTGAGGCTTCTGGGACTCAGTTTGCTCAGCTTACTATTTATAGTAAGTCAAACATGGACAAAATGGAACCCTTACTATTTTTAGTAAGGCATGTGATCGGATGAAGAATCATCAGATGAGTCCCTAGTTCAGATGGCGTATTAAGAGAAGATGAATTTAAGGAGTTATTAATGTCATTTGGCTTAAATAACATTAATTAATGAAAAGGTGGTATTTTAATGTTATAACTTAAAGTTATAACTTGAGGGTCAAAACGTCATTAAAAGGGGGCCAAATTAATGAATTAATTATTAATGGCCAATTCCTAAGTTTGAGTGAAATATTAAAAGAATGCAAATAAATAACATTTTAATGTTATTAAATTCCTTTTTGAAGAAGTTCGAACTTTTCAAGAGAGGTTATATATTTCACTTTAGGGTTTATTGGAGGCCATTTGATTGATGATTTGTTGTTGATGAAATTTGTCTGAGGAGTGGAAGCCAAGGGTTTTCAATACTTGTGCCATTGGAGAACGTTACTTCTTCAGTGTTTGCAGCCATTTGAAGCAGTGAAATACCTGTTGAATTTGGTATTCTGGAGGGCAACATTCATATGTTCTGTTGTGCTGATTGGAAAGACAAGAAGGGTTTGATTTGATTGTTTAGAGATTGCAATAATCAGAGTGGGTGATTGCAGATTACCTTCAGCCGTAATAAATCAGTTTTTTCAAGAGGAACCATTTGGGGTTTCAGCCATTTCTATTGCAACAGGTTGGCCTTTCAAGGAGAGGGGCGATTCTAGTCTTGAGGCTTCAAAAAAAAAAAAAAAAATCACAAAAGGGGGCGCCCAGGCATAGGTATTGCAGCCATACTCTCGGTGATAAAAAAGGAAGCCATTCGAAGGAGATCTGAACCTGTTTATGATTTTTTTTTTTTGGCTGGAAGTAAAGAACAACAGTTGCATGTCATTTATTTATTTCGGGTATGCTTGTATTTGCCTTGTTTTGTTGAATATTGATCAAATAAACATATATTGGAGGATCTATTATCATAGTGGTCTATATTTCTTTATGTAATGCATTTCTAGATTTTATATCAGCATTACAAAACACAAAAAAAAACAGAAAAACCTTTATAAAACAGCAAACACATAAAACAAAAAAATCGGCATTGAAAACAAGGGCACGAAGTGTTCTTACAGATACCATGTTAGTTTTAGGATCAGAATTTAAATAAGCAGAAATAAAAACAATTTCACACAGATTGACACAGCATATACCCTGGGAAAACCCTCCAACTTGAGGGAGAAAAACCCAACAACAAAGTCTCTCTTATATATTGAAATAATGGCAACAATTCTCTTTACAATGAGGCCAAAGACAAGGCCAAGAATCAGCACCTCACTTGATGCACAGTCAGATATAAAATTCACACTCCTTGATAAACTCGAACTGCTGTAGGAGAAATTCGCACTTAGCAGATGGAAATGGACGAACTTGACTTGATGATGGATGAATGAAATTGAACTCATATATATACAAGATGGAGGAGAGGTCACACCTCTTCATGAGCAAGGGTCGGCCAAAATGAAATATAATTCAAATGAATGGGTGCGAATATCAAGGTCGGCCCAAAAAAATAAATAATAAGTTGCCAAGTGAAGCGCCTCTTCACTATATTAAATGCAATAAATAAATAGCCGAAGGCTATATGAAATTTATTGTTTATCGATGCAAGGCGGAAGTATGTAGCCCACAGCTATAACATCAACAAGGGGCAGCTATATGAGAGTTTATTGTCTTCTTTTGTGGATAGGTGGTAAAGGGGTGAAAGGTTGTGAAAAAATAACTCTAGTTGAGAAGATTAAGGCAACTAGATTGCATATGGAGGGGGAGGCAAGAAAGCATATGACTCCATTGGAGAGTTCGCAACCTATTCTGTCATTGTCTACAAGGTCCGTGGATTTTGGATTTCATGGGAGAGAGGGTTCTACTTCTACTAGAGGAAAGAAGAAAACTACTATTGCAGATATGTTTAATACACAATTACATGATGTGGTTGATTCCTCTATTGCTAAGTTTTTTATTCTCATACCATACCATTTCATGTGGCACGTTCACCATATTTTAAACAAACATTCAAAGATGTGATAATTGCTAGTCCTTCATTTGTTCCACTTGGAGAACTTAAGCTATGCGCCACCCTCCTTGATAGAGAATATTCCAAGGTGAGTGTGTTGATGGAAGATATGAGACAAACTTGGATAAGGGATGGATGTTCCATCATCATGGATGGGTGGACCGATATCAAACATTAGCCACTCATCAGTATATTATTGTCACATGTACATCTGGCTCTTATTTTCTTAGAGCTATTGATTGTTCGAGGAAAAGGAAGGATGCAAACTTCCAATTTCAAATTTTGAGAGATGCAATAAAAGAGGTTGGAGCCTCTAATGTTGTATAGGTAGTGACTGATTTGGCCCGTGTGTGTAAGTTAGCTAGGTTGATGGTAGAGGGTGCTTATAAGCACTTCTTTTGGACCCCATGTTGTGTTTATGCATTGAACGATACCTTGAAGGACACTGGGAAGATAGATTGGGTGAAGGCCGTGGTGTCAAAGGCTAGAGATGTGCAAATGTTCATTTGCAACCATCACACTTCACTTGCTTTGTTTAAGACATTTTTGAGGAAGTAATTCCTCAAGCTCATGGAGACTAGATATGCCAGCTACTTCATTTTGTTAGAGAGGATGTTTGAGGTCCAAGAGGCTTTACAATTAATAGTGGTCAATGCAGAGTGGGGTAGATGGCAAGAGGCAAGCACATTGGAAGGAAGAAGTGTGAAACAAAAAGTCTTTGATGATGATTGGTGGTCCACAACGAGGTAAGAAAATTGCCGATTTTATTATTTAATTTTTAAAATGTTAATTTATAATATATTAATGTTTCTAACTTTAAAATATTTTCATTCTTTTTGAAGATTTTAATATTTGTAACTTGTTTGCACTTGTAGATACATTTGCTCCTTCATTGAGCCTATTGTGCGAGTAATTAGATATGCTAATACTGACTCTATCAGCCTTGGAGAGATTTATGAGACCTTTGATAGCATACTTGGACAAATCAAGCAAGCAATTCATAACCGTCCCCTAAAAAATGGCCCAAAAGTATGCCCGTATTGGAAACGCATCCCATTGTCCCCTGCCATCCTCGTCCCCAAAACTTGGGGGAGCATATAAAAAAAGCATTTTATCATTGAGATATTTTCAAGTAGGAAACTTCAAAGAATATATCATCCAAATAAAAATCTGATCAATTGATAAAAAGAGAAACCATTTCTCATAACAGGTAAGGTCAAATGGGCATGAATTATGCATTTTCAAAAGATTCAAGATACAAAACCAAGTCACATTCAAAAGCTTTGCTATTAAACCAAACCTTCAAATTTAGTCAAAGTACTAACTCATATAAAGTAGAAGTAGAAGATAGACACAAAACATGTTTTAGGATATATATGCATAATATCAAAATAAGCATACAAAATCACAATGACCAAGATTTTGATGTCACAAAGATTGGACATCTTGGTGCAATACTGGGTTACATATAAACATCAGGCTGATGTTTTTATGCAGACAAGGGGATCTGTACTATAACTAGAGAGAAGGATAAAATATGATGAAGACAAAGATGACCTACGCATAGCATTGCCTCTTCACTTCTAGTAATGAGACTAGGTAATAAAATGAAACTATTGCATTGTCATATTCATCAATCAAAGCAGTGATCTAAATTAGCATTAAATTCAATCCATTCACCTAGGAATATGGATTATTTCTTTCTAGAGAACTAATTTACAAGGTTACCATTGTAGAAAAAGATAGACCAGAAAATGTCGTTTGAACCAAATAGACAACCAATCTTCACAATAACAATTTAGTTGCGTAGAAATCAAGAATCATGAGGACATTCAATGTAGATAAGAAGTAGACACAAAATTAAACCATTTGTGACAGGGTTGACGTTATTGACATAAATCCTAGCATCTGAGTGTAGATAAAATTAAACCATGATAAAGTAGACACAAAACATAATCTCTGATTATAGACCATTCACCTATTGTAATTGTAAAATATTCTCTTTAGATGGAAGAAGCCCCAACAAAATAAAATAGATTTAATGTTTTTTATCTTGTTAATTTAAATTGAAAGATCCTTGTAATGCACACAATGAAGATTTTATTAAACGGATTATTCATCTATTTGTATGTGCTAGTTGAATTTTGTGTAAATACTATTTATATGTCATGAAGTTATAGAATGTATTTGCAGCAGTGTTACAGAAAAAAATTGCCTACCTCCGACTCAAATGCACTGCCTCCTGACTCCCTGCAAGTTTGCAACTAGTCACACCTATGCACATCCTAGTTTGCAGTCGTGCCCTAAAAACGTTGTGCGACTACATTATTCATAAATTATTTCGCCATTTTGTGGGTTTTGAGGGTTGGCGGGAGATTGATTAAGGTTTCAGTCCCAATTTGAACGCAATTTTTACATGAAAAAATCATTGAAAATTGCAAATTAACAGTTTTTTAAAAAGATGGGATTTTTTAGGGGGGGAAATCGTCCGCAAGAATGATTCACAAAAAAATGGGTATAATTGCGATTTTTTGGAGATCTTTGCTTCCATGGCCCTAAGGACCCAATCTTAGACTGCTTCTGATGCAAGTAATGGCATAACGGTCCTAGTAGGGTGTCCTCATGGGATACTGGAGGGTTAAAATTTAGCTGGCACACTAGCACTAGACTGTGTATCACTCCACCAAGTGCAAGGAAGTCTTACACTAAAGGCCCCTTAATCACATGGTAATCAACACAGCATTGTGCTACTGCACACCTCATTGCTCTATGACACACCTAGAGTTATCTAAATTTCTTCTGCCTGCCAACATCTTCTATCAAACAAAACTAAAGTTTCAAATCCTGGGTTTCAGAGAGTATGGCATTTTGCAATGCAGTTTGTGCTCATGCCTCTCTTCTATTGTGAAACCAGTCATTCCTTTACTCGTTTATTCGTAGTTTTTCCTGCAAAATAAGTATTTCTATCAAAGCAATAATTGAAATTTTCTGCTTAAAAGTATTGTTTTTCACTTGCACATCTGCAAACTTATATTTGCAATCTTCAAATTGATTGGCTTCAATGATTAGTACCTCTAGAACCAGGTTGACAAAAACATGTTTACTTTTTCCTGGAATGCAAGGTATGGAACTGCATGAGTTACTTTGTTTACTTTTTGTGGTCAGCTACAAGATTCTTATCTATTTAGGAAGCAGGCCATGTTGGGAGGAATGCCCAAGTTGAGTTATTCACACATTTATTGTTGTTTGGAGATTGACTGATAGATGTCCAATGTATGCATGCTTGCATGAAAATTGTCAATTTTGTTTCAAAAAACATACAATGTTCAGAGGAATGTCTGAATTGAGTTATTCAGTCACTTTTATTTGTGGATTGCTGAATATAGCCCAATGTGTGTGCGACTGCATGACTACAGTTCAATTTTTTTTTGAAAATTATCCTGGTCCACAGCTTATCCTTAATGTGTTATGGTATTTGATAAATTTTGTTACTCATTTGAATGCAACATGCATTTGCCTTTTATTTTTGAACTTGGTTGAGCTGTGGAATGTGCTCTAGAAGGCTTGTTTATCTTGTTGAGAGAAATGCATGGCTAATCCATGATAGCAGAACATGAGGAAACCACCCTGAAAAGATGATGATGTCAGTAAGTGGAGAGAAGAATATTTCTGTTTTTTTCACACAATCTTACTCTTTATCACCATGCCTATTAAATGCCAACTCCTGGCCTATTGACTCATTGAGTATCCAGTTATGGAGTTTGGACGTCATTAAATTTAGTATAAATGGGGTTACAACCATGTTGTAAATTGTGAAGGCTGTTTGATACCTTTCCCTTCTAGAAGATCTATTTTTTTCAAGGCATACTTTCCTTGCAGCTAAACTGGCTGAATAATGAAGCATGAATGAGACATGCCTATTTATATATCCAATAAGGTTCTGAGCTTTATTTTCATATTTGTTTATAGGGTATCTGCACAATTGAAAATTATGCAAAATGTGAGGTATCAGTCTCCTAAAATCATTCAAAGAACCATTAGGGACTGTCTTTTAATTTTAAGAGCCATGGTATTCTTTTCTTTACAAATTGAAATAACCACATGTCTTTCTTTGTTTTCTATGTGTATAATATTTTGCAGGTTTTTGCACTTCGGGAAGCGGGCACAATGGCTGAAGGAGCCACTGCTTATGTGAGCTTAGAGCCATGCAATCACTATGGAAGAACTCCTCCATGTACTCAAGCTCTGATTCGATCAAAAGTTAAACGTGTGGTGGTGGGTATGGTGGATCCAAATCCAATTGTGGCATCCAAGGGTGTGGCAACACTAAGAAATTCAGGAATTGATGTAATAGTTGGCGTTGAAGAACATCTATGCCAGACCTTGATTGAAGCATATATCTATCGTATGCAAACAGGGAAGCCTTTTGTCGCAATGAGGTAAATTATCTTGCTAGTCGTTCTTTCAAGTATTACAATCACATGGATATAGTTTCCTTCTTTGAGAGTACACTTTTGCATTAATATTCCATTGAAAATAATTATGTCTTGAACATATGAATGTAATTACAGCATTGCATTCCATTTTTTGCATAAATCATTCTCCTCAAGTGGTGTGCTAAGTTTATAGTTTTTCATTTTCTTACTGTTTGCCTCCTTTACAGTCTTTGGCCCGAGTTTGAATTCTCTGGCAGGATGATGTGTACAATTCTTTTTGCCAAAGTGAAAATCCATACTTCATTTTGAAAATAAGACAAAATATTTTGGCATACCTCAGCAGATATTTTAGAACTTCATAAGAAAGCTTTTAGCAGTTCCATGACATCATGGTGACATGGACATTTTGAGTATTAGAATCTTTTTCTATTTTGCTTTTTTTCTGTAATGTCCTATGCAAAATCTGACTTTGTTTTCAACTTTCAGACCTTGGACATTTCGTCAAACACTTGTCCTTCAACCTTCCAACTAGCTGTTTGATTGATATGTTTTGTATTTTTCTGATTTTGAATGATGTTGAATATGCAATAGATGATTGAATCTAAAAGCAAATGACTAGCTACAGCAAGATGACATTTCTTCATACAATTGGCATGCAAACTACTTATGCAAATGTGAAGGTACAGCAGTTATCCATTTTGTCATACAAACTCCAACTTCACTTGAAAGATATTGCTTACTATGAAATGCAGCTTCAATACTTCTTATAGCTGTTATGACAGCAATTACAAATCTCATTCATGCAAAGACTAATGCCAACTAAATCGATGCAATGAAGTCTCAGATATATGGAACTTATACTATGCAAAGATTACAAACTATTGTAGTGTTATGACAACCCAGTCACTAATTGACAATATGCAAATCACTAAATGGTAATATGCAATTACAACTAATGATGGCAATGAATGTAAAGGCAGCTTCTAAACAAGATTAAATTATGAGAACCTGGTTGATGCAAGAAGTAGCTGGAAGAACATATTTTGCAAAGTTGTCCCAGTTCTGCCGCCCCTGTTCCAAGACTCCAATTTTTGATGTGATTTGATTCTTCTCCGGAATCGAATTAGCTACCATCAGAAAGCTGTGCCTAACTTTTCAAGAGGTATCTTTAATGATGATTTCTGAAATTGATCCTCACAGCAGCGCCAAATGTATCAGCAATAAATCAAGCCTCCAATATTGAAATGAGAAGAAACTAAGAATATCACGATGAAGTGTGAACAAGGATATGAATCTCAACTGGTTGAACTCCCTTCAAATTAACTGGAAACAATGTTTCAATGCTGTGCCAGCCTTCCTTGATGGTGTCCTTATTTTTACCAGCCGTAATCTTCCCCAATCGAACTGATAATTGTTCTCACATAGTCAGCACTTCCAATTAAATTGAACTTGTCTTTATTGATAAAGACGATATTCCCAGCTAGTGAAACACGTCCTCAAGGATATAAAGCAGCTCCCGACTTTCACAATATTTCCTCATAAAATCGTCTTTTCTGTATGCTGCCAAATTTGTCTTTTTCTTCAGAATTTGTCCTTTCACTAAATCCGTCCTCAGTGAATAAAGCACAACACCACCAATACCATTCGATGGAGGATATTCAAATGAGAATAAAATATATAATGTCACTTCAAACCATTTGCCAAGAGGGACAAGCCAATTTGTCTTATTCAGATAGAAATATTTCTAAGACAAAATCGAACTGTCAACTGCCTGTAGAATAATCTCCAAAATATCGATTTCTTGAAATAATTGATCTTGCATAGATTTGATGTCCAACAACCAGATTGATGTTACTAAATTCAAATCTGAAAATATATCTTCAATTCTTATTTCCTGAACCTTTCCAAATTTTAGTCACTGACTATTAAAATTTGGGCAAATCGATTGCAACCAAAAATAGCTTTCTCCACAAATGAATGTAGCAATACCCCAGCTGCTACAATTGGGCAAACCTCAAAAATATTTGCAACAATAAACCAGTAATGCAATGACCTCAGAACAAGCAATAATACATTTAGCTATTGCTTCCAATCAAACTCACAACAGAAGTGCAATAATACAACAGCTACTGCACTCAATCAGCTAGGGCAATAATACAACAACTATTGCACCTGTCAAATCTTCTCAATGAACCACCTATAGAAACCCAGGATGGATTTCTCAACAACTCTAGCTAGGGTTGTGTTGTGACCTTTTTCACACATCGCCCCATTCAAAATGGGGACCCCCCTAATTTTTGCTCCATTCCAGTCTTTTGGCTTGGGTTTTCTCTCTCTCTCGCTCCGTCTCTTTTCTGATGTCTGCCTTTCGGGGGGTTGCGCCCGTCAGCAAGGTTAAGCGTAAAACTGACCAAGTCTGAAAATTAGGGTTTCATCATTTCTGGTCAGTCCAAGGTCGAATGAAGTCGATAAATTGAAAATTGGGATTAACGTTGTTAGCATGCTTCCAGCAGGCTCCCAGCAAGTTTTCATCCGATTCTGAGGAACTTACTATTTTTAGTAAGTGTGAAATTACAGGCAATTTGTCAGCACTTTCGAGATTCCGACAGTCACACGGCATTCAGAGCACATCAAACTGCTCATGTGCAAAATTTGAGCGAAAGCAGACAACTTTCTATTTTTAGCAGTCCAGCTTCCGGGACAAATTTCAGGGCTTAGATGCAGAGTTTTTCTTTGCATGTTGGCATATTCCTTCTGGGTTTTTCGAGACCTTCGCAACAGTATAACATGCAAGTCGAGATGACAACTTTTAGAATTCAGTCTTCTGAGGCTATTTTTAGGGTTTGCATGTCAGGGTTTCTTTCGCATGTCGGATGATTCCTGATGGGTTTTTCGAGAGCTTCGCGATGGTGTGACATGCAAACAGAGATAACCACTCAGTAAGGAACTTACTATTTTTAGCAGGTGTGTCCCGGCAGCCGCTTCCCAGCAGTTCAGAATCACGAACTGATCGCAATGCCACCAAAACGAAGAGAAACAGATATCGTTTGATATGCATGCAGAGAAAATTAGGGTTTCCAACTTCGGAGCCTGAAAAGAAGGGCAAAAAGTCAGAATTTTCGAAAACCGGTGTAAACCACCGCGATCAGCATCCCTCAGGCTATCTGCTGGTAAAATTTCAAGTCAAACGGAGCACTTACTATTTATAGTAAGTCAATTTGGAAATTGGCTAAAAATAGCAAGTCAAGTGCATGCGTTGATGTCGACAGTAAGTTCACGTGGTGAGGAGCGCCTCATTCAAATTTCAAGTCGATCGGAGCAATGGAGCTATCAGAAACAAGAAGTTACTATTTATAGTAAATCATCTTCAAAATGGGCTAAAAATAGCAGGGTGACTAAAAGTGGCAGTGTCGACAGGACAACGAGGTCATAAGGATGCAGTGTGCAAAATTTCAAGTCGTTCTGAGCTTCAGAAATGCAAAATCAGAGGACTTACTATAAATAGCAGGGCATGTAAGCTGGCAAAAGCGAAGAAAAAGTCTAAGTCTGGAACTTCATCCAGTAGACATGCTCAAATGCGCCCAGTTGATGAGGAGGCATGAAAAAATTCTAAGTTTGAAGCTCGTCCTTCACACAGGCCAAAATGCGCCCAAGGAGAAGAAAGTCAAAGAAAAGTCAACATCTTTCATCCTCCTCCTTAGGCAAAATGCGCCCAGCTTGAAGAAGAAAAAAGTTGAAATTTTTTCTAAGTCTGAATATCCACCACCCCCCTCCAAATGCGCCCATCCTCCTCAGGGGGTGAAATGCGCCCAGGTTGCAAGAAGGTCAAACATAAGTCAAACATACTTCATCCTCCTCCAGGGGAAAAATGCGCCCAAATGCGTGCATGTCAAGACAAAAGAGGAAGTTGAAGAGTCGCTCAAAGGCGTTGTTATCCACCAGCTAGGCCAAAATGCGCCCAAGAAAGGAGGGAGTCAACAAGTCAAACAAGTTCGTCCTTCACATACATGGAAATGCGCCCAAGGAAGAAGTGGGTCAACAAGTCAAAGCTTTTATCCTTCTCACCCTCCTAAATGCGCCCAAACAAGCTCAAGTGAAGACAAAAAAGTGAAGTTGAAAGGTCATCCCTCTTGCATGTCTAAATGCGCCCAAGTTAGGATGGTAAAAGGTGAGTGGAGGTGGTAAATAAGGTGAAAAATATTGCCAAGGCGTGGTGAAAGGTGGTGAATGCTAGGCGTTATCCTCCTTCAAGTCCTAAATGCGCCCAAGGTGGTGGGTGTTGGAGAATTTCCTAAGGCGTGTGAGGTGGTAGAAATAAAATGCTAAGGCGTGGTTTCAAATTTCTTCTAAGTGATAAGCGCCCAAGATGATATGTGTGAGAAAATATTTCAAGGTGGTGATAATAAAATGTCAAGTATGTTATGCGCCTAGAAGGATGAAATAAAATGTGAAGTAAAGCAACTTGCGAGGTGATGAAAATTTTCAAGATGAATATCTTCCTTCGAACACAAAATGCGCCTAAGATGTTGAGTGAAGAAAAATGAAATATTTCTAAGGCGTTGGAATATTTTCCTAGTGTGGAGTAAAATGCTAGTGTGGAGTGAAGGAATAAAAGTGTGCTAGGCATGAATAAAATTTTCTAAGGCAAATTCTCAGAGTGCAAGATGATTTAAATATTTTCTAAATATTCTCTCCCTTAGAAAATACGCCTAGAGCTCAAGGTGGTGAAATTTTTCGTGAGACACCGGCAAATTTTTTTAGGGATGAAGTCAGAGATGAATGATAATGCAGATGAACTCAAATTCCTCAAGTCAGAGCAGAGAAATATTTCAAGGCGAAGAATGGATTTAAATTTGATAGAATAATATTTTCTAAGGTTCAAAATTAAATGAACCCGTTCGTTGGGTACCCATGGATTCGAAGCATTCTGAAGAAAATTCTCTTCTGGGTACTGAACATTTGCGATGATGGATGGATTTCCAAGTCTTCCGCACTTCGCCAACACTTTTTTAGTGAAGAATTTAATCAGTGCTCAAATTGTGAATTTTCCTAAGGGAGAATTTAAAATTTTCTAAGGCAAAGATGAATAAAATGTGTTTTCAAAATGAATTTCTTCGAATGATGAATTCAAGATGAGTTGCCTAAATAATTTTGATTGAATTTTTCAGTGATGAATTCTCCAGAGATGATGAAGAGTTAAATTCGAATTTCAAGTGACAGAGTTCCGGCTGGTGGATTAAAAGGGTGGATTTAAATTAAATTTTTCAAAAATAAATTCAAAGATGCCAGTCAAAGTCAAGCTTCTAGAAGAACAAGATTCCTGACGTCGAGAGACAAGTGTCAGAAATACCAGAGAGGGAGAATTCGAATTTTTGAAGTGGAGTAGTGGAAGCTTAATGCACTGGCTAAAATTGGCTTCTTCTAGAATTCGAATTTTGGCTATAAAATGAAGAAGTTTCTCACTTATTTTTCACAGCTGGAGAAGTTGAACTTGCTCTGAGTAAGTTGCTGAAGATTGAGTATTTGCTGAAGCTTGAAGGAATTCGAATTTTTACTGAGAAGTTGAACTTGCTCTGAGTTGCTGGGGATTGAAGAGGCGCACTTAGAAGTTGCTGAATGTATTCAAGTCTGCAGTTGGAGAGGGACGCCTTGAAAATATGAAGTCAAGAGGTGCGCACTTGCTGGTTAGAGAAGGTACGAGTGTGATTGAAGCTTGATTCATTACCAAAGTTGAGGTTGCCAGTTGGAGGGGACGCCTTGGAGTGAAGTGAATTGCTGAGAATCTTCAAAGTGTGAACTTGCTGATTGCTGGTGTGAAATACGAAGTCATAAAAGTTCAAATTGCTGATTAAGAAGTGAAGTGAAGTCACTAAAGTCCACTTAGAAATCTTTTCTAAGTGTTGAAGTTCGAATTTATTGAAGAAGAGGAAGCTGAGGTTTGCAAATAAGAAAGTTCTTGCAGCTTCTTGAAGTCGACTGCAGCCCCTATGCAATGTCTGTTTTTATTTTTTTATAAATTGCTGACAAATGTTTGTTATGTTGCAGATGGCTGAGGCAAGGGCGACTGGCAAGGACAATGGTGCATCCAGGCAAGCTGTGATTAAAAAGTTGAGCAAGACATTCATGTCAGAATCAAAGTTCATTTCAAAGTTGGGCAAGCTGACAGACACCAACCTGGGCTCCGTCAACCTAGAGACCTTCAAGAACAGAATGTTGGGAATTGGGAGTCATCGGCCTTCGACCAATTCGCACAATATTGTTCGAAGCGGGTTATATGCAGCTGCTGGTTTTCCACCAGCCATTCAGTGCTCGGAGCTGATGATGGAGTGCGCCAATTATTACGATAAGGATCACAGATCGATCATGTCACCAGATGGCCAAGTACTAGCCAATCTTACTCCTGCTGCCATTGGTGAGGCTTTCGGGATCCCGGTGCACAGGAACATGGTTTACAAATCCAGAGAACGAGTTGAGCGGATGTATGCTTCTACTTTCGAGAGATGCATGGAGACAATTAACACTCACTGGATGAGCACTCCCAAGCCTTCTCGTACAAAGTTGTCGAAGCAGATCATAGCGGAGGACTTGAAGCAAGAATATTGTGACCTCATCATGATGCTGAGCAGGGTTGGTGGTTGTGCACAGTCCTTTATTTTCGAGCCTTGGATGTTTTACTATATCAACCTCGTGCTTGAAGGGAAGGATTATGTCAATTGGGCCGAGATGATAAGTGATAATTTACATGAGCAGCTCCTGAGCTTGAGGAGAACGAAGACATTTTACATGAGCTCTTATATTATCTATATGTTGGCACGGATGACGAAGTATAGGGGGATCTCTTACAAGGAACCTGTCGGTTGTGGCTCTCATCAATTCAAGATATATGATGCCTGTCCACAGTTGCATTTGGCGAGCACAACCCACTGCAAGCGTGCCAACGATTCCTTCACCATGTACATCACGAGATTGCTTCAGGAGCGATTACATCACAGAATCTCGAGGGAAGCCCAAGAGTTGATTGAAAGGTATGGGTGCTGGTTCATACAATTTCCAAAATTTTCTTACATTAGGCTGCAAGGTTTCTCATCATATCCATATAGGCTGCCTAAGTACCCAACAGATAGAGTTTTAATGCTAGAAATATCTAGGCAATTGCTTGCCTTTGATAAGATTCAAAAGAAGAAGAAGAAGGGAGGGGTAGAATTTCCAGTTGTCATGGGCAACTCGGATGAGGTGTGTCCTTCAATACAGGCAGCTAGAGAGGCTGAAAGTGAACTTCAATTTTATCATTTCTCATATCATATTAGCCGACAGCACTACGACCCACATCATAACATCAAATGGGTACTGTCAGAGGAGTTTAAACATAAGGCCACCATTGAGGATTATTGGGCTGATGCGGCTGATGAGATTGAAGTAAGGAAAAGGATGTTTTCTCGGTTGCCGATTACTTTGATTAGGGAGTGTGAAGTGGTGCCGGTTCCAGACCAGGTGAACGAGGATATGGACGTTGTCCATCCAGATTATGCAGCAGTGAGAGATACTCCACTTCCACCTCCAGATTGGTCAGAACCTGAGATTGCTGATTTGGACACGCTCTCTATTCCGGTCCTGACATTCACTAGAGCATGGGTTGATAGGCGAGTAAACAGATTGAAGAGTAGGTGAATTGCTTTGACTTACAATGTGATGGGAGATCACAGGACACCCACCACAGGCAGAAAGAAACAGTTACACGAGGTCGAGCCCGAAAGAAGAGCTAGTTCGACAGGAGCCTACTCAGCCAGAACCTCCACAAGTCACAGTTGCATCACCATTGGAGACCCGTTCTCCAAGTATACAGGAGGTTTCCTTGTTTGCTGATCAGAGGAATGCACTGAATCAGGTGCAGGTGGTACAGGATATTGTTCAGCCTCCACGGAGAGAGTCGGTTGGCCAGAGCGTCAACGCACCTGTTAGGGTTGATCAGCAGGATGATGAGGGGACTATTACTGACCCTCAGTTTCAGCAGGAGTTAGAGGCGGCCATGAATGATGATGATGATATAGTGTCAGGAGACACTCAACCACTTGAGGACGATGAGCCTCGCCAGAATGATGTAGAGGTTGAGCAAGTTAGAGAAGTAGAGGCACAGGAGCAGCAGCCCTTTGATATACAGTATGATGTGCCTGATTGGCTTAAAGACAGAATGAGAAGAAGCCCCAGCGAGGAACTTGATCCAGCAGTTGAAATGGAAGAATTTTTGAATAGGATCAGTGCACCTCCACAAAAGAAGAAGGCAAGAAAGTTTTCGAAGATATCCACTAAAGAGGATGGTTCCCGTATCCTTCATGTAGCTGTGCCACGGGTTGAGTGTGACCGAAATGAAGCAGTACCTGAGAATTATGTGGTCACGACTCTAGATTTGGGACGCCCTACTGGTGCGCAGATTGTAGAGGAGTGTGATAACTCCTTCCTTGCCCTCAAAGATAGGTTATTCAAGAAAGAAGGGAAGTATAAGAAGTTGAAAAGAGAACACAAGGCCTTGATTCGATATGTACAGCAGTTATCTCGTTCTCGAGGGCAGGATATACCAGTGATAGAGCCTCCAACGGAGATACCTAGAGAGTCCATTAGTGGCTTGGTGGAGTTGGGAAAGATGGCACAGGAGGCAGATAAGTGGGTCACAGGAGTTCGTGCTGAGACCGAAAAGTTTATGGAGGACCTTGCTTTTGCTTTTCAGCAGGCCTCTAGTATTTTGACACGGATGGATGCAGTGGATCATGCTTGGGGCGATGCTTCTATCTATCAGAGCAAGGTAATTCAGCGTCTTGAGGCATTGAGGCATATTCCATTGAGATTACTGATTGATGGAGGCGTCATTCAGGAGAATGACAGATATGATTTCTCTAGATGGTATTCTTCAGCAATCACAGGGCGTGGTTTCTTTGACGCAGCTCAGGCGGATTCAGCCAGGATACATAAAGCTATGGCCAATATCATTGATGGAGTTCAGAATACTTTTGAGGCCATATTTGCTAGCCGGTTGAATCCGGAGGAGTTGAATGTTGATAATTTGAGGGGTAGGCTGGTGCCTTTCTTTTCGGATGTTAAGACCTTTGTACAAGATGATTTCGAGAATACTTCTACTTTCTCCACCTTGATCTAGAACACACAGGACTCCTTGATTGCTTGGAGAAAATCTTGTACGAGGCATGAGCATTCAGTCACAGTGTTAGAGTTTCAGTTAGATTGCATTCCACCCATTTCGGTTCAGGAGGTTGAGGCTGTGCTTAGCAGGTTCATTGAGTTTGCAGCCAGAGAGAAGGAGAACGGGAATGCACTACTGGACGAAGATCTTCTAGAAGACTGAATGTGGGCATTTATTGCCTTTACTATTTTTGGGAGTGAGTGGGAATCTTTGATTCATTTAATGTACCACTCCCTATTCTGGCAGTTTTTAGGGTTAGGGCTGAGGTGGCACGATTCTGGCCACTCTATTAATTGTAACCCTAGCCGTCTTTTGGGACTTGGCTAGCTATATAAAGGGGGAGTCCCCCTCATTTGTAATTCATTAGATCATTAGATTAGAGGCAGATATCAGACATTAGCATTGGAGCTAGAGTTAGAGAGTAGTATATTGTAGACATTTTGCATATTGGAGAAGAAAGAAAGTTTTCCCTTTGAAAACTTTTGTGGAGATTGTTGTGTAACACTTTTCATGATAATAGATCTTTTCATTGATGGTGGAATTCGTCTTGTCATGAATGGCTAGCAAGGTCTCTTCTTCCTTTCGTATCCAAGTAGCGTAATTTTCATGCAATTAGTTTACTTTGATGTGTGGCATTTTTGTTGAGGTAGCTTCTTTCATTCCATACCACTAGCGGCTTGATGATAAGTTCGCTTTGCGTGGTCAACTGGACATTATCTTGAGTTTAACTTCGGTTGTGATTTGTATACCTATATGCGTCGTTTTGATGGTGTATGTATGCTAAGTTATAATCTGAACATCCTTTGCTACCCCCTTGAAGATTGCACCGATTTTGCTGAAGCTATCCGATGCGAGGCTAGGTGAAATTTGGTTGAAGTCTACTAAAACGAAGCTCCACATATCCTGCATTTAGAATAGAATACAAATTTCTTAGGCCTTACACTCTTTTTACTTTCCGCATATTTCTGATTAGCTTTAGGAAAACGTGCTACATTGCCAAATCATACACACAAGAATCCCCTTCAAATCATATACCGACTACTAACTGCAAGAAGTCTGAACAATTATGTAAGTCCCCTCGTAAGAACACAGCAATACACATCAACCAAACTGGGTCTATTCGCATTAAAGGAACCTTGGAGTTGAAAGCATGAACTCACTCGCAATCTTAGCATGCTGAATACTTTGATCAAGAGAGAATAGAGTATCCGTTGGGAAACTTTGTTCTGTGTTGGTGCGGTCTCAAAAACCACGTCAACAGGTTGATCTTTCACAACCGAACTTGGTACTCTAGAGTCTTCAAACCCTCGAGCAATGCGAGCCTCAGCTTATACCACATAGGTATGGAAAATAGAATCAACTCAAGACATGATCATAATACCATGTAGGTATGGAAAATAGAATCAACTCAAGACATGATCATAATGGCTTGCAACAACTCCTTATAAAGAATTCTCATTCACCTCCAAAAAGTTTCTAGAATAAAATATTATTTTATTCACTTAAGTGACTTTATGATTTATTTTACTTTAGTCACTTTATTAAATTAATTAAATATAAAGTCATCCGTTTGATATTAATTTATTGAAATAACTTTATAAATAATTAATCTAATTTTTAATTAAAATAATAAATTAAGCTATCCTTTTGAAATATTGTTAATTTGGACAACTTAATCAATTAAATTAATTAAATCACCATACCTCCAATTCGGGGAAATGACAGTTCTCCCTTCCCAAAGATTGCTTGCCTTCAAGCAATCCGCAACTGCCAATCCAACTCCACTGCCATAGCACCTGAAGCCCGAATGGAGAATCAACTGCACTTGTCCATCAACCACCTGGATCCCAAATGATCCTGCAACAAGTGCGATCCCATAACCTCTGTATGCAACTAGAACCCAAGAGGCTGTCAAACTCTGTCAACCAATGAAACCAATCAACTAGCAATGGAATGCCTGGATCCCAACTCTGTAAATCAACTACAACATGCCTACTCCAAGTACCGCACCGGTACGCCTCAAATGTCATACCTGGAAGTCTATCATCCTCAACATCGATTGACTTCTGCTATGCCACTTTGATACCCCCTAGAGTCCAAACTGATCACATCTCAAAACTTTGCTTTTGGAAGCAACCTACTAAAAAGGGCAGAGTAAGAAACTTGGACTCATCACCTGAAGTTGGAAGTGTATCGCACCAGAGTGAACTTGAACACCCCTTATTCAACCCACCTCTCTATGCCATCCATGACGTGGTCAAATCTTGTACATGTGGGCTGAAAGTGAACTAATGAGCACACCTCATGATGCAATCGAGATGAAAATCCCCTGATTGTGCCAATGGACAACTAAAGTAGTCATTTGTACTTCATCCTATTCTACCATTCTCAGAAGAAGACTCACAACTCATGTTAGGATGAGTTGAGCCAACCTCAACCTCATTGTTACCCTCTGCAGTCTTACCAACAAAACCTCTAGCAGCAAGCAATTGCAAGTGTCCAGAGTTGCTCTCAGGAGCAAGAAGGGTAGCACTGTGAATGACATCGATCTCCTGAAAAGAAACTGGAACAAAATCAAGGACCTATGAACAAGACACATAAGGTATCATCTTCTTCGGATAAGATTGACCAATGTCAATATAGAGCCTAGTGCTCAAATTTGCCATGAAGCCTGAACCTGCAGCCAAGACTGAAGTGTCTGTATCATCAACAATCCAATCCACACTGAGTGGTCTCCTACAGATGTAAAAGTTGCCAATCATAGGTGCATAGAAACACATGCCAATTTCTGTCAAGTTGCTGGTATAAATCAAAACAACACCACGCAACCTGAGTATCATAGCCATGATGGAGCAAAAAGTATCTTTTCTGCCCAAAGATGAGAAGAACTCATCATCTCTCCTTCCTCTAACTTCAAGGTGACCATCCCAATCACTCCTCTCTATACCAACAGCTGCTGCCCTCAAAATGTCACCTTACAGAACTCCAACCAGCAAAGGAGGACAACCATCAATCAACGAAGTAGGAGGTAATACCCAAGAGGATGGTGCTGGAATATTGATGCCAATATGTCTATCTCCAACCCATAGACTGAAATCAATTGGCAACTCAATCATATACCTCTCAAGATCAAGAATGATGCACCCATCTTTTACCAAGTCCTGCAAACACTCATTCTGATTTGGAATTAGGACAACACTAATTCCATCATTAGAAATATCCTCAATGCTTTGATTAGGTGTCTCAACACAAGAGGGCTTAGGCTGTTCGATGTATTCATCATCCAACTTAGCTGCTCCACTAGATGATGGGCTGTTTTCTTCAGGTAGAGAAGATGGAACTTGTAAACCAAATGAAATCAGCTCTCCTGTAGTCAGTTGTTCGTTGAATTTATCAATTTTCTGCTCAACCAATCTTCTTGCGAGATCATATGCTGCAGATGAAACATGTAGTTCTCTTCTCCAAATGGCTAACAAATCTAATTGTAGTTGCGTGCAAACATCATCTTCTTCATCAAGGATCACGGACAGGATAGTGAACATAGTTGTCTTCACGTTTCCTGATAAGAAGTGATCAAATAACTGGAGGATAAGACCATCATAATCACATATGACAACACATGGTCGTACCTTTTCCATTGTTGCTAGAATCTTAACCCTCTTATTGAAAGTAGGGCTTTTGATGTCACGTATCCCTTGAAAGCTTTCAACCATCAACTGCATAACCTGTCTCATCTTGCCACTTTCATAAGGTTCATGTGGAGCTATAATCCTCATGATTTCACTAATACAAGTGACAACTGCAAGTCTAACCTCCTCATCTTGATGTTGCAAAAGTTCTAGCTTACCCAAAGAGTGTACCAAAGGGACCATATCTTCACGCATTGCTGGAGAAGGTTCCTGTCCAACCTTACACAAACAACTTTCAACCTCTTCTAAAATGTTAAGAAGAGTTGCTTTAACTTGTGGTACGATTTTCAACTTTTCACCCACGAACTTGATGGCCGCTTGTTCTTTGTTCAACTTCCCCAATCCTTTTTCCCATTCTTTATTCCATAATTCCATTCTTTTCATCATTTTGCCTTGATGTTGAATAAATGCTTCCAGCACAGCTTCCTCTAAATTGCTAGAAGTAGCCATCTGAAATTTTGATCTGCAAATGATTAGTTGAAACAATGATGCACTACCCAATAGGCTGGCAGAATTCTTGGCTCTGATACCACTGTAATGTCCTATGCAAAATCTGTCTTTGTTTTCAACTTTCAGACCTTGGACTCAAACACTTGTCCTTCAACCTTCCAACTGGCTGTTTGATTGATATGTTTTGTATTTTTCTGATTTTGAATGATGTTGAATATGCAATAGATGATTGAATCTAAAAGCAAATGACTAGCTACAGCAAGATGACATTTCGTCATACAATTGGCATGCAAACTACTTATGCAAATGTGAAGGTACAACAGCTATACATTTATTCATACAAACTCCAACTTCACTTGAAAGATATTACTATGAAATGCAGCTTCAATACTTCTTATAGCTGTTTATCTGTTGTTTGCACCTGAAACTTGCAAGTGGATTATTCAGTACCAACTAATGTGTAAAGGATTCAATTTATTTCAGTTGGCAGCTTCATAATCAAGTTAGAATTTAGTATGATAAATATTTTGATTGTCCTTCAATATCAATTTATAATTCATCTAGAAGGTGCCGCGAGATGGAGCATAAATTACTTCTAGAATTTGTAAAAGATTGCAATATTGAGTAATGTAGCTTGCCACCAACGAGCATTTTATTATAATATTATAAACCTTCCATTGTATGCTCTCATGGTCTCACCTTGCCCTCATTGGGATTTTTGTTCATCAAAAGGTGTCAAGGTTTCATACATTGACATTGAAAATTTGTCAAGTTGTCAAAATTTTCAGTTTGAGACATTATAGATTCTTAATGGTATCATCCTCTTCCAAGATTGCATCTATTGCAAACATGGTTGGTTTGAAAGGCACTTGAGTATGGCAGTGAGTCTCCATCTACATGTCATATAGGTTTCCATAAAACCTATAAAAATATCACTTCAAATTTCTTCTAGCAGAACATGGAGGACATTTTGAAATTTGTAAGGTGATACTTGTTAGTGAAACAAAGTCGAGGGTGTTCCGTATCCTGATCTCCTCCAACCAAATGCTATTCCATATTAAAAGTGGGAAATTGTATCAATGGACTTTGTCTCAAGTGTGCCAAAATTTGAAGGTAAGGATGGGATAATCATTATTGTAGATCAGCTGGCCACATATACTCATTTAATTCTTAGGACCAAGATAGAGTTCAATGGACCTAAGGTTGCTAAGTTTTATTTCCAACATGTATTCAAACTACATGGGATCCTCTAGCATATCCTTTGTGATTGGAATCATATCTTCCAAAGCCATTTTGACATGAACTATTTTTTGACTAGTAGGACTGACATTTAACATGAGTAATACCTAACATCCCAAATGGGCTGACAATTAGAGGTGGTGAATAATGCTTGGAAGAGTACTTGAGGATGTATGCAGTGGATAGGTAGAGCAAGTGGGTGAAATGGTTATATCTAGTTGAGTATTGATACAATACCACATACCAATCTGATGTACATATCCTTGTTGCCCATACTTGGGTACTTAATGGGGGAAAATTCCCTCTAGTAGTATAGGCATTGGGAGATATACAAACATAGTACAAAATTGAAGGACAATTTAGCCCTGTGTGCAAATTGAATGAAGCAACAAACAAACTAACATAGTACAATGTGAAGCTTTGAGTAGGAGACATGGTGTTTTTAAGGCTGCAAACCTATGAGCAGATGGCTTTAAAGGATAAAGTGATGCAGAAGCTCCAACCACGGCTTTGTGGGTCATACAAAATTTAGGCAATGGTTGGGGAAGTAGCCCGTGCTCTTTATATCTCGAACAAAGGGAGAATACATGCTGCATTTCACATGTCATGCCTAAAGAGGGGGGTGGAAAGATACCTTGTACCATAGATAGAAATTCGAATGGTAAGTGAGGAAGGAAAGTTGAAGTTAAAGCAAGAAGGTATAGTGAGAGAGGAGGTAGAATTGCTTCAAAACAGGGTAGACTGAGCTTGGAAGATCAAGTGGAAGGGGTTGCCCATGGAAGATGCAATGCTAGATCATGAAGGGTTTATGTAGAAGCATGCAAACTTGCCATGGCTTTGAAAAAAATAGAAAAGAAAAGAAAAAGTTGAGCCACATGCAAGCATTAAAATTTAAAATGCAGGTTGACATTGGAGAATGTGCCAAAAAAATCAAGGGGGCTATGAAGTTAAAAAAGCTCGCATTCTCATGTATAGGTTTTATTAATTCATATTGTTTGTTTGTAGTTTGGATTATATTTCGTCATTTGGTGTTAGTCCATTTCTAAAATCTACACCACCCATGTGTAACAGTTTAATCACTTATTATGCCCTTTCTTAAATTTGTGTTTTATTAGTTTGTGTCTTTAATAAGTATTGGGGCCAGAGCTATTTAAGGGCAGGGAATGATATGTACCTAAGCACAACATAATATTATACTTCAATTTTTCTGTCCCTAGTCATAGTTCTAAGGCTTAGTGTTACTATTTAAGTATTGCTTTTTTCTAACTATGATTAAAGAGTTAGGTCATGTGTTTAAGAGTTAAGTCATGGGTTAATTAGAGGTTGCTTTTCCATTGAGTATCTAGTGAGGGAAAACCCTAAAAGATGCATCTCTTAAATCTTGATTTGTTAATGCAAATGCAAGGAGTTGTCATTGTGTGAGTGCTCTTGTTTTACAGTCAGATTTTGTGGTGCATTCCATAATGGGCGAGCAGTTGCTCCCATTTTTTTTCTTATTTTTTTTTTGTAATTCAGTAGTTTTTGTATTTATTTTTTTCCTGCATTTCATTTAGGAACACATCAGAATATAAAATCAGAGTGCTTAGGCAAAGAGATTAGATGAGCAAGAAGACACCATGTTAGAATTGTAATTAAAAAATTGTATTGTATAACTATAAATTTTTGTATGATGATCCAAGATGTTGGAGGTATACTGCAAGATGTCTATGCCTATCCCACTTATCAAGCTTGGTCCTTCAAGGAAGGGGTAGAATACATTAATATATAAACATGGAAGGGAAAGGGGCATTATAACAGTACAAGAAATGCAATTATTCACTGCTTTGTGGAAACTCTGGTAAACAATTACGCAGAAAATGGATGACACTGCTGAAGCTGTTTGACATAGAATAAAAAAAAGTTCTTGGAAAGGTCTTTAAAGCTTGTGGTGAGGACAGCATATGACATGAAGCACTTGAATTGTACTAGGAGATGCCAAATTGCCTTGATTAGTTGCCCCTCCTTGAGAAACAGTGGTCCCCTTGCAATGTGTTGCAGACATGGAATATTGTTGACAACTTGAGCTTCAATGAATCATTTCCCTTGGGAAAGAATTTGACCTACTTTGATGATTTGGTAGAGAGGAGTCTCTTGGTTTCTTTTTGACCATGGGATGAATGACCTGTTACACTTTTGTTGGGATGCTATAAGCAAGGTTGATCTCTATTGGTTTTGTTTTTTCTACATCTAGTGTGTTAACAATGGTAGAAAGTAAGGGCACAAAAATCCTGCATTGGAAGATTGGACATAGACCAAGAAATATTTGGAAGATCGAGCTCAAAGGTGTTATATCCAACTGTAGTAATGGTACATGGGCCATAGTGGCAGATTTGACATTGAATCCTCTGATTCTTTCATTTTGCAAATGAAGCCATGCTCATATCACCAACCTCAAAGGTGAGTGTTGCTTGATGTTAATCTTGGTGCTACTTGTATTGGGCGTCCAACTTATGCTCAATTGTTTGCACTTGGAATGTGTTTAGTAAACTTGGTAGCTTTGTCAACTTCCTTTTGAGCTAAAGGAGTTGTTGTAGATGGTGGCATAGGATAGGCTAAATCAATGTGTACCAATGGTTGGAAACCCACACAAACCTAAAAGGATCTGTATTGTGTAGAGTTTTACTATTCTAGTTGTGTTGAGTGATAGTAGGATTTTCATCCCTAGTGTGAAGCTTCTTGGAATTGTACCTCTGAAGAGATGAATAATGATCCTATTTGCTATTCCAATTTATCCATTAGTTTGAGAGTGGACTGTGGGAGAATTTGTTATCAATGTGTCCATCTTTAACCAAAGTTTCTTTTATAGATATGCTGAATGAATGAAAGGAAGTTTTTCATCCAAAATATGATGCTTTTTGGTATTGTATGTTCAAAGAAGATAAGTGATAATTGCATTCACGAATTTGATTTGTTCATCAGTTTGATAATGGAATGTAGTAGAGTTTGTTGGATTTGTTAACTTTGGTGCTTTGCCTTGTATGGTATAAACAAGTGTCCTAGATGATACAAGAGTCCATCCTAGAAATAGTAAGTTGGAATTGACTTACCACTATGGATCTCTCGATGGATATCTGCAAATATTGAAATTGATTTTTACAATTTTGCTCAAGGGTTTGTCTCATGTCCATATCAGTCAAGCATAGAGCAGAGTTTGGACTAGGGCTTATCTCAAACAATTTGCTACTGGATTGGTACTTCCCCTTGTATGCACTATGCATAGTGTTCAAGTGTAACTACTGAAGAAATTTATGCCATTTTTGATGCCATTCTTGCTGCAATTTATTCTTCATATGCAAGAACTAGAGTGATTTGTGATCTACTGGAACAATTTATATCTTAAAGCAGCTGAAAGAAATTAAATTCCAGCTAAGAATAATTTAGAATAACATAGAGGAGTGTGGTCTTTTAGGTCAACATAAAAAATGAATAGCCTTTCATCCAAAGGCTTGCAATTTTAGAAAAAAAAGGGAAGTAGATACGCAAATTTGCAACTTCTTTAGATTCAAGATGTGTACTTGAGCGCAAAGTTCCTTCAGAATTTGGTCCTTGATATTTGTGTTTGTGTGGATGATGATTGCCTTTCCCAATGAGTAGTGCTTCCAATGTTTGTTGTTAGTACTCAAAATTGCTATCCTTAAAAAACTTAAAGATCAATAATATGTATAACCAAATGTTTGGTTATTTTTGTCACATAAATGTCAACTATGTTATCTTTCCTGCAATGTTCCACGGGACGTGCCCCCCCTCATCCCCCCCAAACCCCGCGTTTTCGAGATGTCCTTGTCTCAGAGACTTGGGGACTTGGGGGGATGTTCCCTTGCAGCCCTGGCACCAACACTGCCATCCCACCACCAACGCCACTGTCTCCAAGATGTTGCTGGGACTTCAGGGTGTCCTTGAGACGTCCAGGGACTCCTAGGAGTCTCTAGATTGCCTCGAAGACCTCCAAACGTCTCCTGCGGCCATTCAACCAAAAAGAAAATCTTTTTTAAAAAATCAAAATTTTCTTTGAACTCTGTGCCCAAGGCTAATGCTAATGGCTTATTGGCCCCACCTAAACCCCACAAACTCTACAAAACTGCCTCCTATCCTCATTTCAATTCGCAAAAACAAATCAACAAGAAGCTAATAGTGTGAGTGTGAGAGTGAAACTGCAAGTGTAAGGTGAAAGAGTGAGAATGAAGATCAAGAGGGTTGAGGATGAGCAAGATGAAGAGCAAGAAGAGGAGTGATGCCAAGTTAATGTTCACTTCAAAAATTCAAATGTTTAAAACTAGTCTTCCAAATTTTCATTTGTAATTCCTATACTTATACATCTTCTTATAACTATTTTTTCAAGTACTATATGTATTTCAGCGCCGCTACCCCGCCACTACCCCTCCGCTGTCCCCAAACTTAGGCCCTTGGTCCCCCATTCCCCAAAACCCATCCCCACATCCCCACGTCCCCCATCAAGAAACTTCGTGGAACTATGCTTTCTTGTCAAATAGTCAAATTCTTAGGTGTTGGTATGTTTTGGTTCACTAATGATGTATGTAGGATGTTCATCATGAAGATTATCAAGCTCTAAACCCTAAAGGAAACCCCAACATAGGCAAAGGAAGGAAAGATTGAAGTTAAAAGAAAGACTGTGGTGGTAGATGCTTGGTAGAGGAGGAAGGATTAAGGTTAAGGCAAATCTACTCTAGCTCATTGAGACAAAATCATATATGGGGGTCATCGTTGAAGCATAAAGTTGCAAAATTGGAAGTTCCAAAATTCAAGTCAGTAGTGTTAGTGCCTATTGAAAATCAAATTTTCTATTTTCAGAAAAAAGTTTCTTTTTTCTTTTCTCCTTCCTAGATTGAGGAGAGAAGCTTGAACAATCAAACTTTCTATTTTTTGAAAGTTGCTGCTTTTTCTGCTTTTTTTGGAGAATGGTAGTAGATGGTAGAGATAGGAGGTTGTCATGATAGGTTCAAGCTTTATCACAAGAATATGGAGTTAAGAGGAAGAATGGCAATAAAAGAAGAGGAAAAGCTCATCAAGGCTAGAGAGTTTTTTGGTGAAGTGTTTGAAAATGGAAAAATGGAAGAAATTTAAAAGAACTTGATAGGTTTTAGAAAAATCACTTGAAAACCCTCCAATTTGGCTAGGGTGGGGATTTCTTCACTACTTGCCAAGCAATGGAACTTGTTTGATGGATTTCTAGTGTCTTAACCTCCACTTTTTGGTTTGCCAAGTCGAAACCTCCACCAAAAAGTAGCCCAAGTGCCTAAATTTAACTCAAGTGGGTTTTCTACTTGGTGTTGCCATGTGAAAATCTCACTTTTTAATATCAACAACTAACTCCCCACTTGGCATCAAACATTAAAAGGTTCACTTCTTTGTGTCAATCTTCTAAAACTCCCAATTGGCATTAAGTTATTAATTCCTCCACTTTGGCTTAGTTTTCCAAACCTTCCACTTTGGTGTTATGCATGAAATAGTCCCACTTGGCATTAAGTTATTAATTCCTCTACTTTGGGGTCAATTATCCAAACCTTCCACTTTGGCATTAGTCAAGAAATAGTCACATTTTTTGGCGTTCAATGTAATGTCCCTTTTCGCTTGATCAATAATTATGAGGGAATTTTCTAGCCTTCTCTATTCCCGGAGGTTAGAAAAATAAAATAAACAAGGAAATAATGAGAATAATTAAATAAGAGTCCAAAAAGCTATGGTTGCAGTTTAATTATATTTAATTATTCATGTTGATTATTATGGGGCCACTTTTAAGTGAAGACTTCATTATTTCTAGGCGACTCATCAAGGTGGTCAATAAATTAAACGCCTAAGTCTATTATTATTGCAAAAGGATGATTTATTAATATGGAAATAAGATCTTTTTAAGGGATTCAATGGCTTTTTGTGAAGGAGTGGATTGGCATCGTAGAAAAGATAAAAGGCATCGATTGGATTGGGAGAGACACACAAAACTCATTTTGATATTATTCTCTTAGTCGAGTTATGAAGAAAGACTTCTCCAGGACGAAACCCCTGGTCTTGAGATGAGTGGGACGAAAACCCCAGATCATTGGATGTTTGCAGCATTCACAGTGCAAAATACAGATTGAAGAAACCCATCAAGTTTGGTCAAGGAAATCGCAGTTATAAATAGGCGTTGTACTGTCAAATTCGTAGTCAAATTCGCTAAGACTATTAGGTGCCATGCATGCAAATTGTGGACTGTTCTAGGAAGGCAATCTGTCATCAAAAATCACAACCATTACTGAGTTTACTGGTTTTGCATAAATAAATCTGGTATGTCATATGAACATGTAGTATCTAGGTTCAATAAAATTATCTGAAATTCTACATTTTTGTTGGATAGATTGTTTTTGTAATTCATTATAAATTAATATTGTTCATGCATTAAATTATCCTTGCTCTAAAACAAACCACCTGAAAACATTTAAACTATACACACTCAAGCAAAAATGTAAGCACTATGCAATGAATACGAGCTAAGGACATTTCAGTGTTATTAGAGCTGGTAATCTTGCCAGCTTGTTGGGGTTTCAACGTTGCTGTCAGTTTGGGGGCAGTTTAAGAAGAGGGTTACCATTGCATGTTAGTTCTGGGTAGTTCTGGTGTATACCCAGATGATTGCATGTTGCTTTTTGATCAGTTTGTGAAAGTGGGTTATTGCATACCAGTCGATTTGATTCTATGCACTCTAGAGAGGTAGGACAGCACAAATATTTCACTAGAAGTACGTTAGGACAGCAGGAAGGAGTTGATATTAACTCAGTTGAAGTAGAGATGGGTGAACGAAGGGATGTAAGTCCGTCAAGGGATTTGAATAATCAGTTTAATGATTTCTTGACCACCTTTTCCCAGCAGCAGCAACAAATGCTACAACAATTCCAGGATCGTATGATTACAGCTATGGGTCAAATGAGAGTGGATCATGCAAGATCAAGAAGATCAAGTAGTGATCACAGCAGAAGCGATGCTAGACAAGGAAATCAAGGTAGAGCAACCTCTAATGCTGTTAGGACAGCGAGCACAAGGTCTAATTGGCCCCTTCGTCCTACATTTGTGCCAAGGAAAACTGAAGAAGAAGCAATTCCGGAGGTGGAGGAAGAGACACACATCACTGATGATGTTATGGTGGCCTACGATGAATACAGAGCTCTTCCGCCTGATGTGAGACAATTAATTAATTTGAATCAATTTATGAATCAATGGAAAGACAAAGCCAGATTCAACTTGGAAAGGCAAGACAGGGAACTCAGAAGACAAACTAGTCAAGGCACTCAACCCAAGGAATACAAGGAAGCATTGAATAAGGTTCCTTTACCGACCTTCGATGGAAGCGGGAAGATAAGTGCTAGATCATGGGTGTATAAACTTGACACATTCCTATCCTTGAAACCTATGGAGGAAGATAAGGCTATAGAATTTGCTGAGATGCGTCTGGAGGGTGTAGCATATGACTAGTGGCACCATGGGTTAGTATGACAGGATCATGCCTTGATATGTTCATGTGAGGAGTTTGTCAATAAACTGATTGCGCACTTTGACTGAAAGGATATTGTAACATACTAAAACTAAGCAACTAATATAAGTGCAACATTTAATTCAGATATAAACTTGCATAAACTGAAAAGCATGAATAAACTGATATAGAGCAGCAATATTTTCTTTTTTAGAAAAGAAAGAACATGATCTTTAAGCTAATTCAATTTGAAATGCACGAAAGGTAATTGAAAGGAAAACTATTAAAGTAACCATTTCATAGATACAAAGAGTTTGAGATTACAGTGTTTTCTTAAAATCCATTTAATCCATCTAGAACTTTAGCCATCCTTTACTGCTGAAATTGAGGAGGAAAAATATCATCAAGGCGCTTTTCTGCCCATCCACGGACTTACTAGTCCCCTGTGCCATTTCCTACTGGAGAGGCCTGACCCTTCACAGAGAAGTAATGGAAAGAGATTCTAATGCCATTTGAGACTGGTGTTTGACCCTACACAATCCCTAGTCGGTCATACACTATAGGCAACTCCTAACTAGTATGACCTTTGATTGGGTGCATATCTGCGGCAAAAACTGATTGACACTAACAGGTAGTAGCATCACCTTGGCCAAGGTTTTAAAATAATTGCAACACGACAAAGGGGAGTCATGTAGTCAAGTTTATCACCCCACTCGGCAAGAATCATATAATGAAATTTTAACCTTCATGTTTGTCTCTTATGCTACTGCACATTGACTCATGAGGGTATCTTTAAGCTGACATGATTGGACTAGGTTGCTCATTATTTTAATAACTCATAATTAAGAATTTAGTTTTGATAGGTTGTAGTTACTCATCTAAGAGTTCATAGAAATAACCACGGCGTGCATGCAAGAAAACTAAAATCAGCATTCAGTACAAAAAGGGTTTAATCCATTCAAGGTTGGGTTTGAAGTCTGCCATTTGTTGGAAATTAAGGAGTCATTATATATATATTCCAAGAACTCGCAATTATTCTTGTGCAGCATAGAGGAGTCTAGGAAGTCAAATAAGAGTCGTTCTCAAGGAAGAATGCAGTATATTTGTCCTCAACACGACCTGTAAATTCATCTTAAAACGTGTAACTAAAGATTCACATGTATGATAAAACGTGCAACTATTTCATAATCTTTCATCCACATTGTATAGTCCTGCATGCAACATATCGGTTTCCAGGTGGAATTAATTTCCTCTTAGGTGCAAACTCAAAAAATATTAACGACAAATAGGAAATATTAACGATAAATAGAATATTCTAAGGACGCATCACAACTGGTTCAGTAACTTAAACAAAACCTTTCATGGACAAAGACATGAATGCATAATCTCTAGTTAAGTAACCCAATAGTTCTCTTTCAGATTGTGTAGTCATGCAAGCAACATATCGGGTTTTTGTAAAACATTTACACGCACAACACAACATAGAAAAATATTACCATAGGCTCTCAAGAAAATGACATGCCTGTATTTAGACTTGGCACGATAAGAGAGTGGCTCTTGCTCTTTTTCTTCAGATTGCAGCTCTTGTCACTTCGATTAGAACACTCAGGTCACTACAAATTCTGATTCTAAAGTACTTCAGCGAGTATAAAATGTAGCCAATACTAGCCTATACTCCTCGGCTTATGACTCTGCTTTAGTCGAGTTCTAGTGGTTCTGGTTCTATATCCATTATCTTAATTCAAAACTAGCTTTTTCCGAACTCTGCCCCAAAAACAAGCGAAAATAGTATCTTTAAAACCCTTCTTTCGAATGCCCAATCGGTTACCAAGAAACGGTTGTAAGGAGAGATGCCAACTCCCACAAAAAGAAAAGGTTAGCTCGAATTTTCCTCCCCCATGTTTGTGTATTGGAGCATATGATTACGTGGTGGATGAGGTGGTATTCGTTTGAGCAAAGACTGGTCGGCCACCTTACTGCCGCTACTCTCCACAATCAAAAAGGCATTTAAAAGAATCCCCATGTTAACCTTTTGATACACCACTAAAAATTATTCCATCATGGCTTAAGATTACCCAAGAGCAATTAACAAAGAGAATTCAAGAATAGCCACCAATGTGGGAATCGGGTTGCCTAATACAGCCCGCGACATAATGGTTTATCTTCATATTGATATGAAATAAGGCATTAGTATATACATTAGAAATGCCTTTAAAATATAAATTACTCACCCCTATATAATGCGTAAAGATTATTCTTTTAAATATTAATAATAAGAACATTTGACGATTGTCCTTTAAATAAGAACGTCATTAGTAATTTCTTCCTTTTTCTTTAAATAAATATGTGTTTGAAATTATGAATAGATATTAAGTTTAATTCTTTTATATTTGATCAATTATTTAAATATTTTTGAGAGCCAATTAAATGTTCACCAAAAGTCAATTCAAAATTCAAGGTCCTTAAAAGATTCAATTTTAATTTTTAAATATAAAAGACATAATAAGGTGATGCTACACGTCCAACAACATAGGTTAGGTGATCCTAATACCTAGGGTCAACCTTGCGGTTTACCTGACAACTCTGGACTTGTAGTTCCAATCCCTACTCAAATGACAGTCACAACTTACAGGTTGGGTTTCAAATGGCACTAGACTTCTCTTTCATTTTCCTTCGTACTTGATGATACTTTTCCTCCCTCCTCGGAGGCAATACTTCTTGCAACCACTAGGTCAAAGCAAGTAGTTAGTCCGATATCTTATTACATCTTTGCATTTGCATCTATGTAAACATGAAAACATCTGTTAAATGAACATAATTAAACCAGTTATATATACATTGTATATCTCCATTCAACAAGCTAAGCAATGACATGTATATATACATGCTTGAGAAACGACATCAAGATAGTAGGGCACAACATTAAAATAGCTAGGGCACAAGTGGGATGTAACATATCCTTCCCCTTGTGAATCATTGTCCTTGATGATTTAGAGTATCATATAAGTAACAAAAGTTTTCATTGTTTATCCAAACATGATGAAGGAGTTCAACTGTTATAAACATTAAATAGATGAGGAAATTTTTGATGCATTTCATTGAAGTCCTCCCAGGTGGCACTGTCTTCCAAGTACTGGTCCCACTGGACCTTACACTTGGTAACTTCTCTGTTACATAAGCGATGCTTACGTACCTCAAGCACCTTGATTGGCTTGATCACAACCACCCCTGGGTCCTGTACCTGTAAGGAATTTTAATCAATTAAATGTGCAAAACCAGATACATACTTTTTAAGATATGAAACATGGAAAACATCATGCAACCGGGCGAGAGCTGGTGGTAGAGCAATTGTATAAGCAACCTGATTGATAACTTCTAGGACTTCAAATGGTCCTACATATTGGGGTGCAAGTTTGGTTGATTTTCCAAATTTTATGGCACTTTTATGAGGTTTGACGCGAAGAAGCACTTTCTCTCCTACTTCAATTTGTTTGGGAGTTCTCTTTGCATTTGTGTAGCTTTTCTGTCGATCGTTAGTTTTTGCTAACCTTTTTTTGATCAACTTTACTTGCTCTTCCATTTCTGAGAGCATTTCTGGATTGAGGGTTATCCTATCTTCTAGCTTATCCCAACTGATATGAGTTCTACACCTCCTTCTGTATAGTGCCTCAAATGGTGCCATTTTTATTGACGACTGATAGGAGTTGTTATAAGCAAACTCAACTAAGGGAAGATAGTCCTCCCATTTGTACTGCTGATCCATGCAGTACATTCGAAGAAGATCCTCTAGTATCTAGTTGACCCTTTCAGTTTGACCATCTGTCTCAGGATGGTAGGCAAAACTAATGTTCGGTTGCGTACCCAGGGCTATAAACAAGGTTTGCCAAAATTTGGACGTAATTCTGGCATCCCAATTGGATATTATTTTCTCGGGTACTCCGTGCAATCGAAATACTTCTTGCACAAATTTATAAGCAATAGTTGGTGCACCATCTGTTAAATTTCCTGGTATGAAGTGTGCTACCTTGGTAAGTCTGTCTACTACTACCAATATGGCGTCATGTTTGTTTTTGGACATAGGTAATCCTTGGATGAAGTCCATATTGATTATCTGCCATTTCCAATCAGGTACTATGTTGGGTTGTAGCAATCCTGTGGGATGTTGATGTTCAGCCTTAACTCTCTAGCACTCTAAACAACTTGCCACAAATCTTGCGGCTTTTTTTTTTCATTCCCTTTCAGAAATATAGGGTTTTAATAACTGCTAAAAGTTTAGTAACCCCAGGATGTCCGGAATATGGTGTAGAGTGTACTTCTTTCCAAATCAAATTTCTAAGTTCGGTGCTTTTGGGTATATACATTCTACCTTGATACCTTAGTAACCCATCGTTTTCTATTCTAAACCCCTCATACCTTGGATCTTGAGGGTTGAGTTGTAGAGCTGCCTTTACTTGCCTTGTAATATCTGTCATCCTTTAGCTAATGAGGCACACAGTTTCTAAAGTTTGAATGCACTGTGGTTACCGCATTAACATGTTGTCGACGGCTCAAAGCATCTGCTACTTGATTTTCTTTCCCTTTAATGTAGTTAATCTCAAAATCATAGCTTGAGATTAATTCTAACCATCGTCTTTGCCTCGCATTGAGATTAGGTTGGGTAAATATGTATTTCAACCCTTGGTGATTTGATCGGAGCTCAAATGGTTTTCCCAATAGGTAGTGACGCCACATTTGTAAAGCACGCACTATAGCAGCGAGCTGCAAATCATGTGGTGCATAGTTCTGTTCATAGCTTTTGAGTTTCCGGGATTCATAAGCTATTACTTTCCCATTCTGCATTAGTACCCCACCTAGTCCTTCCCCCGATGCATTTGTTACTACCAAAAATTGCCCCTCGGGGTCTGGTACTTTTAATATTGGTGCTATGATTAGCTTCTCCTGAAGGAGCTTAGAGGCTAACATTTTTCTGTCCATACAAAACATTTCCCTTTCCTTTGGAGTGATGTAATTGGGTATCCTATACGCGAGAAGTTCATTACGAATTTCCTGTAGTAGCCTGCTAAGCCCATAAAGCTTCTTACTTCATGCACATTCTTGGGGGTGGGCCATTATGTTATAGCCTTTATTTTAGCTGGATTTACAACAATACCTTTTTCTGAGATGATATGACCCAGGTATTGTACTTCTTTCTGAAAGAAAGTGCATTTGTATAACTTCCCATATAACTTGTTTTCGCGCAAGCGCTTTAAAACAATTTGCAAATGTTGATAATGTTCTTCATTCTTAGAATATCATCTAGGAATATTAGAACAAACTTATCCAAGTAGTCATGGAACACGCTGTTCATCAGATTCATAAATGCAACTGGGGCATTGGTAAGCCCAAATGGTAATACCATGACCTCGTAATGCCCATAACGAGTCCTAAAGGTTGTTTTGTGGATATCCTCATCTCTAAGCCTTAACTGGTGATACCCTGATTGTAGATCTATTTTAGAGAAAACTGCTACTTCGCTCATTTGATCAAACAAATCATCGATGCGGGGTAGAGGGTACTTGTTCCTGATGGTTAACTTGTTTAGCATTCTGTAATCTATGCAAAGATGAAGGGTTCTATCCTTTTTCTTAACAAATATTACCGATGCCCCCCATGGCGACACACTAAATCTAATCAAACCTTTGCTCAGTAACTCTTATAATTGGGCTTTCAATTCCATAAGTTCTACAGTTGTCATACGGTAGGGAGCTTTCGACATTGGTGCTGCCCCTGGTACTAACTCAATGGAGAAATCAAATATCCTTTTTGGTGGTAACCTGGGTAACTCTTCAGGAAATACATCTTGATAACCCCGAAGATAAGGATATTTTTCTTCAAAGGATTCTTTTGGTTTCTCATATTCCATTGCACTTTCCCCTTGAAGATAGCTGGTCATACATCACTAGGTCATCATGGTAAGCAATTTCTTTGTTTTCACTAATTTCCTCCATTTTTTCTGTGAAGATTTGACAACCCTTCCTTCCACTTCGCTTTAATTGTATAGCGGAGAGTTATCGCAACTTGATCTCATGACGAGTGCCTTGCACCAGCACTTTATTTCCTAGGTCATCCTCGCACTCAACTATTTTGTCATAACAGTTAACCTTGGCTTTGTGTTTTCCCAACCAATTCATACCTAGAATGACATCATAGGTGCCTAGGGTGCTACATATAAATCTACTTCTGTGGTAAGGCCTGGAAGCTAAACCTTGGCCTCAAATAAACACTGCTCTACCCAAGCTCTCGATTGGTTAGCATACTCAACAGTCCAAGAATTAGCCATAAATCCTACTCTTTTAGGAAACTTGCTTAGCATCTTAGGAGAAATTAAATTTTCTATAGCTCCTGTGTCTATGAGTATAGTTATGGGGTTCCCATATAGCATACCTGGAGTCTTTACTGGGGTAAACTGATATTCTGCTTGTCTGTTGTCCACCGCTGCATGGATTCTCTGCTGAAATGCTGTTTGCTGTGGAGGTAAAGGGTTCCTCTGTTGCTATCCCCCTAGACTTCTTGTGGGACACTGATTGGCGTAATGCTCGCCTCCGCATGTATACATCCCCCTGGGGGTCCTCTCTTTTCAGTTTCTCTATTATTTTCCACATTGCCTCTTCTGGATTTATCAAAACCCCTCCTATCTCCCTGATTATCCTGATGGCCTCCCTTAAACCATTTTTGCATTTTTGTTCTTGGATCCGAAGTTATCTCCTTTCTTCTTAAATGATTGGGAATTTTGTGACCATTTACTCCTCTTTCTGTTCCTGTCCCTGATGGAGTCATCCTTTTTGAGCTTTTGTTCCTGTCTTACGGCCTTCTCATAGGCTTCATTCATAGTAGTCGGAGCCAAGACATCTACAGACCCACCTATACGGTTGTTGAGACCCATAGTAAAGTTTCTAATTCTGTACTTTTCATCTTTTTGAAATTGAGGAACGTACTTGAGCAAACGGGTAAACTTCTCCCAGTAAGCATGTACGGAAAGTTCCCCTTGTCTCAACTCTTGGAAGTCTGTCAATTTCTGCTCAAAGAGTAACTGAGGCAGCCATTGTTGCCTAAAAAGTTCTACAAACTGCTCCCATGTCACATTAGTGGACTTCAAGCCTAATTCCGCCTTCATGTTTTCCCACCAACCGACAGCCTCTCCTGTCAGCTAGTAAGCCTCCTATATTGCTTTCATATTCTTAGTATAATCTCGGATTTCAAAATATTTTTCCATTTCGGTTAACCATGCCTCAACGACATCACTGGTCTCGGATCCGTCATACTGGGATGGTTTAACATTTTTCATGTCATCAAAAATGACACTGCGTACTGTTTTATCTTTACTATATTGGGAAAAGGTATGCTCTTCACTGTCAATTTGATGTGTGGTCTGTTTCTGTATTTCTGTCTCCAAATTGAGACTCATGTTCCTCATTCTGAGTTCTTGTGTGTCTATCTTCCCTCTGCACCAAATGACGGAGCTTGGCTTGGGTGTCTTGCATCATGAGCAGAAGCTTGTCTAATTTGGCTGTAGGAGTCTCTGGGGGTCCAGTTTCCCCTCCACCTTCTTGCATACGAGACATCTTTAAATTACTTAATTGACCTATTAAATAAACATCCTTTTAGTCTCTTTATTCCATTATTAACTTACATACATTTAATTCAAGGTTACACACAACAAAATTGATATTTTATTTGCACTACAATTTTGTTTTTCATTATTTACATCACAAAGCCCTTATCTAAGAGCTATTGTCACTTCCAGTTATGGGCTCTTCCTGCCCTTCTAACATGGAACAAGGAATTAGTTGGTAACTCAGAGTGGGCACACGAAGTTCTTTTGAGTCATTAGACCCATTTTTGTTTACAACAGGAGTTGCTGATTTGTTTTCAGTTTTAGGTTTTTTATTTGCCATGATGGTTGTTCTCACTGCTTCTCTTCTTGAAGTTGTCCAAGGTTGTCTTTCTCTTTTCAGTCGTTTAAGTGCGTCAGCCAGCGTTTCGTTATCAGAGGGTGGAGTGCAACATGAATAATCATGTTTCAAACTTGTTACTCTCCAAAACTGAGAGTAAACTGGATCTCGAGCTCTTTTACATCTGGTGGTATGAATCCACATCCTAGCAAAAACCAAAATGCTTTGTTTCAGTTTTATTACTCCTTAATTTTCTTGTGGTGATGAGCCCTAGTTTTAGTGTCAAACCCAGTTGCTCTAATACCATATGTAACATACTAAAACAAAGCAACTAATATAAGTGCAAAATTTAATTTAGATATAAACTTGCATAAACTGAAAAGCATGAATAAACTGATACAACGCAACAATATTTTTTTTTAGAAAAGGAAGAACATGATCTTTAAGCTGATTCAATTTGAAATGCACGAAAGATAACTGAAAGGAAAACTATTAAAGTAACCATTTCATAGATATTGAGAGTTTGATATTACTGTGTTTCCTTGAAATTCGTTTAATCCATCTGGAACTTTAACCATCCTTTACTGCTGAAATTGAGGAGGAAAAATATCATCAGGGCGCTTTTCTGCCCATCCATGGACTTACTAGTCCCCCGTGCCATTTCCTATTGGAAAGGCCCGACCCTTCGCAGAGAAGTAATGGAAAGAGATTCTAATGCCATCTGAGACTAGTGTTTGACCCTACAGAATCCCTAGTCGGTCATACACTATAGGCAACTCCTAACTAGTATGATCTTTGACTGAGGTGCATATCTGGAGCAAAAACTGATTGACACTAACAGGTAGTAGCATCACCTTGGCCAAGGTTTTAAAATAATTGCAACACGACAAAGGGGAGTCATGTAGTCAAGTTTATCACCCCACTCGGCAAGAATCATATAATGAAATTTTAACCTTCATGTTTGTCTCTTATGCTACTGCACATTGACTCATGAGGGTATCTTTAAGCTGACATGATTGGACTAGGTTGCTCATTATTTTAATAACTCATAATTAAGAATTTTGTTTTGATAGGTTGTAGTTACTCATCTAAGAGTTCATAGAAATAACCACGGCGTGCATGCAAGAACACTAAAATCAGCATTCAGTACAAAAAGGGTTTAATCCATTCAAGGTTGGGTTTGAAGTCTGCCATTTGTTGGAAATTAAGGAGTCATTATATATATATTCCAAGAACTCGCAATTATTCTTGTGCAGCATAGAGGAGTCTAGGAAGTCAAATAAGAGTCATTCTCAAGGAAGAATGCAGTATATCTGTCCTCAAGCCGATCTGTAAATTCATCTTTAAACATGCAACTAAAGGTTCACATGTATGATAAAACGTGCAACTATTTCATAATCTTTCATCCACATTGTATAGTCGTGCATGCAGCATATCGGTTTCTAGGTAGAATTAATTTCCTCTTCTATAAGGTGCAGACTCAGAAAATATTAACGACAAATAGGAAATATTAATGGAAAATAGAATATGCAAAGGACACATCACAGCTGGTTCAGTAACTTAATAAAACCTTTCATGGACAAAGACATGAATGCATAATCTCTGTTTAAGTAACCCAATAGTTATCTTTTAGATTGTGTAGTCATGCAAGCAACATATCGGGTTTTGGTAAAACATTTACAGGCACAACACAACATAGAAAAATATTACCATAGGCTCAAGAAAATGACATGCTTGTATTTAGACTTGGCGCAATAAGAGAGTGGCTTGTAATGTCCCAGTTTTTAGCACTGCACCTTTCAGTGATTGATGGCCTATTCCCGGTGAGCTGTCGGCTAGCAGAAGCTCGAATCAGGGTTTCCAAACTTCTTGGAGGATGTTTTCGTCTTTTTGTTAAATCTGCATTTGGAATTGTTGATTTTGGATTGCGGATTCTTTCTGGGTTTTCAGAGAGCTTCGCATTGGTGGTTTCTGCACGACATTCTGAGCAAGTTCATGAATTTACTATTTTTAGTAAATTCTATTTTTGGCAAGTTGGTAGGTTGACTTCAGGTCAGTTGACTTCTATTTCAATCAGTTCAGATGATGTGATTGAATTTCGCTCGTGATGCATCTTTATGGAGATATAAGCTATTTTATATTATAATGTTATAATTTAACATTATAATCCCTTGTCCTAGCATCATAAATTAATATTGTTTTAAAGAAGGGACCTTGAAGGGTATTTTCTACATGGAGGAAATATTTTAATATTTCTAAAGTCAAATATTGCTAAAGTGAGTTTGGACACCAACTTCAAGGAAGGAATAAAATTATAATTAAAAGTCAAAATTGAAGCTTTGGAGAAAGGGACGCCATCTTTTGAAGGATTAGGGTTTGACTCTGAAAAGAAGATTAGGGTTTTGAGAAGGTCAACGGCAAATTATAAAAGGAAGCCTTTGGTTCTCATTTCAGTATCTTTTATCTATAGGAATGTTATGCTGCTGGATTGGCTTTGGGATTGCTTCGAGGAATGAAGGCCTCCTAGCTTGGCATTGCTTCTCGCTTGAAAGATAGCGACTAGTGGTGAGATAGTGTAGTTTGAGAGCATTGTATTGGGATTTGTGCATTGCAGTCAGTGTGTGGCTTTTATAGATCAGATTTATGCATATTAGAGAGTTTCTAGAAATTGCATTTTTATTACAGCAGATTGTCTTTTTCATTCATAAGTCAAAAAATACAAAAAGAGTTGTTCTGGGTATTGTCTCATTGGTTTTCTCTGTTGGAAGCGACCCTTCATGAATATTTGCAGATTTTAATATGAAGCTGATGATTTTATAATGCAAATTCGTCATTCCTTGTAGGGCGCACTTTCTGGAGTGCCTTGGGATCCGTGCCATTAATTAATAGCCACTTTTAGCTGCCTTTTCTTATAACTAAACTAGGCGCCATCATTTTATAGGTCCATTGCATCAAACTTGAAGTCTTTTGGGTCTGTTTAGGGTGTTATACGAGCAAATTAGTGGATTACAGGCATGCTGGTTTTACATTTAAAAGTGCAGATCTGTACAAATCAGAATCTTAAATCTGGTTCTTGAGTGAAGAAATCAGTCTTGGTATCTTCATTAAGCAAGGAGAATCCTCTTATTAGATGTTCGTTGAATTGTTCTAACTTCATGCTCTTGGCAGGCGAATTCTTCTCATATTGTAAGCTGAACAGTAGTACTGGCAGCAGTTCTTAATCTTGCTTAATTCTGATTTGTAATGCTTATCTTACATTCTGAAGTAGCTTTGTAATAATTTATATCTCCGTCATATGGTAGCTCCCATTCCGTCTCGGTCTGGAAAGCACATTCTTGACGTCGAGTATTTTCAGCATCATTGCTTATTTCCTTTCATAGCATTGTAATTCTTACACTCCGCCATATGGTCGCCTCAACTTCATACTGGATTGGGTAGCACATACTTGGTGTTGAGTTCCTTTTCAGTACTTGTAGTGGTAGAAGATCCTCTGACCATATGCTCGCCATCATCGGCGCCATTCTTGGTTAGAGTTCCTTCCAGTTCTGTCTTTGCATTCAGATCCTCTAACCAATGCTCACACCTTGCCCTCATCGGGATCCTGGTGTACATTCTGGTTAGAGTTGTTTCAGTATCGTTCTGGTTTAGAGCTAACCCTAACGACTGTGGATTGCTCTGCTTGTTGCAATTGAAAATTTGAAAAAATTTGGCTCGGAATATTTCATGGCTCTTGCTCTTTTTCTTCAGATTGCGGCTCTGGTCGCTTCGATTAGAACACTCAGGTCACTGCGAATTCTTATTCTAGAGTACTTCAACGAGTATAAAATGCAGCCAATACTCCTTGGCTTATGATTCTGCTTCAGTTGAGTTCCAGTGGTTCTGGTTCTATATCCATTATCTTAATTCAAAACTAACTTTTTCCTAACTCTCCCCCAAAAACAAGCGAAAATAGTATCTTTAAAACCCTTCTTTCAAATGCTCAATCGGTTGCCAAGAAACAGTTGTAAGGAGAGACACCAACTCCCACAAAAAGAAAAGGTTAGCTCAAATTTTCCTCCCCCACATTTGCGTATTGGAGCATATGATTACGTGGTGGATGAGGTGGTATTCGTTTGAGCAAAGACCGGTTGGCCACCTTACTGCCGCTACTCTCCACAATCAAAAAGGCATTTAAAAGAATCCCCATGTTAACCTTTCGATACAGCACTACAAATTATTCCATCGTGGCTTGACATTACCCAAGAGCAATTAACAAAGAGAATTCAAGAATAGCCACTGATGTTGGAATTGGGTTTCCTAATACAGCTCACGACATAATGGTTTATCTTCATATTGATATGAAATAAGGCATTAGTATATACATTAGAAATGCCTTTAAAATATAAATTACTCACCCCTATATAATGCATAAAGATTATTCTTTTAAATAGTAATAATAAGAACATTTGACGATTGTCCTTTAGATAGAACGTCATTAGTAATTTCTTCCATTTTCTTTGAATAAATATGTGTTTGAAATTATCGATAGATATTAAATTTAATTCTTTTATATTTGATCAATTATTTAAATATTTTCGAGAGCTAATTAAATGTTCACCAAAAGTCAATTCAAAATTCAAGGTCCTTAAAAGATTCAATTTTAATTTTTAAATTCAAAAGACATAATAAGGTGATGTTACACAACGAACAACATAGGTTAGGTGATACTAACACCTAGGGTCGACCTTGCGGTTTACCTGACAACTCTGGTCTTGTAGTTCCAATCCCTACTCAAATGACAGTCACAACTTATTGGTTGGGTTTCAGATGGCACTAGACTTCTCTTCCATTTTCACTCGTACCTGATGATACTTTTCCTCCCTTCTCAGAGGTGATATTTCCTTCAACCACTAGGTTAAAGCAAGTAGTTAGTTTGATATCTCATTACATCTTTGCATCTGCATCTATGTAAACATGAAAATATCTGTCAAATGAACATAATTAAACTAGTTATATATACATTGTATATCTCCATTCAAGAAGCTAAGCAACGACATATATATACATGCTTTAGAAACGACATCAAGATACTAGGTCACAACTCCTGAATATCTAGGGCACGACATCAAAATAGCTAGGGCACAAGTGTGATGTAACAGATGTTGAGGTTTATTACAAGGATTTGGCTCAGCTGAAGCAGGTTGGACATGTTGAGGCCTACATCAATGAGTTCCAGAAAATAGCAGTCATGGTCCCTGATATGTCTGAGAGGCGAGTTATTATGTTGTTTGCTGAGGGTCTAAGTGACAAATTGAAGGGTTAAGTGAAGGCTCATAAGCCTAGTACACTACATGACTCCATTGGCCTAGCCCTTGATTTGGAGACTACACCTCCCTTCCAGCCTTAGAGAAAGACCTTTAGTGGATTCCAGTCAAAGCAAAAGGGTTTCAATCAACAAAAGAACACCTCGCCGAAACCTGAACAAGAATCTAGAAATGAACTGCGCAGGAAAAAGTTATGCTTCACCTGCAAGGAGCCATGGGAGCCTGGCCATCGTTGCCTTGGTAAAGGCAAGGTTCATTTGATCGAGGTCATCTCAGATGATGAGGAGCATGATGATCATGAGACCATTGCTGGAGATGACTGTGTACAGGAGGAGCAACCTCCATAGCTAGAGTTGGATGATTCTGGAGTTAAGGAGACAACGCAGAGCACCATAGCCCCATTGTCTGGAGTCCCTAGGATTCATCCATTCTGTTTGAGAGGTGTCCTTGAAGGACAATGCATGGTTTGCTTGGTGGATAGTGGAGCCATGAACAATTTTATCGATGAGGGTCTAGTGGTGAAGCGTGGGCTACAGGTTGTGGGGTTTTTGGGATTCAATGTGACTGTGGCAAATGGTTTTCAGTTGAGTTGCACCAGGATGGTTTCCCAGCTTAGCATCTAGGTTGGAGATTACACATTGACTGATGACTTCTATGTATTGGGTCCTGGTAATATTGATGCAGTTTTCGGTTTGCAGTGGTTGCAATCACTTGAGAGATACATTCAAGACTTTCGTAGGATGGAGTTAGAATTTATGGTGGGTGATAAAAAGATTGTGCTGAAGGCTATGCTTGACGGTGGTCCTCGAGTAGTATCAACTAGGAGGATGGAGGCTTTATTCAGACATGGAGAGGTGGATTGGGCAGTACAGTGCTTTGTTTCTACCAAGCCTACCTCCAACAGCAAGCCACATTACCATGTTGACATCCAGACAGTGTTGGATAAGCATGGTGTAGTATTTGGAAACATTCCTCCAGGTCGACCACCTGATTGTGGGTTTGAGCACGTCATTGAGCTTGAGGAAGGGGATAAACTAGTAATAACTAAGCCCTACCTACACCCATGCCATTTTAAGGAGGACATTGAGAAGACAATCAAGGAGCTTCTGAGCATGGGACACATTCGGCTCAGTTCTAGTCCGTTTGCCTCGTCAGTTGTTTTGGTGAATGTTGATGGTGTTTTTTGCACAACAACTCAGATAAAATGTGAAATCCTATCTCTCTTGAAAGGTAAATCTCTTTCAGCGAGCCTCAAGAGATAACCCCAAGGTCTCTAATGTTAGGTCTTGACGAATGCAGTGAAACAACTCAGAGATAATGTGAAATTGCTGGTTTTCCACAAAGAACCTTACATACAAGTGTTGGAGTTTCCCAAGTTCATCAAATATGACAATAAGTTGATGCTAGTGAGTCCTAATCTATACCCAAATTTAAAAGAAATGACAAAAGATACAAAGGGTTCAGAGAAATTTAAATTTTATTACTAGAATCAGCTGTGAATACTGAAAACAACAGAATGTCCAAAGTGGACCAAACCCTTCAAACCAATTTCTTCTAAACCCAAATTATCCTGCATGATTACAAAAATAGTGATATCTCCTAAGGTTTTTAAGATTTTAAGATTGCAAAGCATTCACACATTAATCCAGATATAGCATTAAGATGAACAAACACTTTACAATTGAACTAAGCACATAAGATATAGGCCTAGGCTAACTTTACACAGCGACCCACATTCAACAAGTAGCTAAAAGTATGGACCAAAGGTTTGCTCAAACACTTCAGACTTTCCACCATAAACACAACTGAAACATGAATGCCTCTAAAATTATCTAGAAAGTAATTTACTCCAAGCAAACTTCTAAATCTGATATACAGGAATCACAAGAACCATGCACAGATGAATAACACAATGAAGAATCACCAAATAACAATGCCTTCTTTGCATTTACTTCATCAAAAATTTGCAACAATTCGAGTTTTTCCAGTATATCTAGTATAACAGAGTTCTCTAATGCCTTAGCTAAACTTCTAACACCTTTTCCCAAATGTCTAACCTTAACAAATGAGGGAGAAACTCCTATTTATAACAATTTACATCAAGGGCCCCCAAATTAGGGTTTCATAAATTAGGTCGGCTAGACATTCCCTCCCAAATTCCAAGTTCAAAATATACATTAAAATAATGGAGGTTGGCCTCCAAAGTGAACTTTTAGCATTTAATACATGTTAGGCACGAAATCCAAGGAGCCGCCAACCTGTCCCTCAAGCAAAACTGGCATTTAATGACACATTATCCTAGGCCATCAAGATGGGTCGCCCATTTCTCCTTCACCTACCCCATTTTTTCCATTAATTTCCTTTAATTTTGAAAGGATTGGGTCCAGGTCGCCCTGGGCTGGGGTAGAAATAACATTAATTCTGGCCCTAGCTGTTTTCAATTCTGCCTCATACTTGGCTAAGGTCTTTTCCCAGTCAACATATAAGTCCTGATATTTATCCAGACAAGATATATAAATGGCAGCATCCTCCAACTTATCCTTAATTGCTGGGCCTTCAACATTTGGAGAATACACCTCATGCCACCATTGCTGCAATTGCTCCACGTTCAAATCCCTGTGCTTGAATTTCTTCCGTCCTGTAATTGTTTCTAGAAAAGTGTTGCAACTAACAAAGACCTCTTTTACCTTTGCCTGTGCCTTGGACAACTTCTTAGGGGCCTTCATTCTGAGTTCATTTTTGAAATTAATCGCCTCTATCCATTCCATGGCATTATGAGTATCCTGCATAGTAAAGACACCCTCCTGAACCAGAGTCTCAGCCGGAATTGCCAGAATTCTTTCCAATTCCTTGATAACTGTATCATTCGGTGGTTGCTTACAGTCCTACAGGAAGTATGTTATGTCGTTGGAAAGGAAAGATGACTTCTCATAATAGGGCAATACTTTCTCAATCATTTCATCTCCCCTATTGGTAGCATTTTGCAACCACTCTTGGGTATCCTTTGCAAAAGACTTCAATCTTTCTAGTTTTGAGACTGCTTCCTTTGACAATAAGCCTTCCAAAAACGAGGAGCTCTCACTGCTTTGAGACTGTAGAGGCTTAATTAAATGTTGAATATATCTGTGCACCTCCCTCAATTGCCTTTGCAACTCCTCTTTCTCTTCAGTCTCCTTGTCTAATCTTCTCAGGATTGCTTGGGAGGATTCTTGGAAGTCTTCCTTCTCTTGCTCCTTCGTGGTTGGGCCCAAATTCACAGTCCGCACTTTGTAATCTGTAGGCCTTAACTCATCTTTGTACTTACTCTCGGGAGGAATAGCCACGTGAACATTCCTATTATTGAACTCATCTCTTGCAAATTTAGAGATAGTTCGGGCTCTCTTCCTTTCCTTTGGCTCTCCCCACTTTTCCAATAGCTTGTCCCAACTCAGAGTCTCATCCTCCATAGTAATGGAGTTTTTTTTCAGTCTCTTCTCCAACCAGTCTGGGGCAGCGGGCTGTTCTATCTCTGTATTCCCTGGAGGAGTGCCATGTTCAGATTGGTCACGGGGAGGACTTTCATCCACAACCTCTATATTCTCCTCATCCTTTTCTTGGTTCTGTTGCTCCTTTTCCTTGCCATCTTTTCCTTTAGGCTTTTCCTCTGCATGTGACATATCAACATGTTTACTGGTTTGGGGCTGGGAAGGCATTTCTACTGTGACCTCGGAAGGAGTCTCCCTGCTGATTTCTATCTTCTCCCATAGTTCCCTAGCCAGATCACTTAATTGTCCAGCCTTGGGTGTAGACACTTCTCCACTTTGTGTTTCTTCATGGACCTCCTTCTCCACCGAGTTGCTCATATCCCTTCAGAGTCTCACCCTCTTGTATATTTTGCATTGGGGATGGAGAAGGTGAATTGTCCCTTGTGGCTTCCTTTCCAACCTCCTTTGCGGGGCTATTAGTAGGAGCCTCCTCGGTATGTGCCTTTTCAATTCCAATTCTTGACTCTCCTATAGGGGGCACCCTCTACCTTGGCAAATTTCTTCTGACATATACCTGGGGCTTTTCCCCTGAGCTATCAATCTCCACGACCTTAGGAGGGGTGATTGAAACTTCAGAAGTCTTTGTTTTCTTGGCTAGCCTTTGCCCTTCAGTCACCACCTTCCTCTTTTTAGCGGGTTGAGGAGTCTTCTCTCCCTCCTCAACAGCTTCTCCAGAAGTCTCCTTTGCCTTTGATGCAGGTTGCCTTTCAGTCTTCTTCGCTTGTCCTTGATTTCTCGTTCTTCTCTTCAGTGTGAGGGGTTTTTGTCCCTCTTGCTCATCCCCGTGCAAAGGCTCTGCAGTATCATCTTTTGTAGCCTTGGTGTCATCCTCGGAATGGGATTCAAGATTTCCCATTAAGTCATAGGTGAATTGAGCACCGTCTATTTGCAACTCTGCAACTTTGTGCTTGACCTATAGTTTGGAGTATCTCTTCATAGGCTCAATTACCTGATCAAGGTCAACCACCTCCTCCTCTGACCAATTCATTGATGGCAGGGGTTGATTTCTATATGGCTCATAATCATGATACTGTATGAGATCTCCTTCATCTTCATCGACCTGATCCGGCTCTTGGTCTACCCTGTAAAGCTTGATAAGTTTTAAGGGCAATCTGGAATACTTCCTTTTTAATACCTCAAATTCATTTTGGCAATTTGCCCAATAATCCTCTGTGGCCCCGATGTCTGTACTCCTTGCTAGCCTTTCTTTGTGCCTTTCCATAGGGATCAAAATTGTCTCGGTTGGTGTGTGAATACAATTCATATTGTGCCATCTCCTTCTCCGAATACTATGCACTTTGGAGATTGGGGCAAGTTTCTAGAGTGCCAATCTTCAATGGGAATTCATCTGTGAGCCCATTCCTATGCATGTCCTGTAGCACTGTCTCGAATGCAACCATTTGCTTTGTCAACTCCAACAAGATGAGTTTGTTTGTGGGATACCTTGGCAATTTGAGTGGAACCGCAGGAGACCCTTGTATTTGGATGTAAGAAAATCTCTGAAATTGTATGAACCACTGTCCATACTTCCTAATTAGCTCCATTGCCTCCGCAAAAATTCTTATGTGTAGGGCACCTTGTAGTAGTCTGGGAATGTACATGAAGAAGGCATCATTAGCTCTCCTGTAATTTGATGTGTTATACCGGAGTTGAGGGTAAACATCCTAGATCCTATCTTTGCCGGGAGTCCCTCTGCAGCTTAGGCCCCTGTATTTATATTTGCTTGCCAACATGTAGACAAGGTAGGATGTCATCATGGAAAAGTGAGTATCTTGCACATTTCTGAGCTGCTTATCCAGATTGTCACTCAAGATGCTTGCCCAATGGTAATGTTTTCCTCCCACAATCTGAGTGATGGGATAAAACATCCAAGTCCTGAAAGTGAAGGCCTCCTCCAATCCCATTACTCTGCCCAGGAGGGTGATGATATTATTGTACTCCATCTTGAAGTCACTCCTGTGTAATTGTTTCAGGAGCTTGGAATAGTGGGGTTTGGGTTTAGCTATCCACAAGTTCATCATATCTAGAGCCCTAGAGACATCCTTGGCATAAAATTCCTCTGCTTCCTGGATGTTAATTTCTTTGATAAGCTTGTGGTGGGAAGTGTTGGTGTACGTTTTATCATCCACCGAACACACAGAATAAAATATCCAAAGACACTCTATCCTCTCTTGAAAAACCACTGCGTATGCTAAGATTGCGAGAAGATCATATGGCGATTCCAAGGTTTCTTTTGTCTGGTCTTGACGTGTGGATAAGCTCAATGGGCGTTGTGATTTGCTGGTAATAAACAAGGGGACTTATGTTAAAGAACTTTTCACAAGTTTGGGACTTAGGCGGATTTATCATTAAAGGCTTCTCAATTAGGACTTCAATTTGGATCTCAAAAAAAATGGCAAAAGGATAAGGGTTCAGAGAATCTATTCTATGCCTAAGAACTTAAGAGACAGTAAAGACTTGGTGAAGGAAATAGCCACACTTTGTTTCGCCTCCTGCAGGACAACATACGCAAAGTGGGTGCAATCTTCTAGGGGTGTGATAATAATTTTCAAACCTCGAATGAGGTTGAAGTTAAGCTTCCACAATTATAAGCTCAGGCTAACTTTACGCATCGAATGCAAATCATCCATTCGAAGAAAGTATGAGCATGACTTCACCATTGAATCAGTACTATCAATCTCTCATTCACTTAACCAACTTTCAAAGCAAATTCTATTTAGCTTAATTCTAACTTTAATCTATGGCGGAAGAAGATATGCAACCTCGCTTACTATTTGACAATAAAAGTTATTCAAAGCAAATCGTGCATAAGAGCTTTTATTATTCGAAATAGTCTCAATGCAACAATCTCATATACTGTCTCCACACAAATGAAAGTGAGAGATCATCAGTTTATATAGAGTTTCAAAAATGAAATGAAGGGCCGAGATTAAAACAATATCAACGGCCAAGATTATTACAACCCAACCCTAATTAGGGTTGCCCAAAATAACATGAGTCATCAATCAGTAAACTATCAGTAAAGAGGCAGTTGAAGCTATTATCAAGGAGAGGCGTCCTTATCCTTCTGAGCAGCATTGCGTTCGACGAACCTGGACACTACTGCAATGACCTCCTCCATCGTGACGGGTGGCAGCATGCTGATCCGGAATTCAAGTTCATCCAAGTTCTCTGCACATTTGGCAAAGGTATTTGCCCAATCCGCTTTCTGCTTTCCAAAATCATTCCGGATGGCTGAAAGACTTGCTACTCTCGCAAAATCCTGTCTTAGAAGTGGTCCAGTAGTTGAGAAGAAAACTTCCTGAACCTTTCGCTTCAGCTCCTCCAGCTGCATGTCCTTTTCTCGAACAATCTCTTGATCAAACACTTCTGCAACTGTCATATGAATTTTCCCCCGAATTTCCTTAACCTGCTCCTCAATTCTAAGTCCATCCACTTTCGCTTTTTCCAAAACTTCTCTACGTATAGTTACTGCCCAAAACCAGTGATGGAAATCATATGCTGCTCCTGTAGCAATTACCCTTCTGTCAACCAACTCCTCTCTTGGAGTGCCCTTCAAGACTCTAAGGCTTGGAATAAGCCTCTCTTGCATATCTGGAATACCTTCCCATGTTTTCGCCATATCAACAAGTCTGGAAAGAAAGCATGAGGTTTGCCCATAAGCAAGTGCCAGTTTCTCCATGAACAATGCCGCTTCAGTGCCTTCGCTCGCCATCCAGTCCTGAGCTTCCTTGGCTGTTACCATTCCGTGCTGTACATCTTTGGTCACCTCCTGTGATGAATTGAGGAAAGGAGGAGCTACCGCATTACCTTGATTAAGTGGCTGGGTCAAATGCTGTATGTACTCCTTAAGGCGTTCAACCTCCTTTTTATACTCTTTCTTCTTAGCCACTTCTTTTTCCAATCTCGCTTTGATGGTCGAGACGGAATTATCTAATTCCTCCACTTCTTGACCTTTTGAGGTTGGGCCAAGATCTACAGTGGTTATGGCATACTCTTGAGGAGTAATCTCATCTTGTGGCTTGTCCACCGTGGGTACTGCAATGTGTACGAAACGGTTGCCTGTCCCGTCCCTTTGAATGGTAGAGAATTTCTTGGCAGGTTTCTTGATTGCAACTTGCTCCAACCTTGCCAAGAAATCGACAGTATCATCCTCCTCTTGAACTTCTGCAGGTACGTGAATTTTCATCCTCTCTATCAGCCAATCTGGAATGGTCGGCTGCTCAATTCCATCCTCTACCTGAACCTCTTCCTCATTCGGAACATCCACAACCCCTCTGAGAGCGGAAATCATTCCCTCCTCGAAGTCATTATTCCGGACTTCTATCTCATTGTCTGAACCTAAGATTTCCGTGCCCGTGGGTGATGGAGGCTCCTCATCATCCAGCTGAATAGGTTCATCGTTCTCTTCCTGAACTGTAGGAGGTACGAGTATTTCCACCAAGGACTCATCTATAGTAGCCACCAGCTCGTCAAAGTTTCGAGATGCTGCTGAACGAGATGGCTCTCCCTTATGTCTTTTCTGAACAGGTTCAACACTTGGCACTATTTCCTTCCTCTTCTCTCCAATCTCTACCAAATCCTGATGGGATGCACCGGCATTAGAAGAATACGATTCTGACTCGCTCAGTAGATCATATGTGAGCGTTATTCTTCTCTGTCTCATCTCCTGGACATGATGGTCAACCCACCATTGAGAGTATTTAGTCACTGGTCTCATCAAGGTTGCCAAGTCTGCATGCTCAGGTTCTGACCATTTCACGGGAGGAAGAGGTCGACTCTCCTCGAAGCGTGGCTGGATGTAGTTCCCATCGTCCTGCAACTGGTCAGGCACCCGGAAAAACTCAATTGTCCTCATGAAGTCTAGGGGCATTCTGGACCATAGTCTCCTCCTAACTTCGTATTCATCGGCGGCATTAGCCCAGAAATCTTCCAGTTCCACTCTGTGCTTGTACCTTCTCCCCTCTACTGTCCGAATATTATGATGTGGGTCAAAGTTGACCCTGGACTTGTAGGCTGTAAATGGATACCACTGGATCTCCAACCTTGCACTCTCAGCTGCCTGTGCTGATGGACAGTACTCCAACATATTCCCGATGAAAAATGGGAATGTGACAGATGCCTTCTTGGTTGGCCTCTGGATGTTCTGATATTCCTCTAACTGTCTCAGGACTTCGAGCAAAATCATCCGATTTGTCAGATAAATGGGCAATTTATAGGGATTTCCAGTAAATCCCTGGATCCTGACATATGTGAATTTCGGGAACTGGATGAACCAGGATCCGTATTTACTGATTAAACTTTTCGCCTCATGAGTCAACCTCTGATGCACTCCTCCTTGAAGTGTTCTGGTAACATGCATTAGGAAGGCATCATGCACCCTTCTGAAGTGAGACTTCTCCTTCAACTGGAGCTGTGGGTAGCAGTCGTAAGGTCTGAGCTCGTTTTCCCCGCTGCCAACTTTGCCCTTGCAAATTAGTCCTGGATACTTATATGATCTGGCCAACAAGTAGACAATATACGAGCTCATGTGAAAAGACTTAGTCTCTTCGAGGTTGATCAATTGCTCGTGGAGGTTGTCACTTATCATCCGTGACCAGTTGAACATTTTGACGCCAAAAGTGATCTCGTCTATGAAATAGTACATCTAGCTCTCGAAAAAGGCGCCTTGCGGGTTGCCGGCTACTCTGTTTAGCATCAAGATGATGTCTCCAAAATCTTCTTTGAAATCTGTCCGGCGGGGTCTCTTGGGCATCTTCTTTATTGATGGCTTAGGCTTGTCCATCCATACCTTGTTAACAGTTGTGGCGCACAAATCTGGTTTGCTGTCATATAACCTCTTGGCTTCTTCCTTGGTCTTATAGACCGTCCGTGAATGTTCTGGAATGCCGAAGGTTTCTTGAATTACCACTTCGCTCAAGTGTGCCAAAATTCTGCCATCAGGTGCGACGATCTGCCTCTTCTGAGCATCATAGTGGATAGCACATTCCACCATCAATTCTGCACAATCCATTGCCGGTGGGAATCCAGCTGCCTGAAATATTCCATTTCTTACTATCCGTTTGGCTATCGGTGTGGGAAGTCCATTCTGTCCATACATTCTTTTCTTAAACTCATCAAAGTCGACATGTCCGAGATCGGTGTCTACGACATTCTTCCATTTTGAATTGATCTTAGTCTCCCGCTGAGCACCTTTGCTGGCGAACTTCATTGCTGGTTTCTTTGATGATTCGCCCACCGTGGTCATTAACCTGTAGTCCAAAAGATTAACATTAATACAAAGACTTTTTCAAATAATTTATTCTCATGCCTTGGGCTCGAAAATTTACTTTCAGCTTAGTTAAATAATTAAATTGCTGCGAAAAAGCAAGCTGAAAGTAAATGGACGAAGTTAAAATTTTGGCCAGAACTTTTGCCAAGATGAAAAGACAGAAGAAGAATGGCGACTTATTTGACTGAACATCAAACCTCAATGAAGAACTGCTGGCTGCAAATCAGATTTAAATGAAGTGCGCCCCTCTTGCACAGAAGAATTCAAAATAAATCTTTTCCTTTCCCGCGAAAATTCTTCCTCAGCATAACATTATTTCTCCCTCTGAAAATTCGATCTTGCCTACTGAACAATCAACTGCCTGAGAATTCCGAGAGAGATTAAATTTCTCTTTAGCTGTGTGTGAAAAAATGAGTTGCTGAAACTCATTATAATGCTGAAGAGCTTGATTTGTTTTAGCAACTGCCATCTTCTCTCTCAATCTCGATTTGTTTTCTTTTGTTCAAACAGGCAGGTTTCCTTTATTTTTCGAAAAGAATCCGTCTCGAGCTTATCCAAGCAAATCTCATTGATCTTCAAAAATTCGATTTTTGGCTTAATGTTTATCTTTGATTTTTCGAATTTTGAAAGAAAACATTAAATATTTAATTAAATTCGACCTTTCAAGTTTCAAAAATTCATGGCGAATTTAATTTTGCCTGTTGGATTTTATCTTCGGCCGGCACAAATTATTTTCTTCCGAAACATCTCTGGCAAACTTTATTTTTGTCCAAGGCATTTAAATTTCCGAGTAGTTGAAAATAAATTATTAAAATATTAAAATATTTTAATTTATTCCAACCTGTTCGTTTTGGACCCATGGCTATTTTGATTTTCTCTTCGTTTTCTTTGGCTAAAAGTTTATTTTCCAATTTTGTCCTCAATTTCGTCTAGCCAAGTCAAAATTTAAGCCATTCTGTCGTCAAATGTTATGCCAGATCCTTATTTTTCTTTGCCGAGGCGAAATTTTAATTGCACTGAGCTTATTTTCTTCTGCCAAAGTCAATTTTTTTCTCGCTCAGACGAATTTTTCTAGGCAAAATCCTTATCTAGACGTCTTTGTTAGGCGCAATTCTGTGATGCTTGACAAATTTCCATCTCTTCTGGCCAAGGGCGATCTCTCCTTTCTCTTTGCCTCGTGCATTTTTCTCTGGCCAAAGTTGTCAATTTCTTAACATTTTCTCCAGACACCCATACTTAGGCAATTTAATTTCTCTTCCATTTTCATGCTAGGCACACTTCATTTTTTTCTTTGCCTTGGCGTAGGCGGACTTCCCAAAGTCTTTTCCACTTTCCACATGCCATGGCGAACTTCTTTTAGCACTTGCCTTTCAAACTTAGCACTTTGCTCTTGAAAATGCCATAACACTTAGCCAAAAATCATAAATTTTCATCCTTTGGCCTCTATACTTAGGCAAATTTTCGAATTTCTCTTGACTAGGCACCAAACACTTAGCAAAATTGTAAATTTTCCCTTTCATAGACCATGGCGGACTTTCCAAGTGCTTGGACAAGGTGAGGGCGGGCTTCTTTAGATCTTAGACATCATCTCCTTGAACATGGCGGACTTCCAAACTTTTTAGCACTTTGCTTAACCCTTTGTCTCTTGGAAATCCTACAATACTTAGTCAAAATTTTGATTCTCCACCTTTTTAGGCTCTTACACTTAGGCAAAAAATTCGAAATTTTCCTTGCTAGGCACCAATACTTAGCAAAAAATTTGATTTTTCTCTCCTTTATGTGCCTAGGTGGACTTTCCAACCTATTGGCAAGTGTGTGGCGGACTTCCAAGGATGTTTTCCTAACCTCTCAAGTCAAGGCGGACTTCCAAGGATGCTTGGACTAGCATGGGCGGACTTTAGAAGTGTTTGGCCAAGTCCCACTTTTCAAGGGCGGACTTTAGATGACCTTTGCACTTCTCCCTTGAGGCTGGCGGACTTTGAGCATGCCTTGCCAAAGTCAGGGTGGACTTTGGAACTTCTTGGCATCATCTCTTTGAGGCTAAGGCGGACTTTGAAGAACCTTTGACATTTCCTTTTTGAACATGGCGGACTTCTCATGATCTTGGACATCAGCTGGGCGGACTTTCCTTAGCTTCTGACACTCCTTTCTTCATCCCACATTTCAAGGGCTAGCTTCTTTATGGCGAATTTCTTCAGACTTAACCAGATTTCTTATGAATTTCATCCTTCTTTTTTTAATTTTTCTGTGATTTTGCTCAGATCTGATTGATTTTGGACTGATTTTTCCAGAATTTGATGTTTTTTTGGTCTGATTTTTCATGCTTTTTACTTTGTTTTTCCAGATTTTCAATGATTTTTCAATTTTCTCTTTGATTTTTTGAGAGTTCTATCGAGTTTTTCGAACTTCTGAGGGCATTTTTGGAATTTGAGACCTTTCCAAATATAGAAACTTTCTAAAAATAGAAAAAGCAAAACCCTAAAAAATAGGGAACCTCGTTTGGTCCAAAAATACCAAAAATGAAAAAGCGAAAAAGCAAAATTTCCTAAAATGTAGGAAGTCTCAAAATTGGCCAAATTCACAAGGGATCTTCGTTTCCTAGGCCTTCTGAGCGCTTCCACGACGTCTACGCACTGATTCAAGCATGGATTGCTGACTTGGCTCGGGTAACTCTCGGCAAACCGACCTGCAACTCTCAATAAGGAGACCTCACGAAACCGCTGCAAGGAGACAAAACCCAAAAAACTAGTAGACAACTGGGGGTCCCCATCGACGATGGGGCGATGTGTGAAAAGGTCACAATAGGAAGCAATGTTGAATGTTTCAACAATGGACTCTTCAGTCAAGTTAGCCATAACCCGTCCCTGTGGGCCCACTATTATCCTTTTGTTAGCATCATAATGCTTTGCACATTCTAGCACCAATTTTGGACACAACAATGTAGGCGGGAACCTTGCTGCCTGGGCTAAGCCCGTGTGAGTAATGACCTGTGCCAGTTGGGTAGCTCCGTTACCAAACATCCTTTGCTGAAAGTCATGGTAATCAACGTGCCCCATATTTGTGTCAGCTATCCTTGTCCATTTGGAGGAGATCCTTGACTCTGGCTATATTCCTTTGAAGTCATACTTCATTATGTCTATTCTTCTTTTGCCTTCCTCCTGTGCGTGTGTAGCCTTTGACTTAGAAGCCTTTCTAGGACTCACCTCTGCCTGCATCTGTTAGAAAACAAGATAATTACCATGATGCCAATCATGAATAAACTCATCATCAAAGCAGACAGATAAAAGCTTCCAATCAATCATCAAATGCTTCACTTCATTTTAAGAACCCAAGACAATCATTTACAAACAGAGGTAGTTCGGAATTCTAGGGTCTTGAAGGATTTTCGGGAAATCCGGCATAGGGCGGAATTTCTGACGGAATAAGGCTTGGGGATTCCCTGGTTAAGCGGATTCTCCGCAAGAAGCCAAGCTCGGGGATTTCTCGACTGGACGGATTTTTCGAGGGTCGCTGTTGCATGCACAATTATCAAGTTGCCAACTTAAACACATGATCATCTGATAGCTTCTCGTTGAAGGTTCACATGTTAGGTAATTTGGAAGTCCACTGGAAGCTTGCGGAAAATCCGGAGGGAAGCGGATCTCCGCAGGATTGGGGTTCAAAGATTTCCAACCAAGGCGGATTTTCCGAAATGCTAGCTTAGGCACGCTTCCAAGTCTTCGATATCCACTTATCTCGATGCAGGGTGGTTTCATGACGCCACGTTAAGCGCTTCATCATTCTTCAATTCACCTTTTGGGGTTTCCCCATTCTAGTGGATTCAGAGAATCCGGGACTGGGTGAATTCTCCGAAGAAAATACCTTCGGAGATTTCGCAGTGGGTGGAAATTTCCGAACGTTAAGTTGCTCTTCAAATTGTTCTAAGTTAAGTCGTTTTAGCTCTTTCTTGAAATCGTCCTGGATGCGATCGGATAGGGGTTTCATTTTGGGAGCTAGCTTGATAGAAGGATTTGGAGAATCCATGGTACTCTGGAATCTCCGAAGGATTAACCTTCGGAAATTCTGGAGGGTGCCGGATTTTCCGAGGTGATCATGACTTAGAGATTTCCCTCGAGCTTTCGATTAAGCTCTCTCTCTTGCATCAACTCCTCGCAATTTCCCTTTCATAGCTTGGACCCAAACTTGGTCATGGATGGGGTAAAGTTAGCTGGTTTGGTTGCCATGGTGATAGGTAGATTCGGGGATTATAGGGAAATACAGACTCGGAGATTTCTAGGGGCTCCGGAATCTCCGAGGGATTGACCCTCGAAAATTCCGAGGTGCCTCGGATTCCCCAAGGTAATCAGAACCTTCATGTCTTCACTCGACCCTTTTTTCCTATAGAGCCCTCGAGTAATCTCTCTTCATTTCGTGATTTGGGTACTATAACCCTGCATTCTTACTCGAAACTTAGCACCATTTTCTACGTTTTACTTTTGGGGCCAAAGCATTACCGCTCAATTCCTCCTCTCTTTCGTCAATTGAAGCTAGCTAGGGCACAGAGTAACAATATACAGTGGATGCGCGTGAACGAAGCAACAAGCCATCACTTTGAGTGCAACAACCCATCGGTTAATATCACAACTTGAATGGGTTTCGATGAAACCACATTTCTTTGAGCTAACTAGCGTAGAGGGCAAAACCCTAGCAAGTGATAAAGGCTGGTGGCGACGAAGGTAACCTGAATACACGAGACGACCGTTAGATCGCACAAGGTCAGACAATTGGGTTTAATCATCGTCCAAAGAAGCACTAAATGTCATAATCAAAGAAGGAACACAGGCATAAATACATTTCACCATTGAACTCAAACAAACTACGAGAATCATTATCAGAGTGTTATACAAAACCCAGCTAGGGCATTGTTATTAAATTGCGAAGCCAAGATAGAGAACCCTACCTTCGACAAGCGTCAATGGGAAACAAGCTGTAGGATGCACCACGGATGGGGGAATCGAAAGCCACGTGCAAATTTGATCTCCAAATATAGTCACCAAGTTGAGGAGGGTTGAGTGTGCTAAATGCCACAAATTCGAGGAGTTTGAATGAAGAGGAATGACCTTCGAATGCCCTAAAATAACTGGCCAAAGTTACATTTATTGAGTCGAACAACCCCTCATAAATGCGTGGCATGGTGCTCGAGGACCCTGGAAAACAACCTGAGTGCAACCTTGGGGAATCCGGACGGGGCCAAATTCTCCACGGAACTTGACTTCGGGAATTCCGTGTGACCCCGAATTTCTTGAAATGTCTCATCATTCGGGGAATCCGAGCCAAGATGAAATCCCCGAAGGCCTCCTACATAGCCACTTTTGCCCGACGGTTGGACCCCCAGGTTAAGACCAAGAATTTTGGGAATGACATGGGATTAAAGAGCTGCAAGCAACACACCCTAAGTGCAGATAAATCGTTGATTTCTCCAAGGGAAACAAAAAGCCAAAATTCAGGGAACCTATCCCTTAAGGGGAAAAGGTGAAACCTACAACAAGGCGGGGACAAAAGCAAGCGAAAAGGGGGTCCCTATCTCTGGTGGGGCGTGTGTGCGAAAAGCGCACAACAATGAAGAAGGATGGGACTATGCGTATGTGCATAGACTACAGGTCCTTGAATAAGAAGACAATAAAGAACAAATATCCTATTCCTAGGATCAACGAGCTGATTGATGAGTTACACGGGGTCGTGTATTTTTCCAAGATTGATCTTCATTCAGGTTATCATCAAATACGAGTTCGGGAAGAAGATATTCATAAAATTGCTTGCCGTTGTCACTATGGACATTTTGAATTCCTTGTCATGCCATTCGGACTCACAAATGCACCAACCACATTCCAGTTGTGCATGAATCACACATTCTGTGAGCAGTTACGAAAATTTGTTTTGGTTTTTTTTGATGACATCTTGATATATAGCAGGACATGGGATGATCACCTGCATCATTTGGATGTAGTGTTGAGTATCATGGAGGCTCAACTGCTTTACGTGAAGGCTTCTAAGTGTGAGTTCGGGATGATTGAGATACTCTATCTCGGACATGTGATTGGGGTTGATGCTATGAAAGTACACCAAGAGAAGATACATGCAATTCTGGATTGGCCGCCACCGAAGAACATATCAGAGTTGAGAGGTTTCTTGGGTTTGTGCTCTTACTACAGGAGATTTGTGAATGGTTTCTCACAGTTGGGATCATCTTTGATAGACCTTACTAAGAAAGGTGCATTTCTTTGGTCTGAGGAGGCATAGGTAACATTTGACAAGCTCAAGGAGGTCATGAGCTCATGTCCAGTATTAGCATTGCCAGATTTTACATAGCCATTTGTCTTGGAGTGTGATGCATCGGGTGAGGGAGTTGGTGTAGTTCTAATGCAGAATCAACATCCGATTGCATACGAAAGTAGAAAGCTGAGGGACACTGGGAGGTTGTACTCCACATATGATAAGGAGATGCTAGCGATTATGCATGCGCTAGCTAAGTTCAGACAGTACTTAGTGGGGACTAAATTCGTGGTCAGGACTGATCACAACAGTCTCAAATATTTTCTAGAGTAGAAGAACTTGAATGAGCGGTAGTAAAAGTGGGTGAGCAAGATTTAGGCGTACGACTTCAATGTGGAGTATATTAAGGGGAAGAAGAATATTGTTGCCGATGCTCTTTCCCGAAAACCAACACTTTGCTCTCTCATTGAGATTTCAGCTGATTGGAAATCTCAATTAGTGGCCGAATACACCAAAACTACTTTTGCCTATGATTTGATTGATGGCCGGGTACAGGATGACAGATATTCAGTAGTCGATGACATCATTTATTATAAGAATATAATTTATCTTGTACAAGGGTCAAAGTTGAAGGCCAGGATTTTGAGGGCTATGTATGAAACCCCTCTAACAGGACATCCGGGTTTCTTCAAAACTTATTGTTGGATTTGTGACAGGTTCACCTGGAAGGGATTGAAGGATGATGTGTTGCAGCATGTTAGAGAGTTCCTGGCTTGTCAGCAGAACAAGTCAGAACACACATTCCCTGCAGGTCTTCTATAGACTTTGCTGATACCTGAATAGAAGTGGGAAGGAATATCCATGGACTTCATTGCAGGGCTTCCACGTGTTCAGGGGAAATATTGCATATATGTAGTTGTGGATAGACTGACAAAATATGCCCATTTCTTTGTTGTATCTACCGATTACACAACACCTCAAGTGGCAGAATTATTTCTTAGAGAGGTGTTCAGGTTGTATGGACTCCCCAAAACGATCGTCAATGATCGTGATAGCAGATTTCTTAGTATGTTCTGGAAGGAGTTGTTCCGTTTGACAGGAACAAAGCTGACACCGAGCACGAGCTACCATCATCAAATTGATGGTCAGATAGAGATAGTAAATAAATGGATTGAGGGCTATCTGTGGAATTATGTTTCAGGGCAGCAACGTGCTTGGATTAGATGGTTGTATTTAGGGGAGTATGCTTCAATACCACCTACCACATGTTGATTGGCATGTCTCCCTTCAGGGCCTTATATGGGTGTGATGCATTATCATTTATAGATTTGGCCTTTGATGATAGCAAGGTCCCTTGGGAAAAGGAGACAATGTAGAACTATCAGGATTTTCTCAGGGCATTGAAGGACAATCTTCAACATGTGCAAAATCAGCAGAAAATGTATGTAGACAGGCACCGAGTTGAGAGGTCATTTGAGGTTGGGGACTTAGTTGTCTTGTGCTTGCAGCCATACCGGCAATCCACAATGAAGAAAAGTGGTGCAGAAAAACTTAAGCCACGTTTTTATGGGCCCTATAGGATAGTGAGGAGAATTGGCGAGGTTGCATACGAATTGGAGCTTCTTGAGGGCAGTAAAATCCACGTCGTCTTCCATGTCTCTTGCCTCAAGAAGGCATTGGGCCAGCAGGTTGTGACATCTCCAGAGCTTCCTCCATTTGATGAAGAAGGAAATTTGGTGTTAGTTCCTAAAGGTATTGCTGATTGGAGAGAAAGGAAGCTGAGAAACAAAATGATTCGAGAATATTTGATTAAATGGAAAGATTTACCAGTTGAGGATGTAACATGGGAAGGGGAAGAGATTCTGCAACATCCTAATTTGTGATTGCTAGAGGACCAGCAATCCCGGGAAGGGAGGATTGTAATGTCCCTTTCTGCCTGATGAATAATTATGAGGGAATTTTCTAGCCTTCTCTATTCTCGGAGGTTAGAAAAATAAAATAAACAGCAAGGGAATAATGAGAATAATTAAATAAGAGTCCAAAAAGCTATGGTTGCAGTTTAATTATATTTAATCATTCATGTTGATTATTATGGGGCCACTTTTAAGTGAAGATTTCATTATTACTAGGCGACTCATTAAGGTGGTCAATAAATTAAATGCCTAAGTCTATTATTATTGCAAAAGGACAATTTATTAATATGGAAATAAGATCTTTTTAAGGGATTCGGCGACTTTTTGTGGAGGAGTGGATTGGCATCGTAGAAAAGATAGAAGGCATCGATTGGATTGGGAGAGACACACAAAACTCATTTTGATATTATTCTCTCAGTCGAGTTATGAAGAAAGACTTCTCCAGGAGAAAACCCCTGGTCTTGAGATGAGTGGGACGGAAACACCAGATCATTGGACATTTGCAGCATTCACAGTGCAAAATACAGATTGAAGAAACCCGTCAAGTTTGGTCAAGGAAATTGCAGTTATAAATAGGCACTGTACTGTCAAATTCGTAGTCAAATTCGCTGAGACTATTAGGTGCCATGCATGCAAATCGTGGACTGTTCTAGGAATGTGATCTGTCATCAAAAATCACAGCCATTGCTGAGTTTACTGGTTTTGCATAAATAAATCTGGTATGTCATATGAACTTGCAGTATCTGTGTTCAATAAAATTATCTGAAATTCTATAGTTTCATTGGATAGATTGTTTCTGTAATTCATTATAAATCAATACTGTTCATGCATTAAATTAACCTTGTTCTAAAACAAACCCCCTGAAAACATTTAAACAATATGCACTCAAGCAAACATTTAAGCGCTATGCAATGAATACGAGCTAAGGATATTTCATTCAAGTTATCAATCCTCCACCTTTGGTGTCCAATATCCAAAGTCCCCACTTGGTGTCAACTGTCAGAAAGTTTCCCTTTGCTGTTAGTGTTTTAAATCTTCCACCTAGTGTCAAACATGAGAAATTTCTACCTGGCATTATGATTTAAATTTCTCCACTTGGTGTCAAACTTTATAATCTTCCACTTGGGGGTCAATCTCCAAGAGTTCCACTTGGGCCTAGAATCAGTTTCACTTTTGATATCAATCATTGAAACTTCCACAACTCAGTGTTAATGACAAAAAGTCCCTCTTGGTGTTGGTGAATCAAAATTTCTACTTTTTGGCAATTATGGCCTGAAGCTCCACCTAATGCCAAATTAGTAGGCTTTTCCAAGAAAAATGAAGATAGAAAGAAAGCAAAAGCGGGACCCAAGTTTGCTTAATTGACCAACTTAAAATTGAATTCAAATAAAGTGATTTTGAAGTGGAAAATTAGAGGATATGAGCCCTTCATTTTTGTGGGTGCCCAAGAACAGAAGCAAAAATGAAAACATTATGTTGAAATTACAATTTTATATTATTTTTGAAGATTGAAGTATCAACTTAAATTTATTTTTGAAGGGATGAAGATTGAATAGCTTTAAAGCTTTACTTTAAAGTTATTATTTTTGAAGCTTCAAGAAGTTACATTTAGAAAACTATAAATTTATGTCATTTACACATAAGTTTTAATGATAGTTGGAGGTAGACTTATGCTATAGAGATTGCCATTCAAGTTTGAAGTCAAGTTAATGTCTTATTGTTGTTCAAATTTACGAAATAGGTTTGAATATTTTGTAATAGTTAATTGCCTTCCTATATTCTTTTAAGTTATTACTATTTTCAAGTGTTATTTGTCTCTTCAAGATCAAATTAATTGCTGATGCAATTCTAAAGATCTCTACTAATCTTTGGATAGTATTATTGTTTATGTTTTAGCTGTTAAATATTGAAAAATTTCATTGGTGAAATGGGAGATTTTTCAAGATTTGTACTCTAACCTCTGAGATAAAAAATAGACAGGTCAAGATTGCTTTAGATATTTCATCTTTATGTAAAATCCCAAAGAACAATTTGTGTAGTGTTTATAGTGGCATAGTTATTTATTGTTTTAGATTTATAAGTAGATTAAACTAGGTAGCTTCCCCTGCAAATTTGAAGAGAGGATTTCCTCATTCACTTTCTATTTTGTGTTGTCAGAAAAGTAACAAATTAAAACACCAACATTTATATGTTTGGACAATGTCATAAATCTCTTGGTTATATGTGGGATAGTTTCTTACAACAATAGTGGATGTCTCATTGTGTTAGTCAACCATGTGACTAAATTGAGTGAGGAATGCTCCAAGTGCATATTTATATGCATCAATCTTAATCTCAAATGGTTATTGAAGATTGCTTTATGTTTATTAGCATGGAACAAAGTTTCCATTTCAATTCCTTCAATGCATTCTGCTGTATGGTTGGGAAGATGAAAATTGCTTTGGCTCTCACCTTTTATAACTTGATTCAATGGCCAAATGATGTGAGAGAAACCAAGTACAAACTTTCTATAAAACTTTACAAATCCCAAGCAACTACAAATTTCTATGAGGGGCCTTTTTTGTAGGCCATTCTTGACTGAAGTAGATCTTGGCCAAATCTACATGTACTTCAATTGTGTCAACAAATATTTTCAAGATATTATAACTTTTTCATGGTGAAAAAACATTTTTCCATGTTAGCATACAACTTATGTTCTTGCATAGTGTTGAGAACTTGTTGAAAATGCCACAAATGTTTCTTTCATGTTTTGCTGAAAATGAAAATGCTATCAATATAAACAATAACTAATGAAGTTGCTTAGTTGTGAATAGATGGAAGATGTAATTCATCATCTATATGAATGTTGTGAGTGCATTGGTCACCCAAAGAGCATAACAGTCCATTCTTGGATTTGATGGTTGTCTTCCAAACATCTAAGTTCAAAAGGAATCAAATGGGACTTTGACTTGAGATCTATCTTGGTGAAGTATTTGGCACTGTGAGGCTGGTCCAACAAGTCCTCGATCTTGGGAAGAGGGTCACGATTCTTCATAGTAATCTTGTTCATAGCTTTGCAATTGATGCACAATCTCCATGTTCAATCCTTGTTTAGTACAAACATGATGTGGCTACCACAAAGCAAAGAGCTGGCCTGATGTCTCCTTTTCCATGTGTTCATTGATCTGCTGTTTGATCTATTCATTCTTTAGGAATGTATCACTATATAGAGAGGAATTAGGAAGCTATAGTCCTGGAATCAGATCCATAGAATGCTTCATAGTACACAACTTAGGAATTCCAATGGGGATTTGAATGCAATCGTTGTATTCCTCCCCTAGTTTGTTCAAATATCTTTCTTTTTTTGTTGAAGGAAGTGTGTAATGGCCATTTCTAAAAATTCCTTTTTCTTTTTCTTTATAATCTACTAATATTTTATTTGTATTTCTAGATTTTTATTAAAATACAAATTGAAAGAAGTAATTGACAATGATATACACGCTGACCAATCAACAGTAAATGATTAAGACTTGTATCAAACTTCTAATTCAATAAGCAGTATGATAATCCCTCATTTATCAGACAGATTATATTGCTAGAAGATCAGATCTTCTATTTATATTATTGCATGGATAATCCCCAGCACCCTTAATACATTTGAAAATATAATTTGGCATTTACAATTCTTCACTAGGTAACTTAGCACTGATCTATGCTGCAACAGTAATAAAATAGATATATATAGAACACTTGTTGCCTCCGTCAATGCTCAGTTCCTTATTTGCTAATCCTAAAATATATGACAGATCTGTGGTTGGTGGAGAGTATGGCATGGCCAGTCTATAGGTTGACTTTGGGCAATTCAGATGGCTTGTGGTTGCAGCCAGTAACTACAAACCCTATGGTACTCCTTCCAAAGGAATCGGTACCTCTGCATAGTGCTGCAATTGGCCATGAAGATCTGAGTAAACCTGCTCGAGGAGTGACCCGAATTAATAGCTTGGGGTGGATGGTTATGTGCAACTGAATGAATTAATTACAAATTGAAAATTAATCAGATCTGCACAATGGTGATTTCCATGTGAAAGCACTCTTGAGAAATTGTGGGTTTCCGTCCTTCAATTTCTGTCATGAGGGGTTTCATCCTCAAGTTAAATGAACTGCTGTTCCATACTCCAAAGAAGTAATTATCAGATTATAAAAGATGTATTCTTTGTTTGATGTCCACTTCTCATTGTTTGGTGTCTCTTATATATCTTTTTACTTCAATAGTCATGATTCTTCACATGCCCTTGACTTTTAATTAAACTAAACTTTAATTTTATATTTTATGATTATATTATATTTTATATATTTTAATTTATTATTATTATAATCTTATTTTGAAAAGGGGACATTACAGTTTGCCCTTCCCAATATTGCTTGTCCTCAAGCAATCACAAATTAAGATGCTCCAAAAAAATTATAATACCAATCACTTGACTAAGTCTTTCTTGGAGATACCAAGATTACAAATCAATCTTGGAAATATTATGAATCTCTCTAATGATGCAGTATATTTCGTTAACTGCCTATTTGTTGCTAAGTCTTGTTGAACAACTATCTTTCTTGTCTACAAACAATTTTGCTTGATGATTCAGATTGTCTTGCAAATCTTCCCGAGTCATAACCAACTCTATTAATTGCTTCGTCCTTACAACTTCTAACTTTCTTGGGGGCCGTTCTTTATGAAGAGTCATTTCACCATTCATCTTCCGCTACGCTACTCTGATATTATCACAAGTTGTGAAACTTGAACCAAGATATGTCATTGCCTATATTTCAAAAAGTGGGTTATCCCAATGGACAAACCTCTCTGCATCCATTTCAATAAGTGGATTATCTACAAACCAGTGAAAAAATTGAAAATTATTTCTACTATCAAATTGGAAATTAGTTTCTTGTTTAGACCATTCATACTTGTCTAATTCTAAACAATTGTCTTCTGAATCCTTTAATTTTGATTCCCCATTTGTGTCAACATTCCCAAATTGTTTATTGTTCATTGTTGATCTAACAATTTCCGCATACTAAAAACCAGTGGTAGTAACTATTGAAACCTTTTCTTTATCTTATGACTCTAATTTGTTTACTTTCTCGTATTCCAACTTTTTATTTTCTGATTCTATAACAGATTTCCCCGCCTCTTTTTCTAATGTCATTACTTCTTTGCTCCAACACTTGTGGCTTGGCACCCAAGATTCCTTGCATAAGAAGCAAAGATTTTCTTTTCTAAGTTTGTTTAGGCTGTCTGTAGTCTTTCTTGCAATAGGATAAATCTTCTTTTGTTGATTGGGAGGAGATTCCTTAGAATGGAGTTGGGTCCAAGACGTTGACTGCTCTAGTGTTGTAACCTTTTTGATGACTTCTTGGGGTTTTGTTTCTAAATGTTCTTTTCTGTTCTTTGTTTCTTTTCTTGAAATATTCCTTGATCTTGCATTATGAAATTGTATAGATGGAATTTTTCTTCTAATATTTGGATCAAGTCTTGAGTATGCACCTTTGCACACATCAAAGACAGTCTAGGTAAGAAAGTGGGCTGTGTGATTTTGGGTGGTGATCTGAGTGGAGTTCTATTGTTATGTTTTGACCTTGAATGCTTTGAATTACTACCTTCTCCTCCATTAGTTCGTGCAGGTCTGAGGGAATTGATAGTATTATTCATATTCTGAAGTGTTTGAAGGAGCAGTTGCGTCATTTATTCATGTCTTTCCATATAAGCCTTCCACTCATTCTCTCATTCTTCCTCTCAATTGGCCATCTTATTCTCTCTAATTTGGTTGCTGGCCTCTAGGATTTTCTTTTCTCACTCCAAGGGCCTTTGGCCTCTTTGGTTAAACTGCATAAACTAAATTTAGATCTGCAGGCTGTTAGGACTGCTGCTCTTATACCAATGTGTAATATCCCCAAATATTCTGCCCTGATTTTTCAGTTGTAAATGTAAACAAATCTGTATCAGAACGGGATCCTAAAACTAAGAATAAACTAAGGTCTGAGATTTTGAGTGATATTTCTAAGTCAAATACGATTTTTCTGAATTCTTCTTTATTGCAGAATGTACTGAATGCAGAACATTAATGATTTCGATGTTTTGCATATCAAAATGGACTCACCATTTGTATGTAAGGAGGCCCGCCTTCAAGGGATGCGTCCCTTGAGAGGACGTGTCTCCATACGTGGAGACACGTCCGCTCAAGGGACGTGTCCCTTTGGGCGCGTGGATCTCTCTTACAACCGATAGTTATTCGGTTAAAATAACTTTAGTATATATACTTTAACACACGGCGTAAGAGATCCGAGTTTATCAAATGCGAATTTTGTACATCATTTAAATTCGATTTTATTCATGCTTTATAAAATTCGATGGTATTACTTATTTCTGGAAATATAAGCACGAAGAGCATTAGATCTTATATAGGCGATGATGATGCTTAATAGCAATCATCGCTTATATCTGACCTAAGCTACAATTCATCAACACTCCCTCTTAGCTAGGGAAGATATTTCAAATCAAATAAGTGGAGATATCACCTTTACACGTGATATCGAGGATAAGATATGTTTTCTCAAAGTTTGTCAAGTCTCATGACATTCTTCATAACACGTCTTCATTATGGTATGTGCACTGACATCAAGTCACATGATGTCTACCATAATTCATGGCATATCCACGGATATAAACATCCACCATGATTATCTCTTAAGGATTACAATGATCTTCAGATGATATCAAGTCCCATGATATCCATCAAAGTGTCCAAGAGATACTATCATGACATGTCCACAGATATCAAGTCACATGATATCTATCATGATAGTTTATCATTGTAGAGTCGTCACTTTACAATGTCAATACAAGTGTTCATTATTAGAAAGATCGTCACCTTTCAATAATGTACACAGGGGGAGTAGGCCCATAAAACCATGGAGTCATACACATGACAAAAGAGTTTACACATTAAACATCTTTATATATTAGTACAATTTTATAAACAATTTGTATTTCAAACATAAATAACAAATTACATTTCAACCATACCAAGTTTCTTCCTGAAGTGCTCCACCTTGATTCGAGAGAGAGGCTTGGTGAGAATGTCTGCAGTTTGATCATTTGTACTAATATACTCCAACTGAATTACTTTCCTTTCCACCATATCTCTTACATAATGATAGGGGATCTCAATGTGCTTAGATCTATCATGAAAGACAGGATTTATAGAGAGTTTGATGCAACTCTGATTATCACAATGAATAATTGTAGGATTCAGTAGTCACCCAGTATCCGTAATAAGCAATTTATGAAAGCCAAACCGCTTCTCTGTTCATTAGGCCGTAGTTGTATTCACTGTTGAGCTTAGAAAGTAATCAAGATTGTTTTCCAAATCCAGAGATCATAGCTGAGATCCTAAACCGGCAACATCCGATGTGCTTTTCCCATCGACAATCTCCAACCCAATCTAAACCGAAAATCGCATTTAAATTTAGTTGATAATTCTTTTGTAAAGGTTAACTCATCCAATAGTGCCTTTGAAGATATCTCAAAATAGCCACATTATGGAATTTCCTCATGAATCGTCAGAAGACATTCAATCAGATAGCAAAATATCGTCTAGTATTGACCAGATACACCAAGATCCAATCATTTGTCTGAAATAGTTGGATCCGCACACTTGATTCTCGCCGCCACTCTATTTTAATTTGTGTTGCTTTCCATAGGGTGTGGTGCATTATCGGCCCACAAAATTCAACATTCCAAATCTCTTCGTGAATATCAATAGTATACTTCCGTTGGTTTAGTATGATGCCCCTCCTCGATTTCTGCCATACAAACCTAGGGAAGTAGTGTAGAATGACCAAGTCTTTCATGTCAAATTCAGAAATTAGACGCTTCATAATGAGGTGATCTTCTCCCAGCATAGCATCATCAACATATGTGTCACAATTATACATATCACCTTTGACCTTGGCGATTGAGTCAAAGATTGGCTCTTGGAAAATCCTAATCCCAAGAGAAAAGTCACAATTCTTTCATACTGCACTGAAATTGCTTAAGTCCTCATAGAGGGCTTCGGCCCGATACATGTATAGTTTATGTATCACAAACCAGATGTCCTGGCAGCCTTCAATGGTTCCATTCAGAAGGTGCCACATCCATTTGATGGATCTTCCAACCTTTTAGCTAATGCAATGCTAACATCGCTTCTACCATGCGTAACGGTAACAAAAGTAAATGTTTCTTCAGCTCTGGAGAAAACCTCTTGCCACAAAATGTGCTTTATGTTTTTATATATTGCCATCAGCAGCATGCTTGATTTTGAAGAGCCATTTGGAAGAGACAATAGATTTCCCTTTTGGTCTAGGCACTACATCCCATACATCATTCTTTAGAATGGACTGATATTCCTCCGTCATTGCATCTTTCCATGCTTGATGTCTGAAGGCTTCTGAAACATTGATAGGTTCTTAATTTATGATGTTGTTCATTAGAGCAACATAGCTAGAGAACCGTTTGGGTCTTTTACTTTCCCTAAACGTTCCTTTGGGTGCTGCATGAATCTCAACTTCTTTGATCATCTTTCTAGCCCAAAGTGGCCTCTTTCTACCGTTGTCACCTGTATTCTCATCAGAAGTAGATAGAAGTTCATTTGGTACTTCCTCAGGATGCTCCCTCTGAATCTCAGGAGCAGGTTCCATTTCAGGTACTCTAAAGGAATAGGTTTCTGTCTCACTAGAACTTCTTGCCCTCTTGAATGCAATGTCTTCTTCAAAAATAACATCCCTGCTCAATTCAATTTGTTTCTGCCCGGGTATGAATATCCTGTAGGCTTTGGAGGTTTCACTATAACCCACAAATATTCCCTTCTTTCCAGAAGGTTCTAGTTTGAATCTCCTCTTTGGGCACATGAATATAGACAGGACAGCCAAAAATCCTAAAATGACTAATGTCAGGTTTTAAACCGGTAAAGGCTTCTTCAGGAGTTTTGTTATCGAGATGTGAATGAGGACATCTATTCTGAATATAGTCAGTAGTCCTAGAGGCTTCTGCCTAGAAAGAGGTTTCAACGTTTTGGTCCAGCAACATTGCCTTAGCAGCTTCTACAATGGTTCTATTTTTTCTTTCAGCAACTCCATTTTGTTGAGGGTTGTAGGCAACTGTGAACTCCCTCTTAATTCCAGCACTCATGTAGAATTCTTTAAAAATTTCAGAGGTGTATTCTTTCCCATTGTCTGTCCTTAAGGTTTTTATTTTCTTTCCGGAGAAGTTTTCAGAGAGGGCTTTAAACTCTTTGAACCTTTTGAGGATTTCTAATGACTCTTTACACTTAAGGAAATAGATCCAGGTTTTCCTAGAGAAGTCATCTACAAATATGACATAGTAAAGAAATCCTGCTTTAGAGGGTACAAACATGGGTCCACATAAGTCTGAGTGAACCAATTCTAACACATTTAGGGTTTTGCTCAAACTATTGGGAAAGGACCCCTTTGTATTCTTTCCTAAGGCACAGCCTTTGCAAGTTCCTTCATGAGATGATTTTAACTTAGGTAAGCCTGTCACAAGTTTTTCTACAGAAGGTAGGGCACGAAAATGAAGGTGTCCTAATCTTCTATGCCGCATCTCATTTTGAATCAAAGGTGTCAAGGGTATTTGTTTGACCCTGCATAGTTTGTAAAGGTAAAATTCCTGTCTCGTCAATCTAAGATTTGGGCTTTATCGTTGAGTTCTTTAGCCATGCTAAACTTTCCCATCTGGGCTTTGGCTGCAACTCTGAATCCATTGTCTCTGCATGGATATGAGACTCCTTTATACCAAAGGACTGAGTTGAAGGGAGAGACCAGATTAAATGTGATGGAACAAGTTCCAACCCCTTTTACTTGATGTGTAGAGTCATCCCCAATTGTTACATCTTCATCAGACTCTTCAGACATAGTGTCTAAGTTTTCTCTAAACCCTGTGATGTGCCTTGAAGAACCACTATCAATTACCCAGTTGTTGAAATTGTTAGATACTTGACTAGATAATGCTGAATAGAACACAAAGTTCTCAGGTTCATGATCTGAATTTGTCTTTCCTACTTTGGCAAAGGATGCTTGTTGCTTTGATCTGTCAGGGCATTTCATTGCATAGTGGCCATATTGATCACACCTAAAGCATTGCACTAGAGAAATGTCTTTCTTCTTAGAAGATCCCTTTCCATTGGGATTTCTCTTTCTTTTAAAAGATCCTTTCTTGTAGGAGTTTTTCTTATTCCTTTTATTAGACGATGTGTTGAGTACATGAATGTCTTCATCTACATTTTTCTGTTTGTTTTCTTTTGAGGAGAGCCTTGTTTCTTCTTGAAGGCAGTCAGTTCTTAGTCTGTCAAACTTGGGGAGTTTGGATCTCGCACTTATTCCTTGAACAAATGACTCCCATGAGTTTGGTAGGCCTCCTAGTGCAATTAGAGTTAATTCTTTGCTATCAATCTAATATCCAATTGTGGATAATTGATCTCTCAGTTCAATAATCCTCATGAAGTATGCATTAATGGACTCTCCTTTGTTTATTTGAGCATTGTTGATTTGCCTTTTTAAAGCAAGAGTCCTGCAGGTGTCGTTAATCTCATAAGTTTTCTCAAGAGATTTGAACATATGGTATGCAGTTTCATGTTTTGCTAGGATGGGCACTATATGATCCCTAACTGCATCTACTAGGATTTTCATGGCCTTTTCATTGTTTTCTATCCATTGAGATTTCTCAGATTCAGACTCTGATTCCTTCATATTTTCTCTCACAAGTGAGTCTAGCTTATTCTCTCTAAGGATCATCATGATTCTAAATTTCCATGATGTGAAGTTGTTTGCTCCAGCAAGGCGATCTTCAAATCTGATCACACTTGACATTATGAAGAATGTGATGTGAATTTGAATTTTAGAAAAATACGAATCTTCTAGAGCAAACTGATTTTAGATTTGTTTTGGATTCACACAGCTTGGCTCTGATACTATGTAAATGTAAACAAATCTGTATCAGAACGGGATCCTAAAACTAAGAATAAACTAAGGTCTGAGATTCTGAGTGATATTTCTAAGTCAAATACGATTTTTCTGAATTCTTCTTTATTGCAGAATGTACTGAATGCAAAAGATTAATGATTTCGATGTTTTGCATATCAAAATGGACTCACCATTTGTATGTAAGGAGGCCCGCCTTCAAGGGATGCGTCCCTTTGGGCGCGCGGATCTCTCTTACAACCGATAGTTATTCGGTTAAAATAACTTTAGTATATATACTTTAACACAAGGCGTAAGAGATCCGAGTTTATCAAATGCGAATTTTGTACATCATTTAAATTCGATTTTATTCATGCTTTATAAAATTCGATGGTATTACTTATTTCTTGAAATATAAGCATGAAGAGCATTAGATCTTATATAAGCGATGGTGATGCTTTATAGCAATCATCGCTTATATCTGACCTAAGCTACAATTCATCAACATCAGTTTAGGTTGTTTGACATTTTGTCAAACACTTGGCATGCATATGATTGAATTCTGATTTTTCTGAGTTTTGGGGTTTTGTTTGTTTGATTCTTGATGGATTTCAATGCCAAAATGATTACATAAAACATAGAAATGATAGACAATGTTTGCATAAACCAATAGCAAGAATTTCACATGCAATCTCCACTTTATTGACAATATATCAGATTTGAATACACTGATTATCAGGTCTGATACAGATGATATTAGACTGAAAATACTTATAAAATGTGTCTACAATATACAAACAAACCATAGGATTGGATTCACCACATACCCGTTTTCTTGTTACTTCATTTGGGCTGATTATGATCACATATATGTCAAGAAATTGCTGATGTAGATGCTCTCAAACCCTGCTGTTAATGTCTGATGTATTTTCTGATAATAATGATGTAAATTGCTGCCAAAACAATCTCTAAACTCCTCCAAATGAAGGCGGCTAGGTCTAGGATTGGAGCAATGAAACCCTAGATTGATGTGATGACAATACAATGCCAAATTTGACCACTAAACCCTTGGATCTGCAATCTGATATAAAACTGTAGAAATCTGAAACACAAATTTGCATATGAATAAATGTTGCCAATGACCAAAAATTCCATCCAAAACAAAGCACTTCACTCCCTGTAATGTCCCCTTTTTAGCGAGCATCAGAGTTTGGAGGATTAGCCTATTATCAGGTCCTTGTAGGCTAATAATGTGTAAAATTCTACCCCAATATGCATACAATTTTTTTGTTTTCCTTCAACTAGATTATTCAGGCATTTCGTCAAACACTTTTCATGCTATTGTTCTGAGTTTGCACACCAATTGCTTCTACCAAAGAGATAATGTGTTGTGTACAATTTACAAGATATGTAATTTCCATAAGGCGACATTCATAGCAAAATATGTTTTTCCATGAATCATGATAACTGAAAAACAGTTTATTTCATATATCCAACTGGTACAAAAATGATACTCAGAAACTGCTCTTAATATTCACTAAACAACACTGTAAAGGTATACAAGATTTTGACCTTTAATTGATCCCGACAGTATTAAATTTCTTTAATCTCCTTGTGCAGCATGAACAACTTACTGAATTAACTCGGGCAACAGTCTTCAAATGAAGTGGCACCTTCTTCAATACTCAACGTTGACCCCTTTTGACCTCTTTAATAACTATAATAGTCTTTAGTCGATTCTTAACATAGTTTGAGCCTTCAAGGAATAATTTCCAACTCCTAAGTCATGTAGCGGTAATATTTGAATATATTTGTCTCCTTGATTCTGCTTACGCTCCATGTAGGCTCCCAAAATTGGCAATTGAATCGTCCCTTTGACCTGATAGGGGTGAATGCTCTGTCATTAATATTTAAGTAGCTCTCGACACTTCTTGTGGCATTTGGTATTTCACCCGACAAGTACTAACTATCACGTCTCCTCCAAGACTGTAGCCAACCCAAATTGGTGGTAGCTGAGTTATTAAAATACTTGCTCCATGAAAGGATATCGATTTCCCACGACAAAGACTAGAATGATATCCCATGGCAATGACTTGAATGATCTCGACTACGATTCGGAAGGGAAAGCCATTATTCAATAACTTATAGGCGCTTCTTTATTCATGCCACGTGCTCTTCTTAGCATCAATTTCCTGTAGCTCGACTCTTTGTCCCCAACAATGCCTTGAAGACATATGTAAATACTCTTTTGATAACCGTAGGCAATTCACTAGTGTCCAAAGTTGATGGGCCTTTATCTGACTCTGCAGGCTCAAACTCATGCGATTACAAAGTATATTAAATTGTTGCACTTTCAAACATGAACTGTCTTTAATTCTCCACTCCTCCACCTTAGTCATGAATTATGACCAGATAAAAAACCTGATACCCTGCTCAGGAATTAATCAATGGAAATCACCATTGAAATCCATTCATCATGAGAGTTTGTTCGATTATCAAGACTAGAGTTACTGCTACTGAAAGCCCCTTTCCACACAATACAGTATCCATAAAGTCATCGCCTGATCAAGAATTTTTTAACAAAACAGACCAGACGCCCTAGATGCATCTTCCAGCATCGAAGATGGCATTCTCTACTGAAGCTTCCTGGTCCAAGTAGAGTCCACAACAACTTCGTCTAGTTCCACAAAATTACCA
>VDFB02281492.1:667468112-667494087 GCA_007258455.2 Sequoia sempervirens | reverse complement strand
TAAGTGGACAACAAAATTCTGTCCAAATTTTGAGAGATTGTTGTTGACCTTTATGCCTATTTGTCAATGTGCAAAATCTATTCTAAAACTCCATATCTTTTAAACTCTCTTGTTGGATAAGGTTGACCAAGCATTTTGCTATTCAAATTTCTTGCATTGAACAGGCTAACTTGCTTTTCTTCAGCTATTTTAATTGACTTGAAGTTTCCAATTAGAATGACCTTATTTGTTTTTGTTGCAAAGACTTCATTCAATCAGATGACGGAGATACTCTAGTTGGTGAAAACCCAAAGGAATGTAGACTCTGACTGCAATAAAACCTTCTTGCCATCAAAAGGACTAGATAGTTGTTGTGCCCTAAAATGGAGAGGAGCTGTTACTGAGAACATACATGGAAGGATCCCATTGGAGCATCATCTTGGAATTTGAGCAGAAGAGGAGATTCTTGTTGCTCCCTATCTCCTTGGTGTTCTAGTTTCTTATTTGCATTGACCGAGCTCTTTCTTGGAGGACTAAATTCATTTGATTTTTGGATACTGCTGCCTTGAGAATTTGGAGTTTGTTGGGGATTACAATAGCCCTTATATTCCAAGAGAGAATCTGCATGTCAGGGATTGGTTCTGGTTTGGTTCCCTGATGGGGGTTCTGAAGAAGGCCTACACTCTTTTGGTGTCCAGATTTGGATCAAATTTTTTGACGCTGTATCATTGTTTTCACAAACTGAAGGATCTAGATGAAGTTCACTTGTAGACTTCCCTTTTTGTTTTTGTTACCCAGATCTGTAGACTTTCGGTGATGAGATCTTTTTTGTGGGCTTGAACTTGTGTTCGGGGTTGCAAGTTTGGTTGCTGAAGTGAACTTGAAGGGTTCTTCATTGGGGGCTTGTTGAGTTGGGATTTCCTTATATCTAAATGACTGCTGATTATGCTGCTTGTCGTCTTCCTCCATTACGAATTCAAATGAGGTCTTGAATGGGATAGGGTGTTGAGATTTGTTTGATCCTTTCCTTTTTGGCTACAGGTCTTCTGAAACTTGTTGTCTTGACTGATATCTTCTTCCATATTTTGCAGATTTGGTTTCTTCTTGTGTGTGCCTATATGATCATCCTTTGACATTTACTTTGAATCCCCTGTGTGGCTCTCTCGGATATCCAGCAGCAGCTGAGAGGAATACACTCTTGCAAGATAGCCATGTTCATGGCACAACCTACATCTGAAGGGGGTGTTCTCATAATCCAAAGCTTGCACCCAATTCCCATATCTAGAATGATTATGTGAGGAAGGGGTTGATCCATATTAAGGTTCATACATTTTCTTTTATAGTAGCAAGGATTCTTGGTGAGGTTGAATGACGTAATGTATTCTCCAATCGCATTCCCATTTTCTTCTAAGGAGGTCTCTTCCTAATACTCACTACGTAAGAGAGCAAGTCTTACCCAAACCAACACAATAGTGGGGAGCTGTGTCACAGAGTTCGCTGAACTTCAAGCATGAAGTTCGAAATTCAGCGAATATTTAACAACAAAAAAAAATTCGTTGGAATTCGCGAATAAATTCGTAACAAAAAAAGTGTGTTGTTTTTTTTATTAAAGTATATTTTTGCTAAGCGCTCTGTTGGGTTTTCGATAGGTTCTTTTTATAAATTAAAGTGTGATTATCTCCTGCCAACGGCTAGGGCTATTTGCAGATGAGGTTTTCTAGGTGCGGCCGCATGACAAAGATTTGAAGTTGGAAGGCGTGATGGTTCGACAAATTTCATAGCCTGGCAGTGGCGTTGACCTGCAGGCTGCCCTTCATTTCCATTTTAAGCGACTCACCGTCCATTTCCATTCTAACGTTCTGCACGACTCTAGCTGGGCCGTGACACCATTTCCTCTTTAGTTTCGAACTAGAACTTTAGGGCTTTGTTTTTTGTTTTTATATATTCTATAAAAATTTAAACATATGTTTTAATATTTGTATTTATAATTTTAATATTGAGTTTGAAGTTAATAAAAAAATTAAATATTATTTTATTTATATATTGATAATATAATAATATTTAAAATCTAAATTATATTTTTAAACATATTTTTTATTTATTTTGCTTTGTTTAGCTTTATTAATATATTTAAACATATTAGTATATTAATATTTTTTTTACTTAGTTTAAGTTTATTAATTATATTTAAAAATTAATATTATTTTTTTTACTTATTTTAAGTTTATTAATATATTTAAATATATTAGTATATTAATATTGTTGTTTTACCTATTTTAAGTTTATTACTTATATTTTAAAAAAATCAAAATTATATAAGACGAATTTAGTCTGAATTTTTTACTTTTCAAATTTTTTCCTTGCCGAACTTCATCCGAATTTCAATGTTGCTGAACTCGAATTCGAATTCGAACCTTGTGACTTAGGTGGGGAGGTCTTCAATAGCCAAGTGTTTAATAAACAGCCCTGCTTTTTGAGGAACCAAAGGCCCCCCTTGAAAGATACAATCCTTGGCTATGTTGGAACTGAAAATAACCCTTAGTCATCATTTTTAAATCAACTGATCCATTTTATGTCTAGCTTCCTTGGATCCAGAGCTGAAGAGTTTTCAATCCTGGGAAGCTCCCATAAATCAGTTAAATCTGCAAATCAGGGTTCTTTCTCTGAGCATCAATATTTGTTATTCCACTTCCTCCATTGGAAGAGAAGCCTTGGATGGAATCTCATTTTTGAGATAACAACCATTTTCTTTTGGAAATGGGATTTAATAGTTTAATTATCTATATCAAGTAGTATACTAAGAGATGAAATAGTTAAGCTCTTGCTTGCAGATCCGTCTTTTTAATCTTGTGTTACTGCTGGCCTAAAATTGTTAAACTTTGAAGGTTGGCTGATTCTGAGCTTCTGAAAGAGGCCATTGCCTCCCTTTTGGAAGGAGTACCTCTCAACACGAAAATTTTGAGCTAAGAGCTGGTAAAACCTATGCTCCACGGGGTTTCGGGGACGGGGAGTACCCGGTATGGCAGGACGAGTTTTCGGTAAGGGGGTACTTTTGGGTCATTTTTTAGGGGACGGCTGATAAAAAAATAGGGAATTTTTTAAAAATATAGAGAAATTTCAAATGTTCATAGCATAACATTGATAAAGCATTCATTCTCGACAAACAAATTAGCAAAATTCAAATGCTTTTCATTATCAATGTGCATGCATATCATATAAAAGTTTGATAATTATAACCAAAATTCCCAAAGGCTCCAAGTCTCAACTATGAAATGACATGATAAACATAAAACTAAGAAAATATATCGCTGTCCAAGGTCCCTAATCAGCAAAAGGTAGGTCTAAATCAGCATCGCCCTCGCCATCGGAGCTCGAGTTGAAGTCAGTGTCAATGTCCATGTCAATAGAAGGATCTGCCTCAACCAATGGAACCCCAACCAATCCCTCATGTGCATCCTCCTCCTCAATCTGCATAGCATCTTTGGGATTAACATCCCAACGTAAGGCTGGAGTCTGACGATACTGACTAGTCTGGCGATCCTGTAGCCGCAAAGCACTGTGTACTGCCACCAACTTCTCTGAACGTCTAGAGGTAAGGTAGTTCCTCTTGACTGATTGGATGAAGCTATATAAGACATAAATTAGGTTAAGTGGCATGGGGCATCCCTTGTGGGCCCGCCCATGCCTTTTTTTCATTTTAAAAAACTTTAATTTTTTATAAAAATGTGTCTTTTTTTGCTGCTGGGCCGTAGCGTACTTCTAGCTGTACCCGGTACAGACTAGGGACGGCTGGGAAGTTTCGGGTACTTCTAGAAGTACCCTATGTCACTTGCTTTTTCCAAAAGTCCCCTAGAAGTACCGGGTACTTGGAGGGCAAAAGGGGACGGCTAGGGGACGTTTCCTGGTCATCCCCACGTCCCCGTTTTGTACCCGGTACAGGAAACGGCATAAAAACACAGGGGATGCGTCCTCGTGGAGCACAAGGTAAAACGAGTTGTAGGCTAGCAGTGGAGGTGGACAGAATATAGACCCAAGGAATACAAGCTCTCATGTCAACCCAATGTATGAGACCAAGTGTGCATGGAACATCATGTCATGGTTGTTTCCTTGTTACTGCTTTAGACTAGTTCTCTCCTGTTCTGGAGTAGGTCAATGAGCAGAATCTTCTATATCATTCACATTACATTCACTTTTGTTTCTTCTTTCCAGATCCCTGTTTCACTTTTTCCATCAAGTTGGAGGAAAAATTTCAGAACTGTCCTATATACAGTTGCCAAAATCTGAAATTAATTAGAATAACAATGCTAACCTCTTTCCAACTTATTGTTGTTGCTGCTCTTGCAGGTCCAATATAGAGCTTATTTCTGTTTGGCGTTTGTCAAACTTGTTTAATCAACCTCATTTCTTCTATGGGCCATGGCTGATATTTCCTCTACTTCTTTCTTTATTGCATAGTTAACCTCATTTAGTAGACTTGTCTCACATCATGGACATACGTCCCAATCTTGGAGGCCCATATGGGAATGTCTCCAGGCATTAAGAGACTTAAGGTGAAGTTCTTTGCATCTCTTACATCTATTAGAATCACCCCTTGATTATTGGGAAACTTCCTATAGAGGTTTCTCAGATATATCATATAATTACACTAGGCTTCCTAAAGTGCAGATAAGTGGTTGACAAAAGCTAAATATCTAAAGAAATACAATAATACACTTGTAATTTTCTATTTTTTTGCATTAAAAATTACATGTCTTTTTGTAGCAGAAAACTTCGTTATCTAGTCCCAAAAGGTAATAGTACAAACTACAAAGAGAAACAAAAAGGCTTAAGATGTGTAAATCCATTGATGTTTTATCAATTGATTGAAAATATAGTCATCTTTGAGGAACTCCATACCATGTTTTAAAAAAATTGGCATTCCACTCCCAGACTGTATGAGCCATCTCCAGGTGATTATTGTTTAAAATTTAATTATTTATATCACGATGATGATATCAAATATCAATATAATTAATATTTGATTTTCTCAACATCTATTTTACTTTAAAATGTTAATTTTTTAATTTTTAAGCATTTTAAGTACTTTACATTCTTTAAAGTTGCATATTCATTCTATAATTTTTTTTTCTAACTTTAAATTTATATATATAAATATTGTTTTATTTTTTCCGTCTCAAGTACTTGTCTCCAACTTATTTTGAAAAGGGCATACTAGTAATCATCCTTGTCTTCCATGCCAGTACCTCCCTGTCTCCATACTAGTACTTTCCCCTGTTTTCTAGTAACTATGCTTTATTACCAACATATTCTTCTATGGATGCATTGCTGCTGCTTTCCAACACACAGTAGGAAGGCACCTGTGAAAATTATTCATGAACCATGAGCTTGGAGCTTCTCTCAGCATTTGGGTAAATTAGCCTGCATACAATTGCTCTTTGTTGGAAAGATGTGCTTTTTGTGGATGCATTGCATTATATTATGTGGATAGCCAAACTTTCTTTCCAGAACTCGTGCTGATAGACAAGAAATGGTAAATTCAACTTCTATGGTCATGGCTCTCATTTGTAGTGATCCTGAGATTTTTATTTGAAGCATGTCTAAGAGGGAACTGAACCTGAAAGGCTGAAAGGATTGGCCACTTGATGCTTTTTACATTCCTTGCGAAAGTGATAAATGTTACTATCCATCTTTGTTCGGTAGTGCTATCCATGGATACCTTTCTAACGTCTTCTCTTTAAAAACCATTTGCAGAATAGGCTGTTACTACTGTCAAATCTGGTTTTCTAGTTTGAGAAATGCACATATGCCCATGCTAGACAAACGCTAAGAGATGTTTAGGAATCAAGAGGAGACAGATGGGTATTTTAACATCATTCCTGAGCAGACTTCCAACTAAGAAAAAGCCTGGTCAGTTTTTAGTATTTACCCAAATAACTGTGTCCCATATTAAATGTCTTGTTCACTGTTTAAACTGGCCACATGTGGTTAAATTTTAAGGTTTTAGGCCACTAGAGGAACACTTATTTGGGCTCATCAACATATAATGTTGCTATAGGATTTTAACTATCCAATAATGAAATGGATTATTATAATATTGATTAGTCCCTAGGAGTAAAATTTATGATCTGTATCCCATGCTGTACTATTCTGAACTACTAAACAGCACAGCAACCCAGAATTTGACCCCTAAGAGTCACCATCAGTCTTTTTGAAACAAAGGCGAATTAACTTGTGAACTATAGAATCAGATGTGGATTTTTAGCAAAATATCCCCGCTATTGCTTAATGCTTACTGTTTGTGTCTTTTTTTAACCCTCATTTTCACATTCACAACGAAGAATGTCAGAGCACAAGGAAACCACAATTAGTAATTACTAAAGGGCAGAAAGATCACTTTTTAGTTTTTCACGTATCTGTCGAGTTTTCCTGTTTTAAACCCAGGTAAATGAATTTGATTTACACATTTGTCATGCTGATAATGCTCTGTCTAAATGGAAAACTAACATGGATTATTCAATTTACTGAACTGTCTTTTCAAACTGCTACTCTGAGATCAGAGTCATGTCCTAATTACAAAATCTGGGTTTTCTCCTGAATTTGACTGCTTGAAATCTGTTACATACCAAATTGCTATTTAGTATTTTTGCATTTTGCTTAAAAGTCAAATCAGATATTTATTATTATCTTGTTTTTCTTTTCAATTTATCATCTTAATATTTATATATTTTAATTTGACATTATAGCTAATATATTTTATTGATAGCCGTCTTCTACAATATTTAGTCAAGCATTGAGTACAGTGTTTGCACTTATTTCTTTTTGAATGATAATTGAAATTTATTCTGTTACTTTGAATCTGATAAAAGTCCTTAGTTTAGCATTGTTCCATTAAAGAGGCTAAGCCTGATTATTTCTTCCAAGAACAAAGTATTTTCTGCATTCATTATCATGTGTATATATCGCTTAACCATTGCTAAACTCGCAATAATAAATTTTGTAATTATGCTGTGTCAAGTTTTGTGAATATGAAATGCGCTCTAAACCATAGCAGCAAAAATCGTCAAATCAGAAGGATAAGATTTTTTTGAAAAAATGAGAAAAAATCGGATTTAATATATATATATATATATATGTATGTGTGTGTGTGTGTGTGTGTGTGTGTGTGTGTGTATTAATATAATATAATATATGGGGATGACCCCGCAACGCAGCGGTTAGCTGCGAGCCTTCCACATGGGAGGTCTTGGGTTCAAGATTGCTCAAGCCCCGTGTGCCTGACGCAGGGAAGGATGGAGGAAAAAAGCAGCGGGCGTCGATGGAGCAGGGTTGACGGTAGACCGAAGAGATGACCGAGCAGCGTGGGTCAGAGGGTGGCGAGGAGAAAGTCTACAGGCGGAGGTGAATCAGCAGGAGGCTGTAGGCGGCAGCAGCAGAGTGGTGTGGAACAGCGGCAGATGGGAGCAAGGAGGGGTGCGCTGGAGAAGGCGAAGGATGGGAGGTAGAGGAGGGGGGGAAGGAGCTGGAGGAGAGGAATGGAGACAAAGGAGCTGGAGGAGAGGAAGAGAGGAGGTAGAGGAGGGATGGAAGAGAGGAGATGGAGGTGAGAAGGACAGGAGGAAGAGGTGGAGTGGACGAATGAGGCTGCGGGAGAAGGGAGTGGAGAGATAAGTAGATGATGGGAGAAAGGACGAAGGAGGCCAGGGGGACGAGAGATAGGAGAACGGAAGAAGGAAGAAAGAATGGAGGTAGAAAGACAGGAGAAAGGACGGAGGCAAGGACGGTGCTGGAGGAGGACGGGAAGGATAACGGAGGATGGTGCTGGGAGGCGGGAAGGTGAACGAAGATTGGAGGGGAGAAGAGAAGAGATGACGGGTGTTGACAGAGGAAAGTCCGAGGAGGAAAGGAAAAAAAAAGGATACAACTACATGAGACAAAAAAATCATGGATGTAATTGGGGATGGGGTCCCCATTGTGACCCCACTGGTTCATAGCTCAAATCAAAAGCGTTCACCGATCAAAAAAAAATAAAAAAAATATAATATATAATATAAGATAAATTATTAATACATATTAATATATATTATTATATTTATATATAATAATTATATTATATATATTAATATAATAATATATATTATAATTATTATATTATATTTTATTATTATATAATATATATAATATTACATTATATTATTATTATGTATAATATATATAATATTATATATTATATTATATTAATACATATTAATATATATTATTGTATTTATATATAATAATTATATTATATATATTATAATAAAATAACTATAATACAATAATATAATATTTGTATTATAGTTATTTTTATTATAATAATATATTATTAATTATAATATATTGTATTATATTATAGTTATAAGATTTTTTATAAATTAAAAAAATGAAAACAAAAATAAAATAAAAAATTGAAGTTTAATTAAAAAGAGGGCGCGGACAGACCATGTGAAAATCACAAAAAACTCTCAGATATGACCGTGAAGCATCCAAGCGAAACCATTGATAAGGTCATAGTGAAATCCCGTCTAACATTCTCCCGTCACGTTTCTATTAACATATGCATAAACCCTAATGAATAAATCCCGCGCCAAAAAAATCTGTTAAAATCAGTGAAAAACACGTTGAAGTTGTGTACAAACTATGCCGCGCAGTTAAAAACCACTAAAACGTGTGGTATAAACCCTACTGTCGTCGAAATTCATCAAAGCTGCGAAAACTTGCGTGTGTTTCCGAAGTCGGGAAAAAAGTCAAAGTCGATGGTCAACATTTTTTTTATATAAAAGATCGGGTTTTTTTTTTTTGGGGAAGAAAACGGCAAACCTCCCGATTTTATTAAAATCACGATTAACCGCGATTTTTTGCAGTTTTCTGTTTCTTTGCTCTAAACCATGCAATGAGTATGGTTGGAATAATTCTTTTTGTATGGTTTCATTCTTCAATTGCTTTACATGTTTTATAATCTGTATCACTTCCTCACTATGCTACTTTTACTCTTTACCCTATTCTCTTTCTGGCTATTTTTCTTGTAAACTGCATTTCTACTGCATTCCATTTTTATAATGCATTTCTTGCATGTTTACTAGGAAACTCCAGCATACAAATAAAAGTCATGTCCCTGTCCTGTACCCACAATATTTGGTGATTACATTTATATTTAATTTAGCCATGCCTTTATTTATTTACTCATGTATCCTAATTTTAATGGCATCCTCATTCCTATCTTTGTATTGGTACCTGTATTGCCATTTCTCCAGGTAACTATGATATTTTTGTCTTTAAGCAGGACAATGTTCTTGAAATATCCTGCATGCATGATTCTATCGCATCTCTATTCTGTTTATGTTCTTTTGTGTTGTTATTTAGAGCATGAAGAGAATGGGACACTGTTATTCATTATAACTCCTAGTTAGTTTCTGTTTAGTGCGAAACACCTTTGTGAAGCCTATGAAATGATCTTTCCTTTCTTCCCATGTCCTCTGTATTGATATTCTGAAACTGGGAAGGATTAATTGCTTATATGGTGTTATTCAAATTGAACTCTTGTTTTTGGCCATTATATAGGTATTCAATTTTCATTTTCACTGTGCTGTTCTCCTGTGAAATTGTAGGTTATCAATGTCATTGGATGGTGGAATGTTAGATTATCTCGGAGATGGTGCAGTTGAGGAAGGGGGTTATTATTCGGAACTGTTAAAGGAATATGATGGTGTAATTGTTTCAGATTATGTGTTGTTTGATAATCCAACTCTTCTTTCTTCTGAAGCGGGGGCAAAGCAGCCTCTGAGGATAGTAGTTACCAGAAAATTTGACTTTCCTATTGATTCATTTATTTTTAACACTAATCTTTCTCCAACCTTGGTGTTAGCAGATGAGAGAGCTATTCTAGATGATGTACAAAATGCTGGAAAACAAAGTGGTCAATCTATGGAGATGCTTCTGAGACAAAAGGGGGTGGACGTTATCATATTGAAGAGGCTAGATTTTGATTCAATTCTTGATGTCTGTAATCAACGTGGCTTATGCTCTGTTATGCTTGAATCAAGGGGTTTAGCATCTTTTGGCAAGGAGAACTTCTTTGGCAAGCAGGCTTTGGAAGATGAAGCTGTTCAGAAATTAATAATAGCAATTTGTCCTTTGATATCTGGTATAAAGAAGACTGGATTAAATTTTGATATTCCTCCTGGCAAATTGAATAGACTAACAACAAGAATGTCAAACGATGTAGCATTGGTTGAGGGATACTTCCTGAAGGATTTCTGTTATAGTGGGCATTAAAGAGGACATTAATAAATCTTTCATATCATAAACCAATAGGGTTGGGAGATGCTTGTTCAGCGTGAACATATTTGTAAAAGGAACAATTTTAAATCAAATATCAAATCAAAATATTTTTTCAAGTTGAAATGTTGAATATAAAATAGTACTGACTATTATTTTATATTATAATCCTATACTGCTGGGTCTTCTACGAATGAACATTACTGTTATGAGGTAAAGTGTTAAATTCATCTTTTGTAAATTAGCTGTAGAAATGCATGAGTTCTATTCTGTATTGTTTTGGTTGAGTTAAACTCAAGCCTGGGTTTTAAATAGTGTAGGACTTGTACATAAGAAGTTCCCCTTCAGCTTTTCTATTGGATGGACAAAAAGACATGATCGACAACTGACATCATCAGCTGTCCACTACCAATCCACACCATTTGCTCTGTAGAAATAAATCTATTTTGTGTTTTTTCTCACCATATATCATCCAAATATTTTGATTGCATTTATTTAAGATATCAAGAAACCATGTTCACCAACACACATCATTTTAATATATTAATCTACATTAATCTAAGAATATTAACAAAGCAGATATTTTTAATACTTTTAAAATGAAACTTATACCCTAAAAAGACTCTCTTATAGGCCTTCTTTCACTTTAAGGAGTTCTAGGAACTGAAATGGGTTCATGTAGATAACAATTAGTCACATGGTGAGGAAATGTTTAGTCGGACAAGGCCTTGCCTGAATGACTCTTTATCTTGGAATGTTCCTATAAGGATCTTGGTTCTTTAACCAACAGATAGATAGTCTCTAAGAATTTCTCAGGTGCTATGCTTAAGACAATTGTTAGGCTGGCCAACAAATGGGAGAAAATTGGGTATTCTCCCGTGCACTTTATGCTCTGCAAAGCTTAGACAGGTAGACCTATAAGATGCATTGACTAAATATACTCAACAAATTGATATAAAAGTGCATAGCAGATGCAAATAATCATACAAAATGACAAGTATGTGTGAGCTTACAAACAACAATGACTTACTTATATCTTTAACTTTTTAGGTATGAACACAACAATAATTTAAACAATTAACTTACATTCAATGAATTTTCCATGATTGATGTATTGTGGGTTGGAAGAAGGTGTTTAGATTGTGGATCGGTGCCTTATCTAGAGCAATAGTCATTAACTTAGTATATTCATTGTTTCATAATGCTGCAATATTTTTGCTGGCTTATTTTCTTAGTTATTGCCTTACAGTAACTAAACTAGTCACATATGGTTCTGTGATCTAAACTCTACTTAATAATCCCATACATATTCCATGCTTCCTATCATTATTGAGAAAAGGTTTATATTATTCCTTGAATAACAACTAATATCAAACCCAAACAAATCATCGTGCCTAAGCCGAAGTTGCTTTCTTGGGCATTAAGACTGCCTTCGAGAAAGGATATAAAAGAATGTGGGTCGAGGGTGACTCCCTCATCATTGTTAGATGCTTACAGGGACTGAGAAAGCTTAGTTGGACAATTGAAGATCTTATAAATGATTCCCTTGCCATGACTAACACTTTTGAGGAAGTACGATTTAGTCATATTTTTAGAGAAGGTAACTCTCTCGCAGATTTTTTTGCTAATGAGGGTGTAAGTCTTATGAATGCTAAGTCGTGGGAAGGGTACAACTCAGTACCTGCAATAGCAGTCACATTATTAAGATATGACAGCCAAAATAGATCATGAGGTAGAGTGTGTTCAGAGGGTAATTATTTCCCTTCCCACCACATGTTTTATGGGTATTCTAACGCCCCTTCCCAATGCTATTTTCAAAAATAGAAAGCTTTAGATTGTTAGGCAGAGTGGCAATAGTTTTTGGAATCATAGAGGAGATTGTAGGGAAGTGATGGGGGGCGACCGAAGTAGGGCGGAACCCATCTCTTGTGACAAATGGAGGAACAAGCTGAAGGTTTGGAAGATATTGGAAGAGGGTGGTCTTACGCCTTATATGGAGAGGCTTCATGGTTTCGACCATGGAGCCTCTAATCTTTTTTTCCAAAGTTGGCATAACAGAAGTTTGAAGGTGAACGATGTGGTCTTCCCCATTATGGTTTCGACCATGAAGCCTCTAATCTTTTTTTCCAAAGTTGGCATAACAAAAGTTTGAAGGTGAACGATGTGGTCTTCCCCATTACGGAGGAATTCATAGCCCAAATAATAGGTTTGCAATTACAGGGGAGGAAATTCTTCAAAGAGAGGAAGGGCAACGATGATGCGATGGACCAATTTTTCAAGAAAGATGAGAAATAGAAATTGGTTAAGTTGACTTCTTGGGGCCATGACCGATTGCTATTATTAAACGTATTTGGGCTGAAGTTGCAGAGGTTATCATGAGGTGTGACGTTAGATGGCCGTTTTACTGCTATTTTGGGGTATCACTTCACATTCCTCAATCACTTTTGACATAAGCTTTTGGTGTCCTTTTCGTTTTTTCTACTATGTTCAATGGAGGCCTCTATGTATGCTCATCTAAAAAACCCTCACACCCTTGTCCTCCATGAGGGGCTTATTTTGCGTATAATGGAGTTTGTTAAGGCACATTCCTCGGCTAAAGTGGTTAAGGACAAAGAACCAATTGTTGTGGACTAGCCGAAGGTGGTTGATTACTCTACTACGGATTCTGGAATGGATGATGGGGAAGATGAAGAGTGGAAATTGGATGAAGAGGCTAGGGTTCAAGCGGTAGAGGTCTTGTTGTCTTCCCCTTCGAAATCATCTCAACAAAAGAGGAAAAAATGTTGTAAGATCACTCCTAAAAAGAAGCCCAAAAAGCAAGTGAAGGAACCCCAACTTTTGTGGCTAGGCGGCTCCCAGACTGGAGAGGATGAAGATTATCAGGTTTCTCCCCTGCAGGTGAAGGAACTAGATTGTGTAGTGAGTGGAGGTGTCCCCGTGGCAATAGAGGAGGCTCGCACCCAACATCATATGGTCTCACAACAAGCAACAACTGAGGGAAAAGGTAAAGAGAGAATCTCTGATATTGCAGCCAAATATGTGGGCAGTAAATCGAGAAAGATTAAGTTCTCAGGTAGTGTTCATCCTCTTTTTGAGGATTTCTCTTACCTTGTTGATGAAAACCCTGAAATGATGGATCTTGTGGACATGGCTAGAAATGGTGCCACTTGTAATTTTAAGGTTGCTAAATAGGTGATGAATGAGTTTAACAAAGTGAATATCAAGATCAAAATCCTTAAGGAAAATTTTGCGAACCTACCCAAGGGGTCGACATCTAATTTGCTCATTGAGAGACTTGTGGATTTGGAGAGCTCTGTCTTTGATTTTAAAAATTACTGTGAGAATCGCCTCCAAGGAGTGGAAAGCAAGGTTAGTGAAATAGAGGAGGATATCAAAAAAATACTACAAATTAGCAATATGTCCATTAAGAATAGTGCAGATTCCCTTAAGGTTCCTTTGGAAAAGCTGAGTGCTCTTAGGGAAGATTAGATTAGTATTGGGCTTTAGGTGAAGGTTCCTCCCACCAAAGAGAAGGGCAAGAAATTTGTGAAAGATGAGGACAAGGGCTTGAGGAAGAAAAGAATGAGCTGATCTCATTGGTTAATCTTCACTATAATCAGGAAATGGAGGTGGCTAACACAAAAAATATGAGATAGTGTCTCTGTGCTATTTTCTATCTTTTGTTTTGATCTTTCGGTTCATTGTTTTTTTGTTGTTAATTGGTTGTTGTTTTATCTGTGTTATTTGTAGTATCAACAACATTTTGTTGTAAAGGGTTTTAGGTCACTTCAAAACCTGCTTTTCCCATCTAATCAAAATAATTAATATTAAATAACAATTTGGCATAACATGTGTGCAAAGAATTCAGAAGCCCTTAGTAATTCAATTCAAAGAAATAAGATATTGTAACTGGAGACAATTTAGACCAAGAACATTCATTCATATTAACTCTTCAGAAACCATGTTACAATACAACTTCAACGATGATGGACATCGTATATTTCCAAAGAAATTGACATTGATAATAAGAGTATTTCCCTCTTCTTTTTCCAACCTATTACAATGCAAGGCTTTTCCCTTTTTAAAGAGAAACTACAAAGAAAAGCCTTCTTAGATGAGTGGAATTTGTCACATTATAATTTCATGACGAGTAATTGTTTTGTTTCATATTGCTGAATGGTTCAGTTAGGATGCAATTGCATTACCAACTGTGTTGATGTGAGGATGCAGTAGGAAAAATCTTGGTGCTTAAACACTTGTTGATCTTCCTTTATGTGTCAATGATTTGGAAAAGTAAGAAACCATTTAAAACATCCACCATATACAAGCAAAACACTTCTATTGGCCTCTTTAAAGGAATTCAAACTGTTGGTGTAATTAATTATTTAATTACACTTACATAAGTTTACTTAGGCATTTAATTATATTCCTAGGTATCATTTACTAGGTGATAGGTTCACATATTTCCTTAGGATATAAGATTCCTTCTAGAAGGATGAGTTGTCTTTTCTAGAAGTTTTACCTTATCTAGCATCATTTCTTAAGTAGTTAGTTAGTTGTCACATGTCATAAGATTATGACACATGTCAACATCATATTACATACTGAATCTCAACCTTGCCTATATAAGCAAGGCTTCATATGTACTTTGCCATATTCAATTTGGCATTCTTGCATCTTAATGATATCATGATATTTCTGCCATTTCTCTCTTGTGGAAATTATTGTCTTGCAGGTGATCCTAGGGTGTTTGAGGAGTTCACCATAAACTCCTACATGGTATTAGAGCTTCAGTGTTGCAGACTTCTTCCCAGATTTGAGAAACCAATCTTGGCGTGAAAGTTTTGTTGGGTGTGAGTTGGGGTCTTGAGAACCTTGCCATTGAATCTAGGGCGTTAGTGAAAGTCAAGATCGGCTTTTGTTTCATTAAAATCTGACATATTTTGTCAAATCTACAAGGGTGAGCACTTCACAGTGGTGCATGTCATTTTTTCAGATTTTGTCATCTACACAAATTTGAGGTTATTTTTCATCATGGAGGCAAATGTGAACATTCATCAGTACATGCACTATTTCCTTTTTTGTGTGCATTAGGTTTGCATTTTCTTTGCACTTCATTTCGATTCCAGATCATTTGTCAATCAATTGTTGCTTCATAGATTCCAAAGTTGTGCCAATTTACAAGTTTTCCAGTGTTCCTTGGCATTGGGTTTGTTGTTGCTTTTCATGATTTTGACTTGATTCCTTGAGTGACTCTAATATGGTTTCTAGCAAACAGAAGTATCTTTCCTTGCTTGTTGAATTGAGGATTCCAGTGGTACTCCATAGTGTACTTCCAGTGCTTCTCTTACAACATGTTATCTCATTATGGGGGGGTTAAATGGTCTCTCTTTTCATCCTTTGTGTGGATGGAGATTGATTGGATTTGTGATGGATATCATTATTGTATTTCATCTCTCTTTTGGGGAGGAGTTTTGTCCCACTGGGTTTTCTCCTTTTCTTCGTTTGTGATAAATTTCTTTGCATTGCATTTGTACATGGGTACCTAACATAGCCTTGTAGCCGATACCCATCATTGCATCCTTGCATCATTTGCATAATAACTACACTCCCTAAGTTGCACTTATGGGGGGTGTTGGTGTAATTAATTATTTAATTACACTTACATAAGTTTACTTAGACATTTAATTATATTCCTAGGTATCATTTACTAGGTGATAGGTTCACATGTTTGCTTAGGATATAAGATTCCTTCTAGAAGGATGAGTTGTCTTTTCTAGAAGTCTTATCTAGCATCATTTCCTAGGTAGTTAGTTAGTTGTCACATTTCATAAGATTATGACACATGTCAACATCATATTACATACTACATCTCAACCTTGCCTATATAAGCAAGGCTTCATATGTACTTTTCTATATTCAATTTGGCATTCTTGCATCTTAATGATATCATAATATTTCGGCCATTTCTCTCTTGTGGAAGTTATTTTGTCTTGTAGGTGATTCTGGGGTGTTTGAGGAGTTCACCATAAACTCCTACACAAACCAATTGGCACCTTTGAGAACTTTGTCAAGCTATTGGAGTGTGGGGAATCAAGGAATCAAGGGTGATAGGGAAGTCATGCCAAATGGGGGAGGCCCAAATGTGGAGCTTTGATAGGAACAAGGTGTTGGGATGTTGGGATTAGGGAGTCAAGCTATGGCTTAACTTGATACTGAATTAAGGGAATATTGAAAGTCTGGCCCTAATAGGTTATATAGAGTTATAGATGGAGTTTTAGGCTTTTAAGGTTTGAATGAAAGAGGTACTTGATTAAAGGTGGACCAAAAGTTTGACTTCAATAGATTATTTTGAGCAATCGACAAAGTTTCGGGCTTTCAAGGGTTGGTGGAAATGTATACTTGAATAAGGAATGAATGAAAGTCCAACTTCAATAGACTTAGAAACATTTTGGAATGAACAATGGAGTTTCAAGCTTTCAAGGGTTTTATGGAAAGAGGTACCAATTGAAGGGAATGTTGAAAGCTTGACTCTGCAAGACTTAGAAGATTTTTGGAGAGTAAGGGATTGAATTTTGGGAAGCAGAGATGAAGTGGAATGGGTACCAAGGGATGAGATGGATGAGGAAGTCAGAAAGTCCGACTTTGATACAAAGGACTTAGGCTTGAAATAAAATTTTGAGCTTCAGGGATCAAGAATGCCAAGGGAGTGATACCTAGGGATTGAGACTTCAAAACTCTAACATATGCAAGGCAAACACAAGTATGACAGACTTCTCAGAATGCCAATATGATAGGATGAGAGTAACCTTGACACTCCTAAAATTCAATATAACAAAACTTAGATGCAAATTCCAACAAGGACTTAAGCGGGTTGTTGGGATCAGTATGGAAAGTATATAGATATGGATAATCCTGAAAGTTTGAAAGGTTGACAAGCACACAAAACATTAAGGAAAACACTAGAAATAGCCTAGACTTAGATTTTTTGTGGACTTTTACAACATTTGACACTTAGGGGACCCATTTAGGATGTCTCATATTGGTTATAAACAATAGGTCAAACATGACTAAGGCACTCCAAATGGAAAGGACTCAAGAAAAAAATGGCATTATAGATTTGAGTCCCAATATTAGCTCTAGTTGGGGACATATGTTCTTGTGGGACACAACAAGGATTTAGAAATACTCTGGGACACAATCAACACACAAACACACACTTCACCATGGGTCATAGACAACAATGGTTGCACGAGACACTAACAAAAGGAAATAAATGTGCATGGAAAGAGAAAAGTCAAACCCAAGAGAAGAAATGTTTCAAAAATTGTCCATGCATCAACAATTCCTAAAATTTGCCAATTAGACTTTCAATAAAATATGAATCCTCCCCATGAGAATTCACAAATGTGTATGGCCTTAACCACAAGGGATCAAATTTACCATGTGTTCTGTGACCTGACACTCCATATTAGGACCAAGTCTTCAACTTCAAATTTCCTAATATTAGCTCTTTTATCAGAAAAGTATTTAACCTATTGTTGCTTCTTTGCATTAACAATTTGAGCTCTTTTGATTTCATCCAACTCAATCAATTGGTTTATCTTGTAGACAATAACATCCCCAAGCTCTTTAGATGATACCTGAATGAATTTGTATATTGGAAATAGATTCTTAATAGGCAATGTTGCATCCATCCCATATACTAATTCATATGGTGATTTCCTTGTAGATTTCTTAGGTGTGACTAGGTTTTCCCAAAGAGCTAATCTCAATTTTGAATCGAAAGCCTTTTTTATTTTTTTCTAGCATCCTTTTAATGATCTTCATCAAAATTTTATTGTTGGACTCAACCTGTCCATTCCCCTATAGATGATATTGGGAATAATGGAACAAGTTAATCCCATAATCAACACAAAGGTCACTGAATTCCAAGGATTTGAAACAAATGCCATTATCTATTATAATTTTATTTGGAACCTCAAACCTTGTAACAATATGCCCATGACAAAGTGAATCGCGACCTTGTTGGTATCCTTTCTAGTGGGAATGACTTCAATCCATTTTATGAAGTCATTAGTAGCTACTAAGATCCATTTAAATCCACCACTAGACTTCTCAACGATCTCACCATCAATGAAGTCAATACCCCGTTGCTGAAACAGGGCTTCCACTATTGATGACCTTAAGGGAAAATCTTTATATCTCTAGCAAGCATCACAACTCTTGACCATTTGGTGTGCATTAGTAAACAAGGATGGCCACCGATATTCTACTCAAATGATCCTATGGGTAGTTGTTTCTAGCAATGAAATGACCTCTACAATCCCCATTATGCATCTCTTTAATACTATGACAACTTTCTTCTCATCTAGGAATTTCAAAAGAATACCATCTTTGTTCTTTCAAAACAATTCATTGCCTCTAAGAACTTCTTTTAAAGCATTGAGCTTCAAAGTCCTTTTTTGGCTCTTAGTTATTTCTCCCAAACAATTAAGATGGCATAAATAGTAAAGTATATCTTTTATACCAAGTTGATTCGTCCAATTTATATTTTCCTTTCATCATCTTCTATATCCAATTGATTTACTTCAGCTACTTCTAAATTTGATTTTTCCATAAGCCTTGCAAAACGTTGCCCCCTGACTATCTTTGTTATCCATCTCAATATTGAACTCTTGAATTTTGTTGATCCATCAACATCTTCTGCTAGTCACTTCCTATTGAGTGAAAATATATTTCATTGCAACATGTGGTACATAAGCTACAACTAGTGCACCTACTAAATAAGGTCTAAAATTCATCATTGCTCTAACTAGGGCATAAGCATGATTTTCCATAGCACCATATTTCAATTTTGCAACCTTAAGGGACTTGCTAAAAAAGGAAATAGGTTCTTTAACGCCATCTTGATTTTTTTGTAATAGCACAACGAGAATTGCGTGGAATGAAGCAAATGAAAACAATTGAAAAGGCTTTGAGAAATTAGGAGATGCTAATATTGGGGCCTATCTGGTTGCTTCTTTGATATCTTGGGAAAACTTCAATGGGCTCTTCCTAGGTTACGGTCTATCCTTTTTTAAGCATCTTGGAAATGGATTTGGTCTTCTCTACAAAGTTTGGGACAAATCTCCTAAGGAAATTGATCTAACAAAAGAAAGACCGAATTTCCTTCAATTACTTTGGGTTGAGGAATCTTTTCACTTGCAACCACTCTTTCAAGGTCAATTTTGATTCTATCCTTAGACAAAATGACTCAACAATTTACCCTATGTAACTCCAAACATACATTTCTTAGGGATTAGGGAGATACCATATTACATACATCTTTTGAAAATATTTTCCAAATGACCACAGTGGTCCCCAACCTTCTTGAAAAAGGTTGTCTAATCATTTTGATAAACCACCATTATAATATCAATTAAATCAAAAAAATTTGCATCCATGGCCCTTTGAAAAGTAGTTCTAGCATTGGTTAAACCAAAAGGCATCTAGGCATACATATATGTCTTGCCTGGAGTAGTGAAAGTTGTTTTGTACTACTTTGAATCTTTTACTTGCACCTAATTATAGCTACAGAAACCATTTATCATAGATAATAGCTTATAGTTAGCCACCTTCTGCAACATTGGTTCCATATTTGGTAGGAGGTAATTTTATTTCAGGGAAGACATGTTTAGGTTCCTGAAATCCACATAGAGTCGAATACTACCATTCTTCTCTCTTACAAGAATTAAATTAAACACTCAGGTGGAATGTCTAATTGGATTAATTATCTCACCATCTTTGAGTTTGGCAAGTTCTTGTTCATCTTTGTTGCTAGAGTAGGATTAATCGGTCTTTACTTTTGTATGAAAGGCTTGACATCTGGCTTCAGAGATACTTCATGCTAAAACGGGTCCTCCCTATAAACCTTCAAGTCATCATATGACCATGCAAAGACTACAATATTTTCTCAACAAACTGATAAGAATAGTCATGATATTAGGATTCATCTTCTTCCCAATGTAAACCTTTTTGGGTGATGATTATGTGCCTAAATTGATCTCTTCCAAATATTTTTCATGCATAGGGGCTAGTTTAGATATATTTGTTCGAGTTGATGATGAACCCCATAGCTCCTAGAAATCATCTGCAATCCAATTTTTTGTCAAACTTTGGAGAAAAAGAAAGATTTTCTCAACAATTTGAGAATTGCATTTGATGCAATAGTTTGAATGAATGCATATAGTGAATGTTGAATCCTTATGAAAAGGAAAAACAAACCCTAGATCAAAACCTATGTGAGGATTAAGCTAGATCATGACAAGTGTCCTCATCCTATGCTATGAGACATCATTATCCAAAAATAGCTCAATCTAATAATATAAAAAACATTTCCTAAGTTCATTTTAAGCGCAACAAACATAGTGTCATGATCAACACTAGAACAAATCAATCCTACAATATGGTCAATAATATTACCCCAAACTAATCTACTCCTTGGTGTGTCTAGTGCAAGTATGAGTCCATAAAGATAAGGCAAAAGATTAAGCCACTTGAGATGTGTCAGGCTGCCATTTTGCCAAAACCTATAATTATCCTCTTCTAAGATGACCACAAAAGAATGAACAAAAAACCCATGATACCTCCTCAAATGATTAAATTAGAGATTGATAACCTCAATGCATGTAAAACAGATCAAATGATGTCATCTCATGAAAACAAAACATTTCCAGGTGCCAAGGCATCCAAGTAATTGACCATAATGTGAAATCACAAAAAATTGAATAAAAATTACTTGGGGTAGATCTCGAAAAAGTGCATGGATGGATCTAAAAACTCTTAAATACTTTTCCAATGCCACAAGAATCATGAAAATTGGAGATACAAGAAAAAATTTGTGAGCCCAGAAGCCAAAATGGATGATCTAACTTCAATAGGTGACAAACTATACCATCAATAAAATTTGATGATGAGACTTGTACCACTAGAAAGTACTCAAAACCAACTTTCCAACAACATCTTGTTTTCAGAAAGTTTACACTGTACACCCAAGTTATGCCGTAAAGAAAAAAAATTGCTCCTTTAGGACACATTTAGGACTTGGAGGGGGCTTGTTGGGTACATTGTTGACATCACTTGTGAGATTGTTGACATCGACAAATATTAGTCAACATAATATTTGACTGTCAACTGGAATATTCCCCTTTTTGTTGAAAAAAAAAGTGTTCATTGGAGTGAGCAGATTTTGTCGAAATATAGGGGAGAGGGGTCCATAATGGAGCAGGGTCCAATAGTGGGGATAGAAGTAGTCCTTAGTGGGCCCCATAGTGGAGCATTTTAATATCCAATTGCAAAACACTTTTTATCCATAAAGTACACAAAGTGACAAATCATGTGATGCCACATTAGCATGCAATTCCTTGATAGCTTATCATTAACAACCAAAGTAACATAAAAGGGGTCCATTTGAGATGGATATTTGCTTAGTGTGACACCAAAGTATATTTAATGTATCTTTGTACTCACTTCTTTGTTGTCATTTTTAGTAGTATGATTTTCCCACTTTTGTTGCAAACCAATACTCTTCTCCTCAATGGGAAGATTGAGTGAAACATCATCTATGAGAGAAAGTGCTCTATCTTTGTGCTTGTTTATTCGCATCATCTCCAATAGTGGCACATTTTTTTTGATTTGGTTGAAAATTTGTGCCATATCTATTGGAGTATATTTTGGCAATGGACTATCAAAAGTATAATTTGTATTCAAAGGTGGAAGAGGTGCATGATTTGTTGTAGCAGCAATAAATTTTCCCTTCTTTGTCGTATTAACTTTAGAAGCATGTGCCCCTTTGTTACCATTGTACTCAACTTTTGAATTTTGCACCTTCAGTTTAGACTTAGGTTGGGCAACATCTTTATGTGGTGGCTCAACATTTTTCGCTTTTCCTTTGACACCTCCCTTGGTAGAATTGTGGCCATTTTATCCCTTTTATTTCTCTTTAATGAAAATGTTTCTTGGATTGCCTACATTGTTGCCATCTTGAACCTCTTTATTTCTTAGGTTATAATTGCCCTTAACTTGAGCAATGGTTGCCATAGTTAAAGACATGGTTTATTCATTTGATGGTCTCCTCAATTTAAATTTAGTAGCAATGGATTCAATGTTATGGATGTAATGCATCTCATCATCATCTCATAATATTTGTTGATGGTAGGATTTCTCTACATATCTTCTTTCATCCACATCCAACTCTAGCCCACACTCATTTGCAAATGAATACTCAACGTATATTATACCTGTGTTGAAATGTCTATATGGTCTTAAAAATGAATTCTCTTCTTGATAATTAGGATTAGTTGTTGGATCACCTAAACCCATATCCTCTCTAGCTCTTTCTTCAAATTCCTTTAGATTTTTAGGATTATTCCATAACTTTGAATTCCTTATATTTTTTACATTAAGCTCAGGAACTCCAGGTTCCACATATCTAACTGGTGAACTTGCCAAACTATCATCACTACTTTCATAAGCATAACAAGTACCAAGAGGAATTAAAACAATGAGAGCACTTAGTTTTCTAACCACAAGAGGCCGATAAACATATGAATATGAGGCTTAAAGGTTGTAACTGAAGAGATCAACAATGGGCTATAGGAAATCAACATGAAATTAAAACAAAAGTGCACTCGCATAGCCTAGGCTTAGGGTTCTCATAGAAAACCCAGGAATACCCTCAAAACTCCTATAAAATAGAAGAATGACCTCCATTACAACTACAAAATAGACTAAGGAACAAAAAAATTAACAAGTCCTACCATTATGTATTATTGGTTTGCATTAGGTAAATTTGGTTCATTATTTATTATTTCAATAGGTGTTTATAAGGCCACCCGATCAATTATGTCACAACCCTCTCTTAATGAAGGTCTAATTATGTTAGATTAATTTTAACTTAGTATTAAGCAAAAAAATGATGTTATTAGAGTATTAATATTGGGATAGTTAAATTTTTGGAATCAAATAATCATTTAATTATTTTAATAATTACTTAATATTATATAATTAAAAGTAAATATGTAATTTTAGATAATATAAATGAATAAAAAAATAATAATCTTTTAATGATATCAAGTTTCCACAATTCATATCGATTAATGTTGCACACGTTTCTCGATTAGATTGCGTGAGAGTTTTTTGCATCAACATTGTGTGAGACTTTTCTCCTTGAACTTTTTCATCTTGATGATGGATCATGGAGTGTGAGACTTTTCTCCTTGAGCTTTTTCATCTTAATGATGGATCATGGAATGTGATCCGTTGATGCAAAAATCTCTCATGCAATCTAATCTAGAAACGTGTGCAACATTAATAATAATCCTTATTTAAGAAAGTTTCAAAGAAATTTTGTGAATGAGAGAGAAATTAGTTACCTGCTTAAGAGAGTGGAGTTTTTAAACTGCACTTATAGTTGTGGCATTCGAGATGAGTTCGAACCTCCAGTACCTTCAACATCAAGGAAGTCAGTTTTCTACATCACATAGTTAACTGTAACTCTCACTAATCATTTCGGCTTGATGTTGAACATGGCAACTAAACAAGGGAAGAATTAAGAGTTTTATGGAAATCGCCAAGAAGAGAGCTACCATGTTTCTTAAGCTTATTGACGCCAAACTCAGTTTACAAATTCTTTTGTCCATATGCGCCTTAACAAGAGGAGGGAAAGTTGCCTAAAACCAAGCTGTAATCATCCAAGTGTTGCAACATCTTATATTGCTAGGTTAAATATTGGTCATACGGAGGCTTTCTGGGGATTTTGGCGTTGCTTCTTTTCATCTCGGTAAAGGAAGGAAGGTTGGTTTTGCAAATTATTACAAAGGCCAAGCGAGGACTAGCATGGATTTCAGTGGAGATGAAATTGCTCCTTTATTAGATTTTTAAGAGCTGTGACAACCCTTGTTTTATCATGCATGGGAGCAACATATGGTACAACAAAGAGTGGTGTTGGAGTTGCATCAATGGGTATTATGAGACCAGAACTGGCCATTGGCATTGTAGGCAATGCTAGTGTCAAGTATATTTTTTTATTTGATTTTGAACAAAATATTTTCTCATGTTTGCTATCTATGTTAAGTGGAGCACATTCTCCGGGTTTTAGGGGTCAACAATTTACCATGAGAAAATTCACCACCAGTAATTCACGCTACATAAATCGTATATAAAAGAAATAACCATCAACAAACAATTTATGTCTACCTTTTTCAGTTTGATAAAATTTAAGGGGCATTTTTCTTTTAAAAACTTATACAAATCGCTTCATGAAACAATAAAACAATGATGAAAATGAAAGCTTATAGACCATGTCGGCAGTAGAGATGGATTGTGGAGGACAGTTGGCAGGCATATACTATCTTAAATTGTAATTATAATTGTTTGTAAAATTGTCAATAAATTGTAATGGAGGTTTTGTGAGGTTTTGTATTTGTGTTGTTAATGTTGTGAAAATTATTCTTTTGCAAATTTTTTTTCAAAGTCTATGTATATTAAAAAATGTTAATGCCATTAATTTTCACCTCAGTGAATTACTGGTGGTGAATTTTCCTTAAGGTGAATTTATCATAGTAGTGAATTTAAAAATAATTTTTTCCATATAATAACTAAAAACCTACTAAATATATTGTTGTATATTATGAGGGTTCATTCCTCATTTAGTTTCATGCATCAAATGTCAGCATGTTTGAAATGTGCTTAAATTATGAATTTTACTAAACTTGAAGGATAGTTTTATCCTTTCTTTCCAACTTCGGCTCCTATCTAATTTCCTTCTATGGTCTAGACTCTCTATCATATGTAACATCACAAGAATAAAATGGTGTCTACCATGCCCAGTTTAAAATACATTACAGGATAATCATAACTGCTTTTAGAAGAAGCAACATATGTTCGAGCCCAAAATTTTAGGTCATAAACTAGTAAGGAAAATTTGAGAAGCATAGAAGTCTGTATGTTTGACCAAACATATTAATAAAAGAAATAATCAGTACCAAAGCTCCAAACTGAAAAAAAAAGTGGTATATAGTACTTGGGTCCATGACAACCAAAATAGCTAAATCCCATGCATTAATAGATGTTATAGGATATTCTAGAATTTTTTATTTTTTCTATTTATATCAATAGTTTGATTGTGCAATGTTTATAGTGTTTTATTTTTAATTGGTGTCAATAATCATGTGTTTAAAATCTGATAGTTTTTATGAGGGTTAATATACATTTGAATAGTTACATTTCAATAACAGTTTTTCACTTCCAAACGGCCATAGATATCACTACAATATTCATGCAACTGGATTTTAATTTGCATAGATAATTACAGTGGTTGATCATCAGGTTCCTCAAGAGTCACCTTCAAAATTCGTGGAAGCTACAAATCATTCCAATCTACACTACCAAAAGATAATTTTACAAAACCTTTCATTTTGATTGTGGTCTCCTATGCTTTTTCGAGGGCCCTAAATATTTATTAAGATAACCATTATTTTGGCTACAGACTTCAATTTTTTTATAGAAATACTGGTTATACTTTCTTACCATCATTATGTTTATGTTATATTGTATCAAATTATAGTTTGACTTAAAACTAGAAATAAGAAATGATATATTCCATTTCTAGGTTAGATTGCCAATAATACATTAAAAGGGA
>VDFB02281492.1:667398855-667468012 GCA_007258455.2 Sequoia sempervirens | reverse complement strand
TGTATGGTTGTGCGTGAGGTGTTATTGGCAGATTCAATGTTTGAACATTGAATTTCTTAAGGGAAAATCATGTTCTTATATCATTGTCAACAATGAAGTGTACAAGGTGTTTATTGACCCACATTTGAGTATAGAACATTCTTTCTACTTTTGAATCTAATTTTAAAGATTAGGTGACATTGGTGGTTCTATCATGGCACTTGGCTTATAGTTCATGATTTGTTTGACTTTATTGTATGCCTTTCTACAGAACTTGATGCTTCTATTTGTGCAAGTAGGACTTTGTAGGTACATCAGTAACTGTATGTTGTGGACGACTTTCCAATCTTAGATTGCTTCTTTTGTTCTTAATCTGTAGCTTATTTGAGGACTTGTGTAAATACCCTAACACAAATTTTGAAGCCAAACTTGCAGTATTTCTAATTTTTGGTTTGTTGGCATTTGGTCAATCACTTCACATATAACTTAACACACAGGATTTCTGAATACCATGATTTAGAACAGCTATGACTATGAATTTAAATCATGAGCCAATCACATAAACAACACAGTATTCAAAGATAATTGAGGGACATTTTGTCAAACAATTTGCAACCTTCAATAGAGCGTTAAACAATTAAAATGAAGAACACAATTTGTTGTTCCAGAAATCAGAATTACAAAGATGTGGAATAGTTGTCTATAGTTGTCTATAAAACCCTCAAAGGCTGCCAAATACACTTGCAGCAGGTGCCAAGATGATGTAGCAATGTGAAAAGCACTAGAAATGGTAGGTTTATTCCTCAATAACAGTGTTTATACCTGAAACACCTCCAAAATGCTTGTCGATACTGAATAGTGGCTGGACGCTATTGAAGCTAATAAGAGTCTGCTGCTTATTGAAATTTGACTAAGTTTGAAAAATTATAGGATTCTCCAAAACTAGAATTTGCATTGCAACTCCTAGAGATCTGAAACCACTCTCAAACATCCTGAAGGTATATATACATGAAATATAACTTAAAGTACAAAGAAGTAAATGTCCATATGTAAATGTCACTTACACTCAAATTTTTTTTTCATGTATGGCCCTGAATGATACGACCAACAAATAAGTACAGCTCCAACATTTACATGTACGACCCTAATGATACGATCAACAAGGGGTTCACAATATCGCTTAACTCTTTGACTATGTTTGGAAAAATCCTCACGCCCAACAATGTATGATATCTTCCTTAGCAAAACATTCACATATGGAGTCCCTAAATCAACACTTGACACTTCTTGTGGGTGGCACCAAAGATAATTGCAAATGAATATATTTTCCACCTATAAATCGAAGAATGAATAATTTCTTGTTTGCCTACATACCTTTGATAAATTACATCTAACTATTATGACCAACTGTGAATCTTGTATGAATCCACCATTAAATCCTTTCTGCACATTGTGACTCTGAATGAAACACACAGTATTGGCTAGGGAGGAATCTTCCACACTGAAACCAATCATACCTTACAGGTTTCGTCTAAGGTGGAAGAGATGAACAATGTTCAACCTCATAGAGAAAGAGTAAAATGAAATATTCTAAATTAACTTCTTCTCTTCCAATTTCTCTTTTATAAGTACTTTTGGAACTTTCTGAAAATTATAATTTAAAATCACCTTTTAATAATAATCCATCAGCTCCATAAAAGTGACTTTATTTATTTTTTCGAGCACTAAAGTCACTTAAAATTCATCTTTATAAATAATTAATATAAGTTGTCTTTTAATTCACCCTTTGACAACTTGAATATTAATTATTTGATATTTTAATTATTTTCTACACATCTGTCCAAAGTTGCAGAAAATATAAAAATAGTCTAAAGGCGAATTTTGATTTCGACAACATACTTTGAAGCTCTTTGCAAATCCAACATAATGAAAATTGATACTTTCTAAAAATAGAATACTTCTCCAAGAAGTGTGGAAAGCACTTAGAATGTCAAAATTGCTCTCGGAAAGAACCAATGGATTCAACTTGATCTTCTGAACAAAATGCCACAATCTGAAATCCATTCTGAAAAGGCTGGCACTCTCCAAGGAAGTTGGAGCTTCCAAAGATGTTGGAAAGGCTAGAAAAAGAGGACATTATAGTCTTCCCTCCCCAAGATTGCTTGTCCTCAAGCAATCACAACTCAACCATTGATACCACTGATTGATCTTGGATAAAACCCAATGTGATTCTAGGATCGCAAATCAACCTCAAGGACACTGCACCATGCATTCGCTGCACCACTTTGATTAAAACCTAAATATCAATGTAAATTTTTTCTATTTTCATTTCCTGAGTTCAAAAATAATGAGCCAGTCTGAGATACTCACAAAATTTGGATTCGTCTTTTGTAGAAGGGAGCATCTCATACTGGAGTGTTCTATGAAATCGTTTATCTATCATACCCTTATGCATCATTTGAAATCTGACCAAATTATTCCCATGTGGATAGTAAGCAAAGAATAGTATATCACTCACAGTTCTATCAATGCAGAAATTACCTCCAACTCCATTGTCGAACATGATTCTGGGCATTTGAGAAAACAAGTGATCATAATATTCAAAACAAACCAGCTCAGATTGATCTTTGTCAAGAATGCTGTAAGTTGTCCTCTCCAAGAAATGGTATAGATCAGTTCAAACTGAAAAGACATTTTGATAGCTGTAATCCATTTTGATTTCCATCCAAACTGCATGTATGTGAGTTGGAAACTTTGGTTTCTTTAGCTGAAACTGCTCACCAAAATTATTCCATGATTTAGTGACCGTACAATAATTATTTTCGCATTGGTTTAGGTCTGAAATCAACAGCTCATTGGCTGGTTTTATCAAAATCAGCAACTTGAAACTGGGACAGCAATTGCAGTAACGAATTATTCCTACCTGCACAGGAGATGTGGACAATAAAACAATAATAACTGCTGCCACATAGGCTGGAAACACATCACATTCAATCACCATTCAAAGATTGCTCCACCCCTTATTTGAAAGTGTTTGCCAAGTCAGTTGTAAGTATACATAAGAAATTTCATGGTGACTGATTTGTTTGATAACTTTGATGATGAATTTTTGTTGTGTAGATCTCCATGCAATCCTCTTCCTGTCACTACCAACCTCTGTCTCCATCAGCTGATGTTCTCTTACTTGGAAGCTGATTATTGAAGAGGCATAATCATGCTTATGCTTTGTCATTCTGATTTTCATGATGACTCTTTCATAGATAGGAGGATACATAACACAATCTCTTAACTCACAATAGTGATGGTGTTTCCTACTTCTTGGCCAACTCAACCTTATAAGTTTAAACATAATGCAAGGTTGATGCAACACTGAGTAAGCTCAATCATGAAAATATACCTTAACTAGATTCAAAATATTGCATACCTTGATATCATTCCATGAGTCATCTAGTGTATGGATGGAATTGTATAGTGCTCGCAGGTTTCGAAACTGTGCGAGCAACTCACAAGTTTTCTCGTTGTCACGTGCAAACAAAAACTTGTCGATAAATTGCCATTAAACTTGCCAAAAATTGCCAATTAACTCATCAGAAATTGTGATGTGAATCGAAAAAGATGAAAACGTGGGTCAAAATGTGAGTCAAATGCTGGCAAAACACAGTGAGAGCCTTAATGCAGTCAAAATGCGATCTTGAGACTGATAGTTGTCTATAAAACCCTACATTCGGCCTTGTTCATACGCAACGATTTTTGCAGTGTTTTTTCCAAGTATGTTTTGAATTTTTTTTTAATAAGTAATTAAATTTGTTATTCCTCTTCGGGTTTTTAGAAAAGATCACATTAAAAAACAACATACCAAAAAAACTCAGGAAATAGGCTAGTGGTCTTCAAACTAATTAGGCCTGAGAAGAGGACATTACAAATTTTTAAACCATGGAACTTAAGTTCTATGTTGATGGGAAGAAGGTAGTGCTCCGAGGAATGTCAAATGGAGCTCCTAGAATTGTTTTTGCCAAAATAATGGGGATAACTTTCTGCCATGGTTAGGTTGCTTAGGCAGCCCAATGTTTGATGTCTCCCACCACTTCTTTAGATGGCAATAAGTCTTATCATGTGGATATCTAGTTTCTTCTGTATAAGCATAACAAATTTTTAAGTGATATACTTGTAGGAAGACCACTTGATAGAGCTTTTCAGCATGTCATAGAGTTGGAAGAGGGAGTCAAACTTGTCATCACTAGTTCTTATCACCATCCTAGAAGGCATAAGGAAGAAATAGAGGAAACCATTAAAGAGTTTTTGGACATGGGTTACATTAGACCTAGTTTAAGCCCCTTTGCTTCATTTATAGACTTGGTGAAGAAGGATGGAACCATGAGGATGTGCATAGACTATAGAGCCTTGAACAAAAAGAACATAAAAAAATTATTCGATTCCTAGGATCAATGAACTGACTGGTGAGTTACATGGTGTAGTCTATTTTTCAAAAATAGTCCTTGATCGAGATATCATTAAATTAGGGTTCAAGATGAGGGCATTCACAAGACAACTTTCAGTTGTCACTTTGGATGCCACGAGTTTCTAATCATGCTATAACATTTGACTAATGCTCTAACCATTTTTCAATTTTGTATGAACTAAGTGTTCAACAAGCAATTTTCTAGTTTTCTTTAATGACGTCCTTATTTATAGCAAGACTTAGAAAGACCATTTGAAGCATTTGGATGAAGTTTTGGGCATCTTGGAAGCACAAGCATTATTTGCAAAGGAGTCTTAAGTGTGAATTTGGAATGATTGAGATTTTGTATTTAGGTCTCTTATTAGTGCTCAAGGAGTTCAAGTTGATCAAGGTAAGATACAAGCTATCTTGGATTGGCTTCCCCAAAAGATTGACACAATTGAGCGGATTCTTTGGGCTCTACAACTACTATAGAAGATTTGTTAAGGGATTTTCACAATTCGGAGCACCCTTAACTGATTTGACTAAGGGGGCTTTCACATGGACCCATGTAGCATAACAAACTTTTGACAAGCTCAAGGAGGTGATAAGTTAATGTCTTATGTTGTCTATTCCTGATTTTTCACTTTCCTTTGTGTTGGAATGTGATGCATCTAGAGAAGGGATTGGAGTTTCTGATGTAGAATAAGCATCCAATAGCATTTGAGAGCGACAAACATAGAGATAGAGAAAGAATGTTCTTAATCTATGACAAAGATTATGAGGCCAAATTTAGGCAATATATACTGGCTGGTCAATTTGTGGTTGAAACAAACCGCAATAGCTTGAAGTACTTCCTCAACCAAAAGGACCTTAATGAAAGACAACAAAAATTGGTGAATAAACTTCAGGCCTATGACTTTGACATTGAATATGTTAAAGGAAAGAAAAACATAGTAGTAGATGCCTTGTCAAGGAAGCTGATTCTATGCTTTATGTCTAATATTTCAGCAGATTGGAAAGCTGGAATTTTTAGCACAATATTCTAAGAATGCCTTTGCTAGTAACATCATGGAAAGCAAGTTGCAAGATGATAGATACTGGGTAGCAAATGAGCTCATGCTCTACAATGATAAGTTTATCTTCGCTTTGAGTCAAAAATGAAGGATAAACTTTTGAGGGTAGTCCATGATATCCCCTTGGCAAGACACTCGAGGTATTTCAAGACAAACAAATTAGAGAAAGGTTCTCTTGGAAAGGACTCAAAGATGATGTCCTCAAGCACATTAGAGAATGCATGGCTTATTAGTAGAATAAGATTGAACAATCTTTTTCTAACAGGTTTGTTGCAACCTTTACCTATTTCAGATTAGAAAGAGAAGAGCATCTTAGTGGATTTCATCACAAGACTCCCAAAGGTGCATGGTAAGGATTGCATTTTTCTTTTGGTTGACAACCTTACCAAATATGCTCATTTCTTTGCTATCTCTTCTAAACATAAAGCACCTTAGGTAGCTAAATTTTTCTTCAAAGAATTTTTTGGACTACATGGTTTGCCTTTAACAATAAGTAAGTGATATAAATGACAGGTTTCTTAATCTTTTTTGGTGGGAGCTATTTAAATGGATAGGAATTGATTTTACTTCCAGTGCCAATTATCACTCTCAAATTGACAAGCAAACTGAAATTGTGAACAAATGGATCAAATGGCTCTATTTGGGAGAGCACTACTACAACACACATCACATGTCCATAGGTTTACTCCCTTAATGACATTATATGGACAAGAGGCTTTAACTTTTGTTGATTTAGTCATTCCTAACAGCAGGGTTCTAGGTGCCAAAGACTTGGTTAAGCAAAGCGAAGATATTTTGAAAATTCTCAAGGACAACCTCCATCATGCTCAGAATCAACAAAAAATGTATGTAGATCAGCATCATATAGAGCAAACTTTTGAGGTTGGAGATTTGGCATTCTTGAGATATGCAGCCTTCCAAGCAATCCTCCCTCGAGAGAAGTGAGCATAAAAACTTAAGCCTTGTTTCTATGGACCATAGAAGATTGAGTAGAGGATTGGAGAGGTTGCATGAGTTAGAGCTGGGAAAACATAGTAAAATCCACAATGTATTTCATGTGTTATGCTTCAAGTAGGTGCTTGGGAAACATATTATTCCATTAGTTGAATTATCTCCCATGTATGATGAAGGGAAGTTGGTATTGATTCTTGAAGAGATCATTGATACTAGGGAATGAACATTAAGAAAGAGGAGCATAAATAATTATTTGGTTTGTTGGAGGGATCTTCTAGTAGAGGATACCACTTGGGAAGATGACAGATTTTAGAGCATCCAAATTTGCAATTGCTTTTGGGAAAGCAAATTTGAGAAGGGAGGAATGCCATGTCCCCTTTCCACTTGTGATTCATAGGGAGACCTTTAGCCTAATATTTAATTTCCTGTAGACTAATGGTGTGGTGCAAGGGAAATAATTTAATAATTTAAGTTGTCTAAAAAGTAATTTTATGGTTTGTTCATAAAAAAACAACTTGTCTTATTATTAAAAATGTTGTTTTTAAAAGAGAGACAAAAATTGTCAATAGGAATGGGGTCCAAAAGTAATATTAATTAAAAGGACTTTCTAGACTTTTTCAAAATAAAAGTTTGGAGGGAAAAGCCTATATAAGGAGTTGAGGAATGGAGAGGGTTACCAATTCATATTATCAAATTCATTTTTCTTGAGATTGAACATTGTTTATCTATTTTTCCCTAGGGTGAAAACACTTTGGCAAATAATGGATTTGAGGATGAAAACATCCTATTCATTTGAGTAATTCCATTCAGGGATTATTTATGAGCTGACATGCTTTGTATTTCTAGTTTCTAGTTTTTAGTTTTTTGGTTGTGTGAAAGATTTTCAAAATTTAATACAGTTTGGTGTGTTGCCAGATTTCATGTATTGTATGAAATTCTCAATTTAATATTTGTGTGAGTTTAGTGTCCAGTTTCTTGTTTGAGGAAGTTTATCTATTATTAGTATTTGCTAAAGCAAATCAAATTGCCATCAAAGAGTGTTCATTTGTTGGGCCGTACAAATATGTACCTGGCCATACCTTCAATGCAGCTTTGTTGAAGGCCGTACAACATTTTAGAGGGGTATTTAACACTAAAAGGGAGTCATAGTTTATAATGAATGCATATTTCAAAATATTACCTGTTGTACAGTCCCTAATGGTAGACTTATAGTTTTGAGGAAGATTTATAGCATTAAGTGGGTCTTTGATGTGCCAACAACCATACATTAGTTCACTCATTGGTTCAGTAGTTTAGAGTTTCAGCTATAGCAACAACCTCCTAATATTTATTGTTGCAGCCTTCCATACATACCTAGTATTGCATTTAGTTATTACATTAATTATTCTAAACTTTACCCATGGCTGCTATGCACAACTTATATAGTATTTCTGCTCCATCATCATTAAAGATTGAATAAGGGCTTGTTATGCATTGGTATACAACAGAGAATGAAGCGAAAACATGCATTGACTTAATCTTTGCATGGTTCACTGCCATAAAGGCTTTAATATTTGGATTTGTAATTTGGAAGGCATAGCTGCTAGATGATATTTTACATTGATATTGTAAGTGTATTTTGGAAGGTTCATTGCTCAGTCCCTCATTGATATTTGCACTAACATTGTAATGGAGATTGAATGTCATAGCTGCCAAGGTCTGCACTTCTTTATTTCAATTGGATATTTGCATGCACTAACCTAGAAGGCTTGCCACTAGAATAAGTATTTCATTATTTCTAGATTTTGTAACAGTTGCAATATTGAGTTGTGCGACTTGCTGTCAACAAGCATTTGTTTATCATATCAGTCTAACCTATTTCATTGCATGCTCTCACTATACCCACATTGGGATCTTGGTGATCAAAAGGTGTTAAGGTTGCATGCTTGTTTATTGTGAAAGTGAAAAATCAGAAAAAAATTCAGATCAGGACATTACATGGTGGAAAACATTACCAAAGGTTTTGAAATTTTTAGCCAATGTGCATTCTGGGAAAGATACTAATTTGCTGTTGAATTTAAAAATGCTGTGGCAAGTGATGTTAGGAATTTCAGCCCACAAATATTTAATCTTATCCTGAAAATTAGGTTGTATTAATCATACTTTCAAATCTAAAGTTATATAGTTTCCTTGAGTTGGAGTGGAGATCTTCAAAATTATAGGCTTGTCGTTGGATAGAGTGGTTTCTTGAATCCTTTTTGTATGGTGGGTACTGGGCAGTAAGTGGACAACAAAATTCTGTCCAAATTTTGAGAGATTGTTGTTGACCTTTATGCCTATTTGTCAATGTGCAAAATCTATTCTAAAACTCCATATCTATTAAACTCTCTTGTTGGATAAGGTTGACCAAGCATTTTGCTATTCAAATTTCTTGCATTGAACAGGCTAACTTGCTTTTCTTCAGCGATTTTAATTGACTTGAAGTTTCCAATTAGAATGACCTTATTAGTTTTTGTTGCAAAGACTTCATTCAATCAGATGACGGAGATACTCTAGTTGGTGAAAACCCAAAGGAATGTAGACTCTGACTGCAATAAAACCTTCTTGCCATCAAAAGGACTAGATAGTTGTTGTGCCCTAAAATGGAGAGGAGATGTTACTGAGAACATACATGGAAGGATCCCATTGGAGCATCATCTTGGAATTTGAGCAGAAGAGGAGATTCTTGTTGCTCCCTATCTCCTTAGTGTTCTAGTTTCTTATTTGCATTGACCGAGCTCTTTCTTGGAGGACTAAATTCATTTGATTTTTGGATACTGCTGCCTTGAGAATTTGGAGTTTGTTGGGGATTACAATACCCCTTATATTCCAAGAGAGAATCTGCATGTCAGGGATTGGTTCTGGTTTGGTTCCCTGATGGGGGTTCTGAAGAAGGCCTACACTCTTTTGGTGTCCAGATTTGGATCAAATTTTTTGACGTTGTGTCATTGTTTTCACAAACTGAAGGATCTAGATGAAGTTCACTTGTAGACTTCCCTTTCTTGTTTTTGTTACCCAGATCTGTAGACTTTCGGTGATGAGATCTTTTTTGTGGGCTTGAACTTGTGTTCGGGGTTGCAAGTTTGGTTGCTGAAGTGAACTTGAAGGGTTCTTCATTGGGGGCTTGTTGAGTTGGGATTTCCTTATATCTAAATGACTGCTGATTATGCTGCTTGTCGTCTTCCTCCATTACGAATTCAAATGAGGTCTTGAATGGGATAGGGTGTTGAGATTTGTTTGATCCTTTCCTTTTTGGCTACAGGTCTTCTGAAACTTGTTGTCTTGACTGATATCTTCTTCCATATTTTGCAGATTTGGTTTCTTCTTGTGTGTGCCTATATGATCATCCTTTGACATTTACTTTGAATCCCCTGTGTGGCTCTCTCGGATATCCAGCAGCAGCTGAGAGGAATACACTCTTGCAAGATAGCCATGTTCATGGCACAACCTACATCTGAAGGGGGTGTTCTCATAATCCAAAGCTTGCACCCAATTCCCATATCTAGAATGATTATGTGAGGAAGGGGTTGATCCATATTAAGGTTCATACATTTTCTTTTATAGTAGCAAGGATTCTTGGTGAGGTTGAATGACGTAATGTATTCTCCAATCGCATTCCCATTTTCTTCTAAGGAGGTCTCTTCCTAATACTCACTACGTAAGAGAGCAAGTCTTACCCAAACCAACACAATAGTGGGGAGCTGTGTCACAGAGTTCGCTGAACTTCAAGCATGAAGTTCGAAATTCAGCGAATATTTAACAACAAAAAAAAATTCGTTGGAATTCGCGAATAAATTCGTAACAAAAAAAGTGTGTTGTTTTTTTTATTAAAGTATATTTTTGCTAAGCGCTCTGTTGGGTTTTCGATAGGTTCTTTTTATAAATTAAAGTGTGATTATCTCCTGCCAACGGCTAGGGCTATTTGCAGATGAGGTTTTCTAGGTGCGGCCGCATGACAAAGATTTGAAGTTGGAAGGCGTGATGGTTCGACAAATTTCATAGCCTGGCAGTGGCGTTGACCTGCAGGCTGCCCTTCATTTCCATTTTAAGCGACTCACCGTCCATTTCCATTCTAACGTTCTGCACGACTCTAGCTGGGCCGTGACACCATTTCCTCTTTAGTTTCGAACTAGAACTTTAGGGCTTTGTTTTTTGTTTTTATATATTCTATAAAAATTTAAACATATGTTTTAATATTTGTATTTATAATTTTAATATTGAGTTTGAAGTTAATAAAAAAATTAAATATTATTTTATTTATATATTGATAATATAATAATATTTAAAATCTAAATTATATTTTTAAACATATTTTTTATTTATTTTGCTTTGTTTAGCTTTATTAATATATTTAAACATATTAGTATATTAATATTTTTTTTACTTAGTTTAAGTTTATTAATTATATTTAAAAATTAATATTATTTTTTTTACTTATTTTAAGTTTATTAATATATTTAAATATATTAGTATATTAATATTGTTGTTTTACCTATTTTAAGTTTATTACTTATATTTTAAAAAAATCAAAATTATATAAGACGAATTTAGTCTGAATTTTTTACTTTTCAAATTTTTTCCTTGCCGAACTTCATCCGAATTTCAATGTTGCTGAACTCGAATTCGAATTCGAACCTTGTGACTTAGGTGGGGAGGTCTTCAATAGCCAAGTGTTTAATAAACAGCCCTGCTTTTTGAGGAACCAAAGGCCCCCCTTGAAAGATACAATCCTTGGCTATGTTGGAACTGAAAATAACCCTTAGTCATCATTTTTAAATCAACTGATCCATTTTATGTCTAGCTTCCTTGGATCCAGAGCTGAAGAGTTTTCAATCCTGGGAAGCTCCCATAAATCAGTTAAATCTGCAAATCAGGGTTCTTTCTCTGAGCATCAATATTTGTTATTCCACTTCCTCCATTGGAAGAGAAGCCTTGGATGGAATCTCATTTTTGAGATAACAACCATTTTCTTTTGGAAATGGGATTTAATAGTTTAATTATCTATATCAAGTAGTATACTAAGAGATGAAATAGTTAAGCTCTTGCTTGCAGATCCATCTTTTTAATCTTGTGTTACTGCTGGCCTAAAATTGTTAAACTTTGAAGGTTGGCTGATTCTGAGCTTCTGAAAGAGGCCATTGCCTCCCTTTTGGAAGGAGTACCTCTCAACACGAAAATTTTGAGCTAAGAGCTGGTAAAACCTATGCTCCATGGGGTTTCGGGGATGGGGAGTACCCGGTATAGCAGGACGAGTTTTCGGTAAGGGGGTACTTTTGGGTCATTTTTTAGGGGACGACTGATAAAAAAATAGGGAATTTTTTTAGAAATATAGAGAAATTTCAAATGTTCATAGCATAACATTGATAAAGCATTCATTCTAGACATTGTATAAGCTTAATACATATCATTAGATTTGAATTGAGATTTCACATGAGAATCGACAAACAAATTAGCAAAATTCAAATGCTTTTCATTATCAATGTGCATACATATCATATAAAAGTTTGATAATTATAACCAAAATTCCCAAAGGCTCCAAGTCTCAACTATGAAATGACATGATAAACATAAAACTAAGAAAATATATCGCTGTCCAAGGTCCCTAATCAGCAGAAGGTAGGTCTAAATCAGCATCGCCCTCGCCATCGGAGCTCGAGTTGAAGTCAGTGTCAATGTCCATGTCAATAGAAGGATCTGCCTCAACCAATGGAACCCCAACCAATCCCTCATGTGCATCCTCCTCCTCAATCTGCATAGCATCTTCGGGATTAACATCCCAACGTAAGGCTAGAGTCTGACGATACTGACTAGTCTGGCGATCCTGTAGCCGCAAAGCACTGTGTACTGCCACCAACTTCTCTGAACGTCTAGAGGTAAGGTAGTTCCTCTTGACTGATTGGATGAAGCTATATAAGACATAAATTAGGTTAAGTGGCATGGGGCGTCCCTTGTGGGCCCGCCCATGCCTTTTTTTCATTTTAAAAAACTTTAATTTTTTATAAAAATGTGTCTTTTTTGCTGCTGGGCCATAGCGTACTTCTAGCTGTACTCGGTACAGACGAGGGATGGCTGGGAAGTTTGGGGTACTTCCAGAAGTACCCTATGTCACCTGCTTTTTCCAAAAGTCCCCTGGAAGTACCGGGTACTTGGAGGGCAAAAGGGGACGGCTAGGGGACGTTTCCTGGGCATCCCCACGTCCCCGTTTTGTACCTGGTACAGGAAATGGCATAAAAACACAGGGGATGCGTCCCCGTGGAGCACAAGGTAAAACGAGTTGTAGGCTAGCAGTGGAGGTGGACAGAATATAGACCCAAGGAATACAAGCTCTCATGTCAACCCTATGTATAAGACCAAGTGTGCATGGAACATCATGTCATGGTTGTTTCCTTGTTACTGCTTTAGACTAGTTCTCTCCTGTTCTGGAGTAGGTCAATGAGCAGAATCTTCTATATCATTCACATTACATTCACTTTTGTTTCTTCTTTCCAGATCCCTGTTTCACTTTTTCCATCAAGTTGGAGGAAAAATTTCAGAACTGTCCTATATACAGTTGCCAAAATCTGAAATTAATTAGAATAACAATGCTAACCTCTTTCCAACTTATTGTTGTTGCTGCTCTTGCAGGTCCAATATAGAGCTTATTTCTGTTTGGCGTTTGTGAAACTTGTTTAATCAACCTCATTTCTTCTATGGGCCATGGCTGATATTTCCTCTACTTCTTTCTTTATTGCATAGTTAACCTCATTTAGTAGACTTGTCTCACATCATGGACATACGTCCCAATCTTGAAGGCCCATATGGGAATGTCTCTAGGCATTAAGAGACTTAAGGTGAAGTTCTTTGCATCTCTTACATCTATTAGAATCACCCCTTGATTATTGGGAAACTTCCTATAGAGGTTTCTCAGATATATCATATAATTACACTAGGCTTCCTAAAGTGCAGATAAGTGGTTGACAAAAGCTAAATATCTAAAGAAATACAATAATACACTTGTAATTTTCTATTTTTTTGCATTAAAAATTACATGTCTTTTTGTAGCAGAAAACTCCGTTATCTAGTCCCAAAAGGTAATAGTACAAACTACAAAGAGAAACAAAAAGGCTTAAGATGTGTAAATCCATTGATGTTTTATCAATTGATTGAAAATATAGTCATCTTTGAGGAACTCCATACCATGTTTTAAAAAAATTGGCATTCCGCTCCCAGACTCTATGAGCCATCTCCAGGTGATTATTGTTTAAAATTTAATTATTTATATCACGATGATGACATCAAATATCAATATAATTAATATTTGATTTTCTCAACATCTATTTTACTTTAAAATGTTAATTTTTTAATTTTTAAGCATTTTAAGTACTTTACATTCTTTAAAGTTGCATATTCATTCTATAATTTTTTTTTCTAACTTTAAATTTATATATATAAATATTGTTTTATTTTTTCCGTCTCAAGTACTTGTCTCCAACTTATTTTGAAAAGGGCATACTAGTAATCATCCTTGTCTTCCATGCCAGTACCTCCCTGTCTCCATACTAGTACTTTCCCCTGTTTTCTAGTAACTATGCTTTATTACCAACATATTCTTCTATGGATGCATTGCTGCTGCTTTCCAACACACAGTAGGAAGGCACCTGTGAAAATTATTCATGAACCATGAGCTTGGAGCTTCTCTCAGCATTTGGGTAAATTAGCCTGCATACAATTGCTCTTTGTTTGAAAGATGTGCTTTTTGTGGATGCATTGCATTATATTATGTGGATAGCCAAACTTTCTTTCCAGAACTCGTGCTGATAGACAAGAAATGGTAAATTCAACTTCTATGGTCATGGCTCTCATTTGTAGTGATCCTGAGATTTTTATTTGAAGCATGTCTAAGAGGGAACTGAACCTGAAAGGCTGAAAGGATTGGCCACTTGATGCTTTTTACATTCCTTGCGAAAGTGATAAATGTTACTTACTATCCATCTTTGTTCGTTAGTGCTATCCATGGATACCTTTCTAACGTCTTCTCTTTAAAAACCATTTGCAGAATAGGCTGTTACTACTGTCAAATCTGGTTTTCTAGTTTGAGAAATGCACATATGCCCATGCTAGACAAACGCTAAGAGATGTTTAGGAATCAAGAGGAGACAGATGGGTGTTTTAACATCATTCCTGAGCAGACTTCCAACGAAGAAAAAGCCTGGTCAGTTTTTAGTATTTACCCAAATAATTGTGTCCCATATTAAATGTCTTGTTCACTGTTTAAACTGGCCACATGTGGTTAAATTTTAAGGCTTTAGGCCACTAGAGGAACACTTATTTGGGCTCATCAACATATAATGTTGCTATAGGATTTTAACTATCCAATAATGAAATGGATTATTATAATATTGATTAGTTCCTAGGAGTAAAATTTATGATCTGTATCCCATGCTGTACTATTCTGAACTACTAAATAGCACAGCAACCCAGAATTTGACCCCTAAGAGTCACCATCAGTCTTTTTGAAACAAAGGCGAATTAACTTGTGAACTATAGAATCAGATGTGGATTTTTAGCAAAATATCCCTGCTATTGCGTAATGCTTACTGTTTGTGTCTTTTTTTAACGCTCATTTTCACATTCACAACGAAGAATGTCAGAGCACAAGGAAACCACAATTAGTAATTACTAAAGGGCAGAAAGATCACTTTTTAGTTTTTCACGTATCTGTCGAGTTTTCCTGTTTTAAACCCAGGTAAGTGAATTTGATTTACACATTTGTCATGCTGATAATGCTCTGTCTAAATGGAAAACTAACATGGATTATTCAATTTACTGAACTGTCTTTTCAAACTGCTACTCTGAGATCAGAGTCATGTCCTAATTACAAAATCTGGGTTTTCTCCTGAATTTGATTGCTTGAAATCTGTTACATACCAAATTGCTATTTAGTATTTTTGCATTTTGCTTAAAAGTCAAATCAGATATTTATTATTATCTTGTTTTTCTTTTCAATTTATCATCTTAATATTTATATATTTTAATTTGACATTATAGCTAATATATTTTATTGATAGCCGTCTTCTACAATATTTAGTCAAGCATTGAGTACAGTGACTTATTTCTTTTTGAATGATATTTGAAATTTATTCTGTTACTTTGAATCTGATAAAAGTCCTTAGTTTAGCATTGTTCCATTAAAGAGGCTAAGCCTGATTATTTCTTCCAAGAACAAAGTATTTTCTGCATTCATTATCATGTGTATATATCGCTTAACCATTGCTAAACTCGCAATAATAAATTTTGTAATTATGCTGTGTCAAGTTTTGTGAATATGAAATGCGCTCTAAACCATAGCAGCAAAAATCGTCAAATCAGAAGGATAAGATTTTTTTGAAAAAATGAGAAAAAATCGGATTTAATATATATATATATGTGTGTGTGTGTGTGTGTGTGTGTGTATTAATATAATATAATATATGGGGATGACCCCGCAACGCAGCGGTTAGCTGCGAGCCTTCCACATGGGAGGTTTTGGGTTCGAGATTGCTCGAGCCCCGTGTGCCTGACGCAGGGAAGGATGGAGGAAAAAAGCAGCGGGCGTCGATGGAGTAGGGTTGACGGTAGACCGAAGAGATGACCGAGCAGCGTGGGTCAGAGGGTGGCTAGGAGAAAGTCTACAGGTGGAGGTGAATCAGCAGGAGGCTGTAGGCGGCAGCAGCAGAGTGGTGTGGAACAGCGGCAGACGGGAGCAAGGAGGGGTGCGCTGGAGAAGGCGAAGGATGGGAGGTAGAGGAGGGGGGGAAGGAGCTGGAGGAGAGGAATGGAGACAAAGGAGCTGGAGGAGAGGAAGAGAGGAGGTAGAGGAGGGATGGAAGAGAGGAGATGGAGGTGAGGAGGACAGGAGGAAGAGGTGGAGTGGAGGAATGAGGCTGCGGGAGAAGGGAGTGGAGAGATAAGTAGATGATGGGAGAAAGGACGAAGGAGGCCAGGGGGACGAGAGATAGGAGAACGAAAGAAGGAAGAAAGAATGGAGGTAGAAAGACAGGAGAAAGGACAGAGGCAAGGACGGTGCTGGAGGAGGACGGGAAGGATAACGGAGGATGGTGCTGGGAGGCGAGAAGGTGAACGGAGATTGGAGGGGAGAAGAGAAGAGATGACGAGTGTTGATGGAGGAAAGTCTGAGGAGGAAAGGAAAAAAAAAGGATACAACTGCATGAGACAAAAAAATCAGGGATGTAATTGGGGATGGGGTCCCCATTGTGACCCCACTGGTTCATAGCTCAAATCAAAAGCGTTCACCGATCAAAAAAAAATAAAAAATAATATAAGATATATTATTAATACATATTAATATATATTATTATATTTATATATAATAATTATATTATATATATTAATATAATAATATATATTATAATTATTATATTATATTTTATTATTATATAATATATATAATATTACATTATATTATTATTATGTATAATATATATAATATTATATATTATATTATATTAATACATATTAATATATATTATTGTATTTATATATAATAATTATATTATATATATTATAATAAAATAACTATAATACAATAATATAATATTTGTATTATATTATTGTATTATAGTTATTTTTATTATAATAATATATTATTAATTATAATATATTGTATTATATTATAGTTATAAGATTTTTTATAAATTAAAAAAATGAAAACAAAAATAAAATAAAAAATTGAAGTTTAATTAAAAAGAGGGCGCGGACAGACCATGTGAAAATCACAAAAAACTCTCAGATATGAACGTGAAGCATCCAAGCGAAACCATTGATAAGGCTTGATAGTGAAATCCCGTCTAACATTCTCCCGTCACGTTTCTATTAACATGTGCATATACCCTAATGAATAAATCCCGCGCCAAAAAAATCTGTTAAAATCAGTGAAAAACACGTTGAAGTTGTGTACAAACTATGCCGCGCAGTTAAAAACCACTAAAACGTGTGGTATAAACCCTACTGTCGTCGAAATTCATCAAAGCTGCGAAAACTTGCGTGTGTTTCCGAAGTCGGGAAAAAAGTCAAAGTCGATGGTCAACATTTTTTTTATATAAAAGATCGGGTTTTTTTTGGGGAAGAAAACGGCAAACCTCCCAATTTTATTAAAATCACGATTAACCGCGATTTTTTGCAGTTTTCTGTTTCTTTGCTCTAAACCATGCAATGAGTATGGTTGGAATAATTCTTTTTGTATGGTTTCATTCTTCAATTGCTTTACATGTTTTATAATCTGTATCACTTCCTCACTATGCTACTTTTACTCTTTACCCTATTCTCTTTCTGGCTATTTTTCTTGTAAACTGCATTTCTACTGCATTCCATTTTTATAATGCATTTCTTGCATGTTTACTAGGAAACTCCAGCATACAAATAAAAGTCATGTCCCTGTCCTGTACCCACAATATTTGGTGATTACATTTATATTTAATTTAGCCATGCCTTTATTTATTTACTCATGTATCCTAATTTTAATGGCATCCTCATTCCTATCTTTGTATTGGTACCTGTATTGCCATTTCTCCAGGTAACTATGATATTTTTGTCTTTATGCAGGACAATGTTCTTGAAATATCCTGCATGCATGATTCTATCCCATCTCTATTCTGTTTATGTTCTTTTGTGTTGTTATTTAGAGCATGAAGAGAATGGGACACTGTTATTCATTATAACTCCTAGTTAGTTTCTGTTTAGTGCGAAACACCTTTGTGAAGCCTACGAAATGATCTTTCCTTTCTTCCCATGTCCTCTGTATTGATATTCTGATACTGGGAAGGATTAATTGCTTATATGGTGTTATTCAAATTGAACTCTTGTTTTTGGCCATTATATAGGTATTCAATTTTCATTTTCACTGTGCTGTTCTCCTGTGAAATTGTAGGTTATCAATGTCATTGGATGGTGGAATGTTAGATTATCTCGGAGATGGTGCAGTTGAGGAAGGGGGTTATTATTCGGAACTGTTAAAGGAATATGATGGTGTAATTGTTTCAGATTATGTGTTGTTTGATAATCCAACACTTCTTTCTTCTGAAGCGGGGGCAAAGCAGCCTCTGAGGATAGTAGTTACCAGAAAATTTGACTTTCCTATTGATTCATTTATTTTTAACACTAATCTTTCTCCAACCTTGGTGTTAGCAGATGAGAGAGCTATTCTAGATGATGTACAAAATGCTGGAAAACAAAGTGGTCAATCTATGGAGATGCTTCTGAGACAAAAGGGGGTGGACGTTATCATATTGAAGAGGCTAGATTTTGATTCAATTCTTGATGTCTGTAATCAACGTGGCTTATGCTCTGTTATGCTTGAATCAAGGGGTTTAGCATCTTTTGGCAAGGAGAACTTCTTTGGCAAGCAGGCTTTGGAAGATGAAGCTGTTCAGAAATTAATAATAGCAATTTGTCCTTTGATATCTGGTATAAAGAAGACTGGATTAAATTTTGATATTCCTCCTGGCAAATTGAATAGACTAACAACAAGAATGTCAAACGATGTAGCATTGGTTGAGGGATACTTCCTGAAGGATTTCTGTTATAGTGGGCATTAAAGAGGACATTAATAAATCTTTCATATCATAAACCAATAGGGTTGGGAGATGCTTGTTCAGCGTGAACATATTTGTAAAAGGAACAATTTTAAATCAAATATCAAATCAAAATATTTTTTCAAGTTGAAATGTTGAATATAAAATAGTACTGACTATTATTTTATATTATAATCCTATACTGCTGGGTCTTCTACGAATGAACATTACTGTTATGAGGTAAAGTGTTAAATTCGTCTTTTGTAAATTAGCTGTAGAAATGCATGAGTTCTATTCTGTATTGTTTTGGTTGAGTTAAACTCAAGCCTGGGTTTTAAATAGTGTAGGACTTGTACATAAGAAGTTCCCCTTCAGCTTTTCTATTGGATGGACAAAAAGACATGATCGACAACTGACATCATCAGCTGTCCACTACCAATCCACACCATTTGCTCTGTAGAAATAAATCTATTTTGTGTTTTTTCTCACCATATATCATCCAAATATTTTGATTGCATTTATTTAAGATATCAAGAAACCATGTTCACCAACACACATCATTTTAATATATTAATCTACATTAATCTAAGAATATTAACAAAGCAGATATTTTTAATACTTTTAAAATGAAACTTATACCCTAAAAAGACTCTCTTATAGGCCTTCTTTCACTTTAAGGAGTTCTAGGAACTGAAATGGGTTCATGTAGATAACAATTAGTCACATGGTGAGGAAATGTTTAGTCGGACAAGGCCTTGCCTGAATGACTCTTTATCTTGGAATGTTCCTATAAGGATCTTGGTTCTTTAACCAACAGATAGATAGTCTCTAAGAATTTCTCAGGTGCTATGCTCAAGACAATTGTTAGGCTGGCCAACAAATGGGAGAAAATTGGGTATTCTCCCGTGCACTTTATGCTCTGCAAAGCTTAGACAGGTAGACCTATAAGATGCATTGACTAAATATACTCAACAAATTGATATAAAAGTGCATAGCAGATGCAAATAATCATACAAAATGACAAGTATGTGAGCTTACAAACAACAATGACTTACTTATATCTTTAACTTTTTAGGTATGAACACAACAATAATTTAAACAATTAACTTACATTCAATGAATTTTCCATGATTGATGTATTGTGGGTTGGAAGAAGGTATTTAGATTGTGGATCGGTGCCTTATCTAGAGCAATAGTCATTAACTCAGTATATTCATTGTTTCATAATGCTGCAATATTTTTGCTGGCTTATTTTCTTAGTTATTGCCTTACAGTAACTAAACTAGTCACATATGGTTATGTGATCTAAGCTCTACTTAATAATCCCATACATATTCCATACTTCCTATCATTATTGAGAAAAGGTTTATATTATTCCTTGAATAACAACTAATATCAAACCCAAACAAATCATCGTGCCTAAGCCGAAGTTGCTTTCTTGGGCATTAAGACTGCCTTCGAGAAATGATATAAAAGAATGTGGGTCGAGGGTGACTCCCTCATCATTGTTAGATGCTTACAGGGACTGAGCAAGCTTAGTTGGACAATTGAAGATCTTATAAATGATTCCCTTGCCATGACTAACACTTTTGAGGAAGTACGATTTAGTCATATTTTTAGAGAAGGTAACTCTCTCACAGATTTTTTTGCTAATGAGGGTGTAAGTCTTATGAATGCTAAGTTGTGGGAAGGGTACAACTTAGTACCTGCAATAGCAGTCACATTATTAAGATATGACAGCCAAAATAGATCATGAGGTAGAGTGTGTTCGGAGGGTAATTATTTCCCTTCCCACCACATGTTTTATGGGTATTCTAACGCCCCTTCCCAATGCTATTTTCAAAAATAGAAAGCTTTAGATTGTTAGGCAGAGTGGCAATAGTTTTTGGAATCATAGAGGAGATTGTAGGGAAGTGATGGGGGGCGACCGAAGTAGGGCGGAACCCATCTCTTGTGACAAATGGAGGAACAAGCTGAAGGTTTGGAAGATATTGGAAGAGGGTGGTCTTACGCCTTATATGGAGAGGCTTCATGGTTTCGACCATGAAGCCTCTAATCTTTTTTTCCAAAGTTGGCATAACAGAAGTTTGAAGGTGAACGATGTGGTCTTCCCCATTATGGTTTCGACCATGAAGCCTCTAATCTTTTTTTCCAAAATTGGCATAACAAAAGTTTGAAGGTGAACGATGTGGTCTTCCCCATTACGAAGGAATTCATAGCCCAAATAATAGGTTTGCAACTACAGGGGAGGAAATTCTTCAAAGAGAGGAAGGGCAACGATTATGCGATGGACCAATTTTTCAAGAAAGATGAGAAATAGAAATTGGTTAAGTTGACTTCTTGGGGCCATGACCAACTGCTGTTATTAAACGTATTTGGGCTGAAGTTGCAGAGGTTATCATGAGGTGTGACGTTAGATGGCCGTTTTACTGCTATTTTGGGGTATCACTCCACATTCCTCAATCACTTTTGACATAAGCTTTTGGTGTCCTTTTCGTTTTTTCTGCTATGTTCAATGGAGGCCTCTATGTATGCTCATCTAAAAAACCCTCACACCCTTGTCCTCCATGAGGGGCTTATTTTGCGTATAATGGAGTTTGTTAAGGCACATTCCTCGGCTAAAGTGGTTAAGGACAAAGAACCAATTGTTGTGGACTAGCCGAAGGTGGTTGATTACTCTACTACGGATTTTGGAATGGATGATGGGGAAGATGAAGAGTGGAAATTGGACGAAGAGGCTAGGGTTCAAGCGGTAGAGGTCTTGTCATCTTCCCCTTCGAAATCATCTCAACAAAAGAGGAAAAAATGTTGTAAGATCACTCCTAAAAAGAAGCCCAAAAAGCAAGTGAAGGAACCCCAACTTTTGTGGCTAGGCGGCTCCCAGACTAGAGAGGATGAAGATTATCAGGTTTCTCCCCTGCAGGTGAAGGAACTAGACTGTGTAGTGAGTGGAGCTGTCCCCGTGGCAATAGAGGAGGCTCACACCCAACATCATATGGTCTCACAACAAGCAACAACCGAGGGAAAAGGTAAAGAGAGAATCTCTGATATTGTAGCCAAATATGTGGGCAGTAAATCGAGAAAGATTAAGTTCTTAGGTAGTGTTCATCCTCTTTTTGAGGATTTCTCTTACCTTGTTGATGAAAACCTTGAAATGATGGATCTTGTGGACATGGCTAGAAATGGTGCCACTTGTAATTTTAAGGTTGCTAAATAGGTGATGAATGAGTTTAACAAAGTGAATATCAAGATCAAAATCCTTAAGGAAAATTTTGCGAACCTACCCAAGGGGTCGACATCTAATTTGCTCATTGAGAGACTTGTGGATTTGGAGAGCTCTGTCTCTGATTTTAAAAATTACTGTGAGAATCGCCTCCAAGGAGTGGAAAGCAAGGTTAGTGAAATAGAGGAGGATATCAAAAAATACTGCAAATTAGCAATATGTCCATTAAGAATAGTGCAGATTCCCTTAAGGTTCCTTTGGAAAAGCTGAGTGCTCTTAGGGAAGATTAGATTAGTATTGGGCTTCAGGTGAAGGTTCCTCCCACCAAAGAGAAGGGCAAGAAATTTGTGAAAGATGAGGACAAGGGCTTGAGGAAGAAAAGAATGAGCTGATCTCATTGGTTAATCTTCACTATAATCAGGAAATGGAGGTGGCTAACACAAAAAATATGAGATAGTGTCTTTGTGCTATTTTCTATCTTTTGTTTTGATCTTTCGGTTCATTGTTTTTTTGTTGTTAATTGGTTGTTGTTTTATCTGTGTTATTTGTAGTATCAACAACATTTTGTTGTAAAGGGTTTTAGGTCACTTCAAAACCTGCTTTTCCCATCTAATCAAAATAATTAATATTAAATAACAATTTGGCATAACATGTGTGCAAAGAATTCAGAAGTCCTTAGTAATTCAATTCAAAGAAATAAGATATTGTAACTGGAGACAATTTAGACCAAGAACATTCATTCATATTAACTCTTCAGAAACCATGTTACAATACAACTTCAATGATGATGGACATCGTATATTTCCAAAGAAATTGACATTGATAATAAGAGTATTTCCCTCTTCTTTTTCCAACCTATTACAATGCAAGGCTTTTCCCTTTTTAAAGAGAAACTACAAAGAAAAGCCTTCTTAGATGAGTGGAATTTGTCACATTATAATTTCATCACGAGTAATTGTTTTGTTTCATATTGCTGAATGGTTCAGTTAGGATGCAATTGCATTACCAACTGTGTTGATGTGAGGATGCAGTAGGAAAAATCTTGGTGCTTAAACACTTGTTGATCTTCCTTTATGTGTCAATGATTTGGAAAAGTAAGAAACCATTTAAAACATCCACCATATACAAGCAAAACACTTCTATTGGCCTCTTTAAAGGAATTCAAACTGTTGGTGTAATTAATTATTTAATTACACTTACATAAGTTTACTTAGGCATTTAATTATATTCCTAGGTATCATTTACTAGGTGATAGGTTCACATATTTCCTTAGGATATAAGATTCCTTCTAGAAGGACGAGTTGTCTTTTCTAGAAGTTTTACCTTATCTAGCATCATTTCTTAAGTAGTTAGTTAGTTGTCACATGTCATAAGATTATGACACATGTCAACATCATATTACATACTAAATCTCAACCTTGCCTATATAAGCAAGGCTTCATATGTACTTTGCCATATTCAATTTGGCATTCTTGCATCTTAATGATATCATGATATTTCTGCCATTTCTCTCTTGTGGAAATTATTGTCTTGCAGGTGATCCTAGGGTGTTTGAGGAGTTCACCATAAACTCCTACATGGTATTAGAGCTTCAGTGTTGCAGAGTTCTTCCCAGATTTGAGAAACCAATCTTAGCGTGAAAGTTTTGTTGGGTGTGAGTTGGGGTCTTGAGAACCTTGCCATTGAATCTAGGGCGTTAGTGAAAGTCAAGATTGGCTTTTGTTTCATCAATATCTGACATATTTTGTCAAATCTACAAGGGTGAGCACTTCACAGTGGTGCATGTCATTTTTTCAGATTTTGTCATCTACACAAATTTGAGGTTATTTTTCATCATGGAGGCAAATGTGAACATTCATCAGTACATGCACTATTTCCTTTTTTGTGTGCATTAGGTTTGCATTTTCTTTGCACTTCATTTCGATTCCAGATCATTTGTCAATCATTTGTTGCTTCATAGATTCCAAAGTTGTGCCAATTTACAAGTTTTCCAGTGTTCCTTGGCATTGGGTCTGTTGTTGCTTTTCATGATTTTGACTTGATTCCTCGAGTGACACTAATATGGTTTCTAGCAAACAGAAGTATCTTTCCTTGCTTGTTGAATTGAGGATTCCAGTGGTACTCCATAGTGTACTTCCAGTGCTTCTCTTACAACATGTTATCTCATTATGGGGGGGTTAAATGGTCTCTTTTTTCATCCTTTGTGTGGATGGAGATTGATTGGATTTGTGATGGATATCACTATTGTATTTCATCTCTCTTTTGGGGAGGAGTTTTGTCCCACTGGGTTTTCTCCTTTTCTTCGTTTGTGATAAATTTCTTTGCATTGCATTTGTACATGGGTACCTAACATAGCCTTGTAGCCGATACCCATCATTGCATCCTTGCATCATTTGCATAATAACTACACTCCCTAAGTTGCACTTATGGGGGGTGTTGGTGTAATTAATTATTTAATTACACTTACATAAGTTTACTTAGACATTTAATTATATTCCTAGGTATCATTTACTAGGTGATAGGTTCACATGTTTGCTTAGGATATAAGATTCCTTCTAGAAGGATGAGTTGTCTTTTCTAGAAGTCTTATCTAGCATCATTTCCTAGGTCGTTAGTTAGTTGTCACATTTCATAAGATTATGACACATGTCAACATCATATTACATACTACATCTCAACGTTGCCTATATAAGCAAGGCTTCATATGTACTTTTCTATATTCAATTTGGCATTCTTGCATCTTAATGATATCATAATATTTCAGCCATTTCTCTCTTGTGGAAGTTATTTTGTCTTGTAGGTGATTCTGGGGTGATTGAGGAGTTCACCATAAACTCCTACACAAACCAATTGGCACCTTTGAAAACTTTGTCAAGCTATTGGAGTGTGGGGAATCAAGGAATCAGGGGTGATAGGGAAGTCATGCCAAATGGGGGAGGCCCAAATGTGGAGCTTTGATAGGAACCAGGTGTTGGGATGTTGGGATTAGGGAGTCAAGCTATGGCTTAACTTGATACTAAATTAAGGGAATATTGAAAGTCTGGCCCTAATAGGTTATATAGAGTTATAGATGGAGTTTTAGGCTTTTAAGGTTTGAATGAAAGAGGTACTTGATTAAAGGTGGACCAAAAGTTTGACTTCAATAGATTATTTTGAGCAATCGACAAAGTTTCGGGCTTTCAAGGGTTGGTGGAAATGTATACTTGAATAAGGAATGAATGAAAGTCCAACTTCAATAGACTTAGAAACATTTTGGAATGAACAATGGAGTTTCAAGCTTTCAAGGGTTTTATGGAAAGAGGTACCAATTGAAGGGAATGTTGAAAGCTTGACTCTGCAAGACTTAGAAGATTTTTGGAGAGTAAGGGATTGAATTTTGGGAAGCAGAGATGAAGTGGAATGGGTACCAAGGGATGAGATGGATGAGGAAGTCAGAAAGTCTAACTTTGATACAAAGGACTTAGGCTTGAAATAAAATTTTGAGCTTCAGGGATCAAGAATGCCAAAGGAGTGATACCTAGGGATTGAGACTTCAAACTCTAACATATGCAAGGCAAACACAAGTATGTCAGACTTCTCAGAATGCCAATATGATAGGATGAGAGTAACCTTGACACTCCTAAAATTCAATATAACAAAACTTAGATGCAAATTCCAACAAGGACTTAAGCGGGTTGTTGGGATTAGTATGGAAAGTATATAGATATGGATACTCCTGAAAGTTTGAAAGGTTGACAAGCACACAAAACATTAAGGAAAACACTAGAAATAGCCTAGACTTATATTTTTTGTGGACTTTTACAACATTTGACACTTAGGGGACCCATTTAGGATGTCTCATATTGGTTATAAACAATAGGTCAAACATGACTAAGGCACTCCAAATGGAAAGGACTCAAGAAAAAATGGCATTATAGATTTGAGTCCCAATATTAGCTCTAGTTGGGGACATATGTTCTTGTGGGACACAACAAGGATTTAGAAATACTCTAGGATACAATCAACACACAAACACACACTTCACCATGGGTCATAGACAACAATGGTTGCACGAGACACTAACAAAAGGAAATAAATGTGCATGGAAAGAGAAAAGTCAAACCTAGGAGAAGAAATGTTTCAAAAATTGTCCATGCATCAACAATTCCTAAAATTTGCCAATTAGACTTTCAATAAAATATGAATCCTCCCCATGAGAATTCACAAATGTGTATGGCCTTAACCACAAGGGATCAAATTTACCATGTGTTCTGTGACCTGACACTCCATATTAGGACCAAGTCTTCAACTTCAAATTTCCTAATATTAGTTATCAGAAAAGTATTTAACCTATTGTTGCTTCTTTGCATTAACAATTTGAGCTCTTCTGATTTCATCCAGCTCAATCAATTGGTTTATCTTGTAGACAGTAACATCCCTAAGCTCTTTAGATGATACCTGAATGAATTTGTATATTGGAAATAGATTCTTAATAGGCAATGTTGCATCCATCCCATACACTAATTCATATGGTGATTTCCTTGTAGATTTCTTAGGTGTGACTAGGTTTTCCCAAAGAGCTAATCTCAATTTTGAATCGAAAGCATTTTTTATTTTTTTCTAGCATCCTTTTAATGATCTTCATCAAAATTTTATTGTTGGACTCAACCTGTCCATTCCCCTATAGATGATATTGGGAATAATGGAACAAGTTAATCCCATAATCAACACAAAGGTCACTGAATTCCAAGGATTTGAAACAAATGCCATTATCTATTATAATTTTATTTGGAACCTCAAACCTTGTAACAATATGCCCATGACAAAGTGAATCGCGACCTTGTTGGTATCCTTTCTAGTGGTAATGACTTCAATCCATTTTATGAAGTCATTAGTAGCCACTAAGATCCATTTAAATCCACCACTAGACTTCTCAACGATCTCACCATCAGTGAAGTCAATACCCCATTGCTGAAATGGGGCTTCCACTATTGATGACCTTAAGGGAAAATCTTTATATCTCTTTGATTTACTTGAGAATCTCTAGCAAGCATCACAACTCTTGACCATTTGGTGTGCATTAGTAAACAAGGATGGCCACCGATATTCTACTCAAATGATCCTATGGGTAGTTGTTTCTAGCAATGAAATGACCTCTACAATCCCCATTATGCATCTCTTTAATACTATGACAACTTTCTTCTCATCTAGGCATTTCAAAAGAATACCATCTTTGTTCTTTCAAAACAATTCATTGCCTCTAAGAACTTCTTTTAAAGCATTGAGCTTCAAAGTCCTTTTTTGGCTCTTAATTATTTCTCCCAGACAATTAAGATGGCATAAATAGTAAAGTATATCTTTTATACCAAGTTGATTCGTCCAATTTATATTTTCCTTTCATCATCTTCTATATCCAATTGATTTACTTCAGCTACTTCTAAATTTGATTTTTCCATAAGCCTTGCAAAACGTTGCCCCCTGACTATCTTTGTTATCCATCTCAATATTGAACTCTTGAATTTTGTTGATCCATCAACATCTTCTGCTAGTCACTTCCTATTGAGTGAAAATATCTTTCATTGCAACATGTGGCACATAAGCTACAACTAGTGCATGTACTAAATAAGGTCTAAAATTCATCATTGCTCTAACTAGGGCATAAGCATGATTTTCCATAGCACCATATTTCAATTTTGCAACCTTAAGGGACTTGCTAAAAAAGGAAATAGGTTGTTTAAAGCCATCTTGATTTTTTTGTAATAGCACAACGGGAATTGTGTGGAATGAAGCAAATGAAAACAATTGAAAAGGCTTTGAGAAATTAGGAGATGCTAATATTGGGGCCTATCTGGTTGCTTCTTTGATATCTTGGGAAAACTTCAATGGGCTCTTCCTAGGTTACGGTGTATCCTTTTTTAAGCATCTTGGAAATGGATTTGGTCTTCTCTACAAAGTTTGGGACAAATCTCCTAAGGAAATTGATCTAACAAAAGAAAGACCGAATTTCCTTCAATTACTTTGGGTTGAGGAATCTTTTCACTTGCAACCACTCTTTCAAGGTCAATTTTGATTCTATCCTTAGACAAAATGACTCAACAATTTACCCTATGTAACTCCAAACATACATTTCTTAGGGATTAGGGAGATACCATATTACATACATCTTTTGAAAATATTTTCCAAATGACCACAGTGGTCCCCAACCTTCTTGAAAAAGGTTGTCTAATCATTTTGATAAACCACCATTATAATATCAATTAAATCAAAAAATTCTGCATCCATGGCCCTTTGAAAAGTAGTTCTAGCATTGGTTAAACCAAAAGGCATCTAGGCATACACATATGTCTTGCATGGAGTAGTGAAAGTTGTTTTGTACTACTTTGAATCTTTTACTTGCACCTAATTATAGCTACAGAAACCATTTATCATAGATAATAGCTTATAGTTAGGTACCTTCTGCAACATTGGTTCCATATTTGGTAGGGGGTAATTTTATTTCAGGGAAGACATGTTTAGGTTCTTGAAATCCACATAGAGTCGAATACTACCATTCTTCTCTCTTACAAGAATTAAATTAAACACTCAGGTGGAATGTCTAATTGGATTAATTATCTCACCATCTTTGAGTTTGGCAAGTTCTTGTTCATCTTTGTTGCTAGAGTAGGATTAATCGGTCTTTACTTTTGTATGAAAGGCTTGACATCTGGCTTCAGAGATACTTCATGCTAAAACGGGTCCTCCCTATAAACCTTCAAGTCATCATATGACCATGCAAAGACTACAATATTTTCTCAACAAACTAATAAGAATAGTCATGATATTAGGATTCATCTTCTTCCCAATGTAAACCTTTTTGGGTGATGATTATGTGCCTAAATTGATCTCTTCCAAATATTTTTCATGCATAGGGGCTAGTTTAGATATATTTGTTTGAGTTGAGGGTGAAACCCATAGCTCCTAGAAATCATCTGCGATCCAATTTTTTGTCAAACTTGGGAGAAAAAGAAAGATTTTCTCAACAATTTGAGAATTGTATTTGATGCAATAGTTTGAATGAATGCATATAGTGAATGATGAATCCTTATGAAAAGGAAAAACAAACCCTAGATCAAAACCTATGTGAGGATTAAGCTAGATCATGACAAGTGTCCTCATCCTATGCTATGAGACATCATTATCCAAAAATAGCTCAATCTAATAATATAAAAAACATTTCCTAAGTTCATTTTAAGTGCAACAAACATAGTGTCATGATCAACACTAGAACAAATCAATCCTACAATATGGTCAATAATATTACCCCAAACTAATCTACTCCTTGGTGTGTCTAGTGCAAGTACGAGTCCATAAAGATAAGGCAAAAGATTAAGCCACTTGAGATGTGTCAGGCTGCCATTTTGCCAAAACCTATAATTATCCTCTTCTAAGATGACCACAAAAGAATGAACAAAAAACCCATGATACCTCCTCAAATGATTAAATTAGAGACTGATAACCTCAATGCATGTAAAACAGATCAAATGATGTCATCTCATGAAAACAAAACATTTCCAGGTGCCAAGGCATCCAAGTAATTGACCATAATGTGAAATCACAAAAAATTGAATAAAAATTATTTGGGGTAGATCTCGAAAAGTGCATGGATGGATCTAAAAACTCTTAAATACTTTTCCAATGCCACAAGAATCATGAAAATTGGAGATACAAGCAAAAATTTGTGAGCCCAGAAGCCAAAATGGATGATCTAACTTCAATAGGTGACAAACTATACCATCAATAAAATTTGATGATGAGACTTGTACCACTAGAAAGTACTCAAAACCAACTTTCCAACAACATCTTGTTTTCAGAAAGTTTACACTGTACACCCAAGTTATGCCGTAAAGAAAAAAAATTGCTCCTTTAGGACACATTTAGGACTTGGAGGGGGCTTGTTGGGTACATTGTTGACATCACTTGTGAGATTGTTGACATCGACAAATATTAGTCGATATAATATTTGACTGTCAACTGGAATATTCCCCTTTTTGTTGAAAAAAAAAGTGTTCATTGGAGTGAGCAGATTTTGTCGAAATATAGGGGAGAGGGGTCCATAATGGAGCAGGGTCCAATAGTGGGGATAGAAGTAGTCCTTAGTGGGCCCCATAGTGGAGCATTTTAGTATCCAATTGCAAAACACTTTTTATCCATAAATTACACAAAGTGACAAATCATGTGATGCCACATTAGCGCACCAATAAAACATGACTTAGTGCACCACTATTGGTCTCACTTTTTTTGGGGGCCTTTTTGGATACCTCAACAAAAAGCATGCTGATGTGGCATCATATTTGATGATGTGGCTCTAAAATGAAATATAGAAGCACATGAATTGCCAAATAAACTATTGTACAAAATTGAGAGTGATTTGAAATTTCCATATAGGATTTTGAGAAACGTGAAGTTAGGGTGCTCCACTATGGACCCCTCTCCCCTACCATCTAATCGTTGGAATATTCTTTTTATGTTTGGAATATGCATTTGTTTGTCACAAATCTAGGGACTGGTCAGAATATGCATGAATGTTTGAAATATTCCAAAATGATGTTGGTGCTAGTTTTTCTATTGTTGGGAGTATGTGGGAAAAATTTTGGGCATCGGTCGATGAATTTTCTTGCTATTAGCAAGTTGCATAAGCCATTAAGTGGCCAAAACATAGATACTAGCCAGAGAATTGGTGGTTGACTAATGGTTTAAACAATTACGAGGAAAGCAACAAATGCGTCAAGGTACAATACGTACCCTATGCAATAAATAAAACCCCTTTTTTATTTTAATTCTAAAAAAAAAAAAAAACTAGAAGATTTTTTTAATACCCTTGTTTTAAGTCCACATAAAGCAACAATAATGGTGGCACAATGCAAGAAGTCGTACAATTGTACGTAATTCTGTGCCACCAATTTTTTTTTGTCTTTTTTTCAATTGCTTGGATTTAGGCGAATTGACAAGCGTTCTACTCTAAAGTTTTCCAAGTCAGTACCAATGGAACACATTTATTCTTTGTAGTGCTCATTGTCTTTAATAATGAAGGGAACCATTTTCTCCCTATCCAATCTTACATATTTTCCATTTATGGGAATCAGTGCATAAGAAGAGTCCATCTATATACTTCCTCCTATGACTATATACCTCCTTGACAATAACATGCCATACTAAGGAGAAATATCAACTACAATTACATTCATCTTGTAACCCTTCTCAAGGAAGGCCTCCAACTTAAATTCCATGCCCTTCATAACACTAATGACTAGTGCCTCTCGAGAATCCATTGTAAAACACTTCCCATAAGACAGTCACTTGTAGACCTAATTGATTCATGACTTGCAATGGCATAACATTAGTTGAAGCCCTTGAATTAAGCATGCAATTCCTTGATAGTTTATCATTAACAACCAAAGTAACATAAAAGGGGTCCATTTGAGATGGATATTTGCTTAGTGTGACACCAAAGTATATTTAATGTATCTTTGTACTCACTTCTTTGTTGTCATTTTTAGTAGTATGATTTTCCCACTTTTGTTGCAAACCAATACTCTTCTCCTCAATGGGAAGATTGAGTGAAACATCATCTATGAGAGAAAGTGCTCTATCTTTATGCTTGTTTATTCGCATAATCTCCAATAGTGGCACTTTTTTTTTGATTTGGTTGAAAATTTGTGCCATATCTATTGGAGTATATTTTGGCAATGGACTATCAAAAGTATAATTTGTATTCAAAGGTGGAAGAGGTGCATGATTTGTTGTAGCAGCAATAAATTTTCCCTTCTTTGTCGTATTAACTTTAGAAGCATGTGCCCCTTTGTTACCATTGTAATCAACTTTTGAATTTTGCACCTTTAGTTTAGACTTAGGTTGGGCAACATCTTTATGTGGTGGCTCAACATTTTTCCCTTTTCCTTTGACACCTCCCTTGGTAGAATTGTGGCCATTTTATCCCTTTTATTTCTCTTTAATGAAAATGTTTCTTGGATTGCCTACATTGTTGCCATCTTGAATCTCTTTATTTCTTAGGTTATATTTGCCCTTAACTTGAGCAATGGTTGCCATAGTTAAAGACATGATTTATTCATTTGATGGTCTCCTCAATTTAAATTTAGTAGCAATGGATTCAATGTTATGGATGTAATGCATCTCATCATCATCTCATAATATTTGTTGATGGTAGGATTTCTCTACATATCTTCTTTCATCCACATCCAACTCTAGCCCACACTCATTTGCAAATGAATACTCAACGTATATTATACCTGTGTTGAAATGTCTATATGGTCTTAAAAATGAATTCTCTTCTTGATAATTAGGATTAGTAGTTGGATCACCTAAACCCATATCCTCTCTAGCTCTTTCTTCAAATTCCTTTAGATTTTTAGGATTATTCCATAACTTTGAATTCCTTATATTTTTTACATTAAGCTCAGGAACTCCAGGTTCCACATATCTAACTGGTGAACCTGCCAAACTATCATCACTACTTTCATAAGCATAACGAGTACCAAGAGGAATTAAAACAATGAGAGCACTTAGTTTCCTAACCACAAGAGGCCGATAAACATATGAATATGAGGCTTAAAGGTTGTAACTGAAGAGATCAACAATGGGCTATAGGCAATCAATATGAAATTAAAACAAAAGTGCACTAGCATAGCCTAGGCTTAGGGTTTTCATAGAAAACCCAGGAATACCCTCAAAACTCCTATAAAATAGAAGAATGACCTCCATTACAACTACAAAATAGACTAAGGAACAAAAAAATTAAGTCCTACCATTATGTATTATTGGTTTGCATTAGGTAAATTTGGTTCATTATTTATTATTTCAATAGGTGTTTATAAGGCCACCCGATCAATTATGTCACAACCCTCTCTTAATGAAGGTCTAATTATGTTAGATTAATTTTAACTTAGTATTAAGCGAAAAAATGATGTTATTAGAGTATTAATATTGGGAGAGTTAAATTTTGGAATCAAATAATTATTTAATTATTTTAATAATTACTTAATATTATATAATTAAAAGTAAATATGTAATTTTAGATAATATAAATGAATAAAAAAATAATAATCTTTTAATGATATCAAGTTTCCACAATTCATATCGATTAATGTTGCACATGTTTCTCGATTAGATTGCGTGAGAGTTTTTTGCATCGACATTGTGTGAGACTTTTCTCCTTGAACTTTTTCATCTTGATGATGGATCATGGAGTGTGAGACTTTTCTCCTTGAGCTCTTTCATCTTGATGATGGATCATGGAATGTGATCCGTTGATGCAAAAATCTCTCATGCAATCTAATCTAGAAACGTGTGCAACATTAATAATAATCCTTATTTAAGAAAGTTTCAAAGAAATTTTGTGAATGAGAGAGAAATTAGTTACCTGCTTAAGAGAGTGGAGTTTTTAAACTGCACTTATAGTCGTGGCATTCGAGATGAGTTCGAACCTCCAGTACCTTCAACATCAAGGAAGTCAGTTTTCTACATCACATAGTTAACTGTAACTCTCACCAATCATTTCGGCTTGATGTTGAACATGGCAACTAAACAAGGGAAGAATTAAGAGTTTTATGGAAATCGCCAAGAAGAGAGCTACCACGTTTCTTAAGCTTATTGACACCAAACCCAGTTTACAAATTCTTTTGTCCATATGCGCCTTAACAAGAGGAGGGAAAGTTGCCTAAAACCAAGCTGTAATCATCCAAGTGTTGCAACATCTTATATTGCTAGGTTAAATATTGGTCATACGGAGGCTTTCTGGGGATTTTGGCGTTGCTTCTTTTCATCTCGGTAAAGGAAGGAAGGTTGGTTTTGCAAATTATTACAAAGGCCAAGCGAGGACTAGCATGGATTTCAGTGGAGATGAAATTGCTCCTTTATTAGATTTTTAAGAGCTGTGACAACCCTTGTTTTATCATGCATGGGAGCAACATATGGTACAACAAAGAGTGGTGTTGGAGTTGCATCAATGGGTATTATGAGACCAGAACTGGCCATTGGCATTGTAGGCAATGCTAGTGTCAAGTATGTTTTTTTATTTGATTTTGAACAAAATATTTTCTCATGTTTGCTATCTATGTTAAGTGGAGCACATTCTCCGGGCTTTAGGGGTCAACAATTTACCATGAGAAAATTCACCACCAGCAATTCACGCTACATAAATCGCATATAAAAGAAATAACCATCAACAAACAATTTATGTCTACCTTTTTCAGTTTGATAAAATTTAAGGGGCATTTTTCTTTTAAAAACTTATATAAATCGCTTCATGAAACAATAAAACAATGATGAAAATGAAAGCTTATAGACCATGTCGGCAGTAGAGATGGATTGTGGAGGATAGTCGGCAGGCATATACCATCTTAAATTGTAATTATAATTGTTTGTAAAATTGTCAATAAATTGTAATGGAGGTTTTGTGAGGTTTTGTATTTGTGTTGTTAATGTTGTGAAAATTATTCTTTTGCAAATTTTTTTTCAAAGTCTATGTATATTAAAAAATGTTAATGCCATTAATTTTCACCTCAGTGAATTGCTGGTGGTGAATTTTCCTTAAGGTGAATTTATCATAGTAGTGAATTTAAAAATAATTTTTTCCATATAATAACTAAAAACCTACTAAATATATTGTTGTATATTATGAGGGCTCATTCCTCATTTAGTTTCATGCATCAAATGTCAGCATGTTTGAAATGTGCTTAAATTATGAATTTTACTAAACTTGAAGGATAGTTTTATCCTTTCTTTCCAACTTCGGCTCCTATCTAATTTCCTTCTATGGTCTAGACTCTCTATCATATGTAACATCACAAGAATAAACTGGTGTCTACCATGGCTAGTTTAAAATACATTATAGGATAATCATAACTGCTTTTAGAAGAAGCAACATATGTTCGAGCCCAAAATTTTAGGTCATAAACTAGTAAGGAAAATTTGAGAAGCATAGAAGTCTGTATGTTTGACCAAACATATTAATAAAAGAAATAATCAGTACCAAAGCTCCAAACTGAAAAAAAAAGTGGTATATAGTACTTGGGTCCATGACAACCAAAATAGCTAAATCCCATGCATTAATAGATGTTATAGGATATTCTAGAATTTTTAAATTTTTCCATTTATATCAATAGTTTGATTGTGCAACGTTTATAGTATTTTATTTTTAATTGGTGTCAATAATCATGTGTTTAAAATCTGATAGTTTTTATAAGGGTTAATATACATTTGAATAGTTACATTTCAATAACAGTTTTTCACTACCAAACGCCCATAGATATCACTACAATATTCATGCAACTGGATTTTAATTTGCACAGATAATTATAGTGGTTGATCATCAGGTTCCTCAAGAGCCACCTTCAAAATTCGTGGAAGCTACTAATCATTCCAATCTACACTACCAAAAGATAATTTTACAAAACCTTTCATTTTGATTGTGGTCTCCTGTGCTTTTTCAAGGGCCCTAAATATTTATTAAGATAACCATTATTTTGGCTACAGACTTCAATTTTTTTATAGAAATATTGGTTATACTTTCTTACCATCATTATGTTTATGTTATATTGTATCAAATTATAGTTTGATTTAAAACTAGAAATAATTTCTAGGTTAGATTGCCAATAATACATTAAAAGGGATAAAAATAAAATTAAACTTTAATATCTCAAGGTCTCTACATGACATAGCTTGAGGAATCCATGTAGATCAATTTAATTGTGTTATATCTTTCTTATAACATGAAATGTTATTACCATAGATTCTAATGATGAATTTAAAAGTATATTGCAAACATAAATAAAACAATATATATGTGTATCCCAACAAATTTATACAACCCACATAGGTACACATATATATTTTCAAAAACTAATGTCATTTATATTGATGAATAGTATATGAAAAATTACCATCATCCAAGGACTCATGAATTAATTGAACTAAAGGAAATATGTTAGAATAGTATCCTCCATTATGTGAGATGTTACTAAATTTAATTGAATAGGAGATCATTACATTGAATAGGTAGCTTAAATTGATATGTATACTTAAGTTATTGTTACTCAGAAGTTAGCATTTGATCAATATGATTAGCTTAAGGAAATGGTAAATGATTATCTTTCCTCACTAGAATGTAGTTAACCCTATAAATATAGAATGTACATTTCTAGGATCAAGGGTTAGTAAAGCTTTTCAAACTTGTAATGGAGATCAAAGAGATTATTTAACAATAGTTAATAATATAGAACTTTTGAAATGGCGTTGGGCGGGAGCAGTTCGAGCGATCAATGGGAAAAAAAAACCTGAATATTGATGTTGTGCGGGTTAGTTTAGACGGGGCTTTGCAGGGGAAGCCGAACGAGGGTCCTCTGAATCCTTTGAAGGATGTGATACGAGCAAGTGTGGATGGGAAGCTTCTAAACGACACACAGACAAACGTTGTTGGGAGGGATTGTTTGGGTGGGGGCCCTGTTCCCTCTCCTCCTGACTCTTTCGGTAGCCATCGGAAATCCTTCTTTGATGTTGTATTAAATACTCATTCCCAAATTCCTCCTGCTCTGGCTAGGGTTCGGCCTTTTCCCTACACTCGTGCATCCCCTATTATGGTTTGTGGACCTAAGGTTGCTGAAAATGAGGATTTTTATGTGTATCAGGGTGTGGTTTGCAGGTTTAACGGCTTGTGGCCCTCCCTTCCTGATCTCCATGAGTGGGTTTTTGTTTCCTGGAAACCTATTATTTATGGGAAAATTGATCTCTATCCCAGCACTAGAGGTTTTTTCTTTGCTACCTTTGCTTCCTCCAAGGAACGAGACAAGGTGTTGGATAGGAGGTGGATGTGGTGTATTCATTCGTTGTTCCTTCAGCCTTGGTCTTGCTCCTTCAATCCTCTTATGGAGCCACTGAATATCAGACCAGTTTGGGTCCGACTGTTGAACCTCCCTCTTTAGTTTTGGGAGGATTCTTGTTTCGAAGCTATTAGCAACACCATTGGTTGCTTTCTCAAAGTGGACTCTACATCTCAGGATCTTGAGCATACTACGGTGGCTCGTATTTTAATCGATTTGGACATCTCCAAACCTCTCCATGGTGATGTAGTTTTGATGGTGGAGGACAGACCTTGGAAGCAGTTTTTGGACTATGAGGGACTCCCTTTTCGGTGCAAGACGTGTTTTTCTATTGGTCATTTGGCCTCTGGTTGCCCTATTGCTAGCCGCAAGGGTGTTGCTAATTGGTGGAAGGATGCTCTCTCAGACCATCTCATAGTGGACTCTCCCTCTTCGGATGGTCCCTCCTGGGAGGACGTCCCCTCCTCATTGGTGGTTGTGTCTCCCTAGGATCCTCCTCTGGCTATCCCTTCAATGGAACCAGTGTTTCCCTGTACTACTATCGTTGTGTCGACAGAGCCTGCCCATCCCTCGATGAACACTTTTGTTGATCCTCTAAATGCTCCTAACTCCTCTTCTACATTGCAGGCTTCGTTGCGTGGTGACTCTTTGTCCATGGTGGTTGTTGAGGAACCACTTATCTCGCCTCGCTCAGTGGACTTCGCTTATAGGCCTTCCTGGTCTGTTGTGCAGAGAAAAAAGAAGGGACTCCCAAAATTGTGGCCTCAGATTTTGGGAGTCAAATCTAACCCCTCATATTCTAGGGTTGTCTAGTCCTCATCCTTTGATCGACATGTAGTTTGTCGGTTGTCCATGTCATGTTTCTGTTTCTAGTTCATGTCCTGTTTTGAACTAGTTTTTTTTGGCCCTGAGGGCTCTCTATGTAAAGGGTACAACACCTTGTAAATGTTGCTTACTTTATAAAAAATAATAGTTAATAATATTTGTCTCATTGATGTAGAATATGGAACCTATGGGTGCTTTGGGTAGATATCATAGGAATTATTAAAGTTTCACAACAATATACCAATCTAAATAATCGTTGTCATACTTGATTCATATATTTAGAACATTTAATGATTAAATTGTATTAGAAGTCACTAGTAGCTTAGATATCATGTTTTTGATAAGGAAAATCAAGTTTTGAAGGGGCCCCGAAACCCTTCACAAAGATGAAAAGCTGCAAAAAAGACTAAACAACTAAAACCAACAGCCTAAAAAACCAAAAAGCTGACAAAAGATAAAACAATAGCATCTTGTCAGTACACTAGCAGTAAAAAACATCAGCACCCAAGCTGAACAAACAAAAGAGACAGCGACATCTACAACATTTTTTCCAATACATTCACTGAGGCCATATTCTCCTCTATGACCTCCTCATGCATATCTACAACATCTTTAATCTCATCAAAAGACACAACAACCCTCTTCTTAGTCTTACTCCTCGTCCTAAGACACGATCCGACCTGCACATCCTTTTCCAACGCTGGAGAAAAATCCACATTTTTCTCCACCTAGCTCGAGCAATTAACATCATCAATAGCTTTCTCCAAATCCCCTAGCTCCAAAGATTTACCTGTCCATTTCAAGTTTTTCTCGTTCAAAACAAATAGACCCTTAGCAGTTGTCTTCAAAGAATTGTTGATATTGTTAACCACAGTTCTCAAATCCTCCGACAACTTACCAATTCTTTCCTCAATACTAACAACTCTATCCTCCAAAATCTTATTGACAATCATTTCCAAAGAGGAAATCCTCTCCTCATGAGAAACCCCCAGGTGATCAGCATCAACAACTAATTTATCCAGTATTACGTTCATAATTTTCACCTTACCCTTTATTGCCCATTCCTTCTGGTTGCCTCAAATCATAGCCACACAAATATCCTGCCAATTTTTAACCAGGAAATTTAGCTCCTTCACCTCTGAAAATAGCTATTTTAGGAGAGAAAGCAAATTTCGTGTTCCATCCCCAGCCATCTTGCAAAAAATACCCATATTGACGTCATCCCAATTGACAAGAGGCTCCTCATTCTGCTCCATGTTGTGAATAGGGAATTTCTATGCTCCTCATTCTTCTCCTCATCCTCTTCAATAGGGGAGTCCTTGGCCTTGACCGCATCCACATTAATCCTTTCCTTGTCAGGAAAATTAGCTAAATCAGCCAACACTTCCAACCGTTTCATCTTCACAACCCTCTCAATAGGAGAATCAGGATAATCCAGGGTAGGGTCAAAATCTTGAGTGTGCTTGACTGTCTCAAACCCCTAAACCTCCATAGGCACAAACTCTGGTTGTAGCTCACCCACACCAGGACTAAAATCCCCAACAGGGGAACTCTTAATCACTCCCACATCTTCAGGAACCTTGACACCAATCTTCAGAGAGTTCTCCACCACATCGACTTTCCCAGGAGTAAAGTCCCCAACAGGGGCATTCTTCACAACATCCACAACTGAAGGAACCTCAACACCAGTAACAGGAGAGCTATCCACGAAAGCACCCTTCCCAAAACACAAAGAGGGCTTCATACTCGAACTAGGAGCATCCACCTCTTTTACCAACTCAAGCTTCTTCCTAGAAGAAGATTTATCCTTCCTAGGGACTTTAGTTTTCCCCTTAGAATTCTTCTTAACAGACTTCACCATGGTTTCCCTCAATTCCACATCCATTTCATATCCCTTGGTCCACTCTTCAATTTCATCAACCCCTTCCTCAGACACACCTTCATCCACAGACATATCATTATAATCTAAGTCTTCTTCCTCAGAACTGTCTTCCCATTCCGTAGCAGAGTCCCCAGTATCATAACCAGAATTCTTAACCCCCTTCTTACCATGGGTTTTAGGGGAAACAAGGATTAATTTAAGCTTAATATGAGCAAACAATAGACTCATAAGACATTCATGCAAGATGAATTTCTTAGGGTTTTTACGGTGATCTTCAATACTTTTTTCCATTGACAGTAATAGGTAAAAAGGAAAGGAGACCAACACCTTATGACGGAAGTGATTCAAAAACATGAAATGGTAACTATACACAATAGAGAATCTCCCTTCGAGTGTGAAATAATGCATTAAGGTCAGCACAAGATCCCTCCACAACAGTTTCAGAGACTTTTGAGCATAGCCACCACTCCCCACTTCCCGAAGATTTTTCTTCTCATCAAATTTGAAAAAAATTGCAAAGGCTTTCTTGGCAGCAACCCTATCTTTGTAGTATTTCCTCCCAGAAATTGAAAGTCCAGTGACCTCCATAATAAAATTCCTCATCAATGTTAAACTCCACTCCCTTATACCGCAGAGTCCTACCATTCCAACCTTTCACAAAAAACTTTGAAGCATCAGGATCAGGGCCCTGAATTCTTTGCATGTACTGCATAACCCCACCCTGCTCCAAGTGCTCCCACACAACAGCATTATTCTGTAACTCCTCGCACGAGCTTAGATATCATGTTACTAACCATTATCACCACATTTTATCATTTTAGGTGTGGTTTTACATTAGCATTTTATACTACAATTAATTTTATTACAATCTTGGTCATCCTTTTAATAGTCTATAAACTATTTTTATATTCATAGGATAACATTCTTGGTCAAGTTATTATCATCATTATAATAAATTTTCCCCAACTCCAATTAAGTCTTACAAATTAATAGCCAATTTTGAATAATCTTATATGTGTACTTGGTAATAATCCTTTTCTCAATTTTTTTTTAATCTTCTTATAGTGTGGATTAGTGTTAGTGGATTATAATTGAAATTGATGTCAAGATATCATTCAAACCTAGTGGTTTTACCCTATTATTGGTCAACCAAGTATGTGATGGTTCAAGCCCAAGTTGGTGAACTATGAAACCTCTGATTTTGTTGTGTAGGCGAGGCCATCATGGATGATCCCTCAAAGCATAGGTCTGGCCCTTAGGTCTTGTCCTTCCACAACTACTCTAAAATTATTATTGATTATTTTATCTTGATGGAAAAACTAATGGAGTATCTAGTTTTGCAAGTTTCTTACGGGTACATGTTATGGGAACCCAGTGGGTTGCTAATCATGTTGTGAGATGAAGCAAAGGAGAAGATGGTAAGAGATGGTCATTGATATCATTTGATTAGGTTAGTAGAAATTTCACAATGATATCTTATAGGTAAATAATGAGGATAGTACTTACTGAAACATTCAATTTAATGAAAGGTTGATACACTTGAAAGGAAAAATGAATCAAGAAAAGGAAAGTACTAATCAATGAGCATTGTTTGAAGGAAATATATTACCATAGAGTTGAAAATCCAAAGCAAGCCCCACCAAATGAAGAGGATACAAAAGAATTTGATAAAGGGAAAAATAAAGAAAAAAACCCCAATATTATGAATATGGCATGCCTAAGTAGAATACAAATGAGAGAGAGAGAGAGAGAGAGAGAGAGAGAGAGAGAGAGAGAGAGAGAGAGAGAGAGATAACTTAAGCATTAAGCTTATTTGAGGAAGGAGAGGAGAAGCACCTCAATAAATAAAGGTGAGCAATTACAATGTAACTCCCAAATCTATGGATGCCACCATTCATCCTATGTGTGTGCAAGGTGCCAAGATCCTCATAAGGAGGAGGCTACACCTAAGCCACTAATATTCCTTAATAAAGGAATTAAATAAAATGAGACATCCTCACACATGTGTGAGGAGACAAGAAGGACAAAATACTTGTAGGGATTCCTTTGGAATATCCTCAAAGTAAATAAATAATTACAATTAATAAATAACCTTTACTAAGTAAAGATTAAACTTCTAACACCCCCCTTAAGCTTTACTTGGGGAGTTTACATCAAAACCTTCAATGGGTTGTAATCCTAGATTATTACAATGAAAGAGAAATTTATCTTTACAAAAAGCTTTGGTGAGAATACTGCAACTTGATTTTCACCTTTACAATACAAAAGAAAAAAATGTTTGGCTTTAATTTTCTCTCTAATAAAGCAATATTGAAGAGCAATGTGATTGGTCTTTGCATTAAAAATTGGATTCTTTTCCAAAGTTATGGTAATTTGATTATCACAATATAAGGGAGTAGGATCCTTTTGAGGTAGACCCAGGTCTTCAAGAAGTCTTCTTAACCATAGTGCTTCTTTTGATGCATTGGTACAATATTTATATTCATCTTATGTAGAGAATAGAGAATTAGATTGTTGCTTCTTACTATTCCACGAGATTGCACCTAATCCAACAAAGAAACAATAACAAGTGGATCTCCCATCATTGGTATCACCTCCTAAACATGAATTAGTATAACCTTTTAAAGAAAAGCTACAAGTTGCATCATAAGAAAGGACAAGATTAAGAGTGCCTTTAACATATCTAAAAATTCTTTATGCAACTTTAAAATAAGTTTATTTTGGTTTAGAAATATATCTAGAAACTAAACCAACACTATAAGAAATATTAGGTCTAGTAAGAGTTAAATAATTTAAACTTTCTACTAATTTCCTATATAAAGTATGATCAACAAAAGGAGTTTCCATATCAACCATTAATTTAGTTCCTAATCTCAAGGAGTAGAAACACAATTTGCATCATTCATTTTAAATTTATCTAAGAGATCTTGAGCATATTTATGTTGAGAAACAAAAATACCTTTAGGTGTTTACCAAATTTGCATACCCAAAAACTAATGTAATAAGCCTAAATTAGTCATTTAAAATTGATTATTGAGTTGAGACTTAATACCACTAATTAGATTGTTAGAACTAGAAGTGATAACTATATCATCAATATATAAAATAATAATCACAATCTAATTTTCACTATGTTTAATATAAAAAATTGGATAATTTTTTCTTCTAATGAAACCTTCAGATATAAAGAAAGCATTAATTTTAGAATACCATTCTCTAGGAGACTGTTTTAAACCATAAATTGATTTCTTTAATTTATAAACAAGATGTTCATTACCTTCCTTAATAAAACCCAAAGATTGAGACATATAAATTTCTTCATGTAAATCACCATTTAAAAAGGCACTTTTAACATCCATTTGATGAATAGGCCAATACATATGAGAAGCTAAAGAAATAACTAATTTAATAGTTGGTATATTAGCCACTGGAGCAAATATTTCATTATAATCTAAGCCTTCCACTTGGAAGAAGCCTCTAGCAACTAATCTAGCCTTAAATTTGTTAACCTCATTATTTGCATTGAACTTAGTTTTATACAACCATTTACATGTGTAGACACCTAAATTTGGACACTTAATTTATTCAAATTTACCTCGTTTCATCTAAACATCCCCTTATCCGCATTAATTAAGTAATATCACTATTATTTAATTAATGCCTCTAAAGTTCTTCTAATCCCTAAGGTATCTAGTTAAATAATTAAATACCTTCCCCCTTTGATCAAATGAATTAAATACTCACATGTCACATCCCTTTCTTAATCCTAATTATTCTCCTAATCTCATCATTAGGGATGTGCATATGCCTAATCCTTGATTAGGATGTGTCACATCCTCCAATTTTTGCAAGTTGGCCTCTAATCTCTCTTAGCCACCTAACCCTCCTCTAATCCTTCATTAACTAGCCTAATCAACCTCTCAAGGAATTGTTAGTTCTTTTTATCCCTCCAAGGAATATTAAATTATTTTTTCTCTTCCCCATGTGACCTTTGACTTGTCACATCAAGTCACATGTCACATCCTCCATAATCTTCCACTTGCCTCTAATATATCATTAACTTATCTAATCAAGTACTTGCACAACCTTAATCACTTAATTAAGTCAACCTAATCCCCATATCATTTATGGAATGTGTCATAAGTTAACTCTATTAAAGACTTTCTCCTTTAGGAGAAGACACTCCATTCCCTATGTGAATTTTTAATTCACATTTAATCCCCTGATGCATTCCTTGCAATTTAAAATTCTTTTTCTCATCCCCATGTGGATATTTGAGGAATTTTTAATTCCTCACATGTCCTCTCACCCACATGGGGATAAGGACTTCCTTTATGAGGAGATCCTGTCCAAATCCCAAGGTACTATGTAGTACCTCCATGTCATGTACTCTCCTTCCACCTCATGTACACATCATCTCTTTTAAGCCACTTCATTTGCCACATGTCAAGATGTGAGGGCTTGTGAGTTCTCAACTCACCTTAGCCCTACATCTTAATCTTGGTGGCTCAATCTTAGCCGTCCATTTCCCTAGAGAGTCCAAAATTTTCTATAAATACCCCCTCTTTTATCTTATTTTAGGAGATCATTTTATGCTAGCCAAACTCTTGCAAAAAATTTCCTTGAGCCATACTTAGCCAATTTTTCACATTTGCATCCATTTTTTATTCATTTTTCCATCCTCATCTCACCTCATAGCTTGCATCTCTTGCCATCCAAGGAGCATACAAACATCAAAGATCAAAGGGCCAACTAATGGACAACTCAACAAGGTGAAATCTTTCATTTTGCTTAGTTAAGTTAATCATTAGGCTAATATTGAGGTGTAAGGTATTTTTAGTTGTTGTTTTGCATTCTCTTTTTGTTTGCTGCTCATATTCTAACACTTATTTTTGCCTTATCACATTTTTAGCACGCACGGTGGGACCCACAAATGGGTCTCTTTCTTTCACGTTTGTTGTTTTTTGACTTTTTGCAGGTGCTAGTTGCAGAGGGGCAGACTTGACCTCGAGGGGTGAATCTGACCTAATAGATAGGCGGACCCGACCTTGCCCAGGGGCGGACCTGCCCTCCACAAACTCCAGAAAGTGTTTTTGGAAAAATTTTCACAAAGGGGGGACCTAACCTACAAACATGCGAACCTAACCCATAAATAGGTGGACCTGACCTGTAGATAGGTGGACCTAACCCACAGACATGCGAACTTGACCTGCAGACAGGCGGACCTGCCTTCTAGACAGGCGGACCTAACCTCTAAACAGGTGGATTTTCCCTAGACAACTATTTCCAAAAAGGTAAAATTTCACTTTTTGGCACTCCTTTTGACTGTTTAAAAGGTTTTTAACCCCCTAACTTAGGCACATAGTTTAACTAGGGGTGTCAATTAACCTTGTTTGTGGTGCTTGTTGGTAAGCTATTTGGCGTATCCAATCCCCTTGTGCCATTTGGTGATCCTGGGTTACGAGAAATTGTAGCTTACCAAGTCCTTTGAGTCATCATCTTTTACTTTTCTTAGCGAGACATGCTTGGGGATTTCATCACCCCAAGGGACGATTCCAACCATGCGTACTAGCAGGGTATATAAAGCAGGGAGAGCGAAAGTTGTACCTCAATCCAACCACGTTGTAATTGGTGAAGCATAGGGATGACGTGAAGAGTTGGTCCGAGCCTTTAGTATCTCGCTAAGGTTCCCGACTCACGCTTGTAACGGGTTGGTGTTCACTATTTGGGCCTCGCGTATCGGGTGTATATCAAGGACTCCTTAGAGACCATGTTCATCCTAGAATAAAAGACTTTGTCGGCCATACCCTTTTAACTAGACTTAGGATTGTGCTGCTTGAATTTTCTTCTATGTGCGAAACCAGTGATTGTCTAATTAATTGACTCAGCCATATCTTTTTCATTGACGTTTGTTGTGTTTTGAGTCCTTTTCCTTAGTCATCCTTTCAAAAGTCAAGTTTAAACCTATTCAGGGGCGAACCTAACCTCTGAACAGGTGAACCTGACCTCTAAATAGGTGAACCTGACCTCTGAACAGGAAAACCTGACCCACCTAGTGGCGAACTTGACCTTGAACTAGCCTTTTCCAGCCTCTTTCGGCCATTTTTGACCAACTTTGGCTCCATAGGTGAACTTTCCCTCTGGACAGGCGAACTTGCCCTCTGGACAGGTGAACTTGCCCTCTGGACAGGAAAACTTTCCCTCTGGATAGGCGAACTTGCCCTCTAGACAGGTGAACCTGACCTCTAGAGGCGGACCTGACCCTTGACCAATTAGCTTTATCATCTGTTTCATCATTCTAGACCCTCGTTTCATCGTTTCACGCACTTGTTTCAGCGTTTTAATCACTTGTTTCCTCATTCTAAGTAAACGTTCATCCATTTCAAACCACCTTTCATCATTTCGAACTCTCATTTTGCCATTTCAATCATTCATTTGCTCATTCTGAGCGAATGTTCATCTATTTCACATCTTATTTCATCATTCCAAACTCTTGTTCTGCCATTTCGATCATTCGTTTACTCGTTCTGAACGAATGTTCATCTATTTCACATCTTGTTTCATCATTCCAAATGCTCGTTCTACTGTTTCAATCACTTGATTGACCCGTTTTGAGTAAACGTTCACCCATTTCAGACCTTCTTCTATCATTTTGAACTCTTGTTCAGTCGTTCCGATCATTCGTTTACTCGTTCCGAGTAAACATTCATCCATTCTGAACCTCCTTCTATCATTTCGAACTCTCGTTCACCTGTTTCGATCAACCATTCACTCATTCTGAATAATCTTTCATCCATTCTGAATCTCTATCTCCTCATTCCAAGAGTCTTTTGTCCATTTTGGGTCATCGTTTACTCGTTCCAAGTAAACATCCATCCATTCTGAACCTCCCTCTCATCGTTTCGAGAGTCGTTCACCCATTTCGAGTCATTGTTTACTCATTCCGAGTAAACATTCATCCATTCTGAACCTCTATCTCCTCATTCCGAGAATCCTTCGTCCATTCCGAGTCACTGTTTACTCATTCCGATTACTCCTTCATCCATTCTGATTTCTCATTCATCCATTTCAAGCAATCATTCACTCATTCTGAGTGCTCGTTCGTCTATCTCGAATCTTCCTCCCCTCATTCCAAGAGTCATTCATCTGTTTTGAGCATTCGTCCATCCATTCCAAACATCCATCTCCTTGTTTCGTGCATTCGAACAACTATTTTTTGACCATTTTCACCCAGGGGTGGACCTACCCAACCAGGGGTGGACCTGACCTTTTCTAGGGGCGGACTTGCCCAGCCAGGGGCGAACTTGTCCTTTGAACTAGCCTTTTTGAGCATGTTTTAGTCACTTTTGACCAAATTTTGCTCCATAGGCGGACCTTCCCTCTGGACAAGCGAACTTGACCTTTAGACAGGAAAACTTGACCTCTGGACAAGCGAACTTGACCTTTGGATAGGCGAACTTGACCTCTAGACAGGCGAACTTGCCCTCTGGACAAGCGAACTTGCCCTCCAAATAGACGAACTTGCCCTCTAGATAGATGAACTTTCCCTCCAGATAGACAAACCTTCCCTCCCGATAGGTGAACTTGACCTCTGGATAGGTAAACTTAACCTTTGAATAGTTAGTTTCATCATCTGTTTCATCATTTCACCCCTCGCTCAGTCATTCTGAGCACCCATTTTCCTGTCATTAACACTGTTCTGTAAGTTATCGTTTCATCACCAAAATCATATAATTGCTACTTAGAACATCATTAGAGTCCATATCCAGCATCAAATCATCCATCCCAACCACCTAGACTTCATTTCGAGAATTTTGATTTTTGTGCCGAAACTTCCAAAGGCCATTACTTTTGACTTGGGTGTCTGTTTGAGCTGAAATTTTACAGGTGGTTGCATTATGAGGTGGCATGTGGATTCCCAACTAATCTTGAGTCAGTTGGACCCCGTTTCACCACATTTTTGAGGCCTCAAACTTTCATCTTGACCCTCAAAATCACAATTTAGTGTTTTTTTTTTAGTTTTTGAAAAATCATTTTCATTAATAACTCAGAATGCATGTCTCAAATTTGGATGTTAGTTTGCAATTCATCCTATGTTAGTTTTGGGTATTTTTTGGGAAAAAACTGGACTCTCAAACGTATGACCGTGAAGTTTCCTAAAATGGCAAAATTTGACAATTTTTGAAAATCGCCAAATCTGAAAAAATCTGATTGTCAACACCTTATGTCCTTCAAACCCCGAAACTTTGTGTAGAATCAATCCCATCACATCCTCCAATCCAATCCTAATCTGAGCTTCAATTCAATCCTAATCCGAGCTTTAATCTAATCCCAATCTGAGCTTAACCAAAACCCTAATCTGAGCTTTAGTCCATCTGCAGTCAAGTCCTATTCAACCTTTCATCCATTGCACAAGTCAACCTCCTAATCTGAGCATTCATTCACTCATTCTGATCAATCGTTTACCCGTTTCAACCTTTCATCCATCCATTCCGAACATTCGTTCCCTCTTTTTCGATCATTTGTTTACTCGTTTCGAGTAAACATTCATCCATTTCACACCTTCATATATCATCTCAAATTTTCATTTAGCCATTCCGATCATCCGTTTACTCATTCTGAGTAAACATTCATCCATTTCACATCTCCTTTCATCATTTTGAACTCTCGTTCTATCGATCTAATCATTCGTTTACTTGTTCTGAGTAAACGTTCATCCATTTCACACCTCCTTTCATCATTCCGAACTCTCGTTCTATCGTTCTGATCATTCGTTTACTTGTTCCGAGTAAACGTTCATCCATTTCACACCTCCTTTCATCATTTTGAACTCTCATTCTATCGTTCTGATAATCCATTTACTTGCTCCAAGTAAACGTTCATCCATTTCAACCTCCTCCTATCATTTTGAACTCTCGTTCAACAATCCTGACCAATCGTTTACTTGTTTTGAGTAATCTTTCATCTATTCCAAACCTTCGTCTTCTCGTTCCAAGAATCATTCATCTGTTGTGAGCAGTCCTTTACTTGTTCTGAGTAGTCATTCATCTATTCTGATCAATCATTTACTCATTTTGAGTATTTGTTCATCCATTTCTCCAATCAATTCATCATTTTCCCCATCCAAATCCCCTGAACTTCATCTTGGGTTATTATCCAAATTGACCTAAGAATTTGATCTGATCGTCATCATCAACATCCACTTAGGATTTTCATCTGTCCTTAGTTGATCATTATTGTCGACCCAATCAATCCATTTTCAATCTCAAAGTGGATTTGGTGCCTCAATTATCCATTTATCCTTTAATCTAATCAATCAGCATCCTAAGTCACCTAGGATAATCTCTGAACGGGGTTTACAGTCCCTTTCGTCATCCTATCCGATCCATCAGTTGATCTTATTAGTCATCGATCAATCTTATCCAATCCAATCACCTTCTACCCAATCAATCTACTTCCATCTCGAAGCAGAGTCGGTGTCTTAATCATCCTTTGATAATCAAATCCGATCATCAGAATCAATCCCATCGCATCATCGCATCATCCTAATCTAAGCTTTAATTCAATCTTGATCTAAGCTTAACCTAAATCCTGATTTGAGCTTTACTCTGTTTCCATCCAAAATATTTGATCCATTCTCTTTATCCTTTCATCATCATGCATCCTTATCCTCCATCAATAGTAGTCAAGGGAAACCCTAATTACGTTGACAACGATAATGAAAGTCTTGTCGATCAAGAAGAATGTGACATAGATCCCCTTGACACTATCATTGCTAGTAAGCTTTCTCCACCAGCTTTCCAAAATCCAATCACCCCTTCGAGTTATTCAGTTATGTCTTCATCTATGCCTAATCATGCTCCTTATGCTACCTTTGACAAGGGATATCCATCATATCCTTCATCTCCATCATCCTCTTACCCAACACTCGCATCCTCTTATCCTAGTCTGCCATCACAATACCCCTGTCCTAATCCCCCATCCACATCCTCCTATCTCAATCCTTCATCCGCATATACCCACTACCCTAATCTTCCATACCAATCTGCTCACCCTAAGCCGACATTCGCACCTTCCTATTCTAATCCAACATCCACATCAACTTATCCTAATTCGACATCCGCAGTTCCCTATCTCCATCCGCCATCTCAATCTTCCCATCCTAATTCACCATCTCAATACCCTTACTACAATCCACCACCCACATCCTCATGTCCTAATTCACCATACCAATATCCCTACTTTAACCCTCCATCTACTTCTAATCCCCCATCTATTCCCAGTCCTGCATCCAATCCCAGTCTTGCATCCAATCCCATTCCCCCATCTAATCCTCATCCACCAATCCATAATCCTTCATCCACTCCTACCACGCCATCTCATCCTAGAGTATTCAAGTTTTTCACTCTAGAAGTTCTCCAAGGACTTATAACAAAGAAGACATCTCCCACTCCACACCTTGAAGTCATGGAATCATGCCATCCCAACCCATCATCCACGGTCATTAATAATGAGACCCTTCTCCACCCAACACCTATAATTGATGATACCACTCCTAGCACCACTCAAACCATCAAAACCATCACATCCTCTGAATCCACTAAGCCCCCATCTCCTACCATCACATCTACCGAATCCATTGAACACCCATGTCCTACTCTGAGAGCCGTCCAACCCATTGACAACACCCAAATCCAATCCACTTATTCCACTCCTAGTGTCACTAAAATCCATTTCTATGAATGTTTTGAATCTTCCATCCCTCCATCTTCCCCACTTAAAGAGTCCCACCAAGACTCCATTATCATGCCTCCCACACACGATGAGTCATGCCAAGACCCTGATCCAAAGCATGCCAACATATCCCCTTCTCCAGATCAAGATCCTACCATCCCATCTAGTCCACCTTAAGATCAAAATCCCCCATCTATTCCATCCCATGATCCCCTTGTCATTCAAGCTTCCACTGCACCATCTCCATCTCCATTGCATGAGCCCACTACCACAAATCCAGATCCTATCATATCCCCTAATCCCTCTCCTGATACCACCCATCCAAATGATGCTATCCCATCACCTCCCTCTCATGACCCCCCATCATCGCCTAAAACTGCTATCCCCACACCGCTTGCATATCCCCTTGGTACCCTCACATTCTTCCATGGTGGCCTCCTCGTAGAAGAAAAACACAACATATATACCACCCATCATCCTCCACCTAATAATGGACTCACATCATGTTTTCAAAATAACACAAATCCTATCATGGATCACATGCTCAAGAAAATGAACTATCAAGAAAAAGGTCTAGGCCTTCATGAGCAAGGTATTTTAGATCCCATCCAAGTCAAAGAACAAATCTGTATGCAAGGTCTTGGACCTATTTCCCAAGACTCACAATCTAAAGATGTTCGTACAACCTCTAGATGTCCTCAACGAGCCTCTTCCAAAATAAATATAGGCTCTTCCCACCGCTCCACCAGGTCATACGCTTCCATCCCTCCTCCATCATATCACCTTAAAACAACTGTCCATATTCCTCCTTCCTCTGCTCCATCCATTTCGGGTCCTTACATCCCTCCATCCACCATCTCCCATCCTCCATTTACCCTATCCATGTTTCCTCCAGGTCCTACGTCTATTTTGGGCCCCTATATCCTAAAATCACCTCCTCCATCTCATCCTATTCATCCCTTTATCCATTCATCACCCATCCATGTCACCCATCATAAACATCCCACTTTCATATCCCATAGTCAGGATCAACAAAGGCACATATATGCACATCCTCCATCCACATATAATCCTCAAAATCCTACCTCCATCATTCCACATCATCCATCTCCTCGCACCCATCCCATTTCTATCTAAAGAACTTTGGATACTAAAGCAAAAAGGCATAAATCCAAACATCCACATGAATCTAAAGCTCCCCATGTCCCCTCTAAAAGACATGGTGAAGAGAAGAAAAATATAAATCCAAATCAAATCCATAGGCCACAAAGGCCCACCAAAGCAAAGATCAAAACCATGTGGATCCCAAAGAAAAAAGATGCAATGCCTTCAAATGAAAAATATGTAACAACATCCAACATTGCTCATCCAAAGGCTAATCATTTTCATCCACCCTCTCCTAAATCTATTTTGGGTCCCTATGCTATGAAATTCACCATTCCATCTCCTCCATTATCCCCACATTCTCCATCCATTAATCCTCTTATCTTTTCACATCCACCACCACATGTGCCAATGTTGGTCCTGAACTCACCACCCCATCACACACCCATCCCATCATTCCATCCATACACTTTCCAACCTCCCACCCATTATCCCATGCATCTCCCCTCTCAAATCCATCTAATTCATCCTCTTGCATAATCCATTTATCCTAATAAGATTGTACCAATGTCCAACGGTTGGTCGAACATGGGCTCTTAATACCTCATATAAAACTTGATGCTTGAGTCCTTCATCCATATCCTTATCGCATGTCTTCCAAATCCACTTATTTGCCTCCCTATCCTTATCCATCCCCTTCTGCATGTTATCCAAAAAAGTCAAAAAATCAAAAAAAAAAAAAAAATAGTAAAGAGAAATAATCCATCCAATGGTGAAAACTTGGAAAACAAGCACCTTGGGTAAGTACCATGATGAAAACCTGGCAAACAGGCGTCATGCGTAAATCCCCATCTGCACTTGGGGGCAGCTTCCTGATATGCATTCCCTCCATCCGCTATGCTTCCTATTATGCCTCCAGCTATGCACCCGTCTTCTTGCTATACACCATTTTCATTCATCCCCTCCATCCTACCTATCTTACACATCTTGCTTGGCATATCTCATTTATCCCAATCCTTCCATCCTCCTTGTGATCTTGATAATGATAGGGGAAAACACATAAACATGCTTTGGACACCTCTTAGCATACATTCCCCTCATCCACACACTATCCTAATCTTCATTCGCACTCATCTACCTTCCTTATCCACCCATCATGCTACCTTCAATCTCCCTTCCTTATCCATGCATCCTTTCTTCATCCATCTCACTCCTTTATTTTCCTATCCATCCTTCATGCCTCCTCACACATGACATATCTAGAGTGGGGGAATCTATCTTCCTTTGTGATATAGTCCTTGGAGACATCATTCATTCCATCATAGCAATCCCTTCCATTTCCCTATCCTCATCTCCTTATTGTTATATCCATCTCCCCATCCTTATCTTTTATCCCTCCAAACAATCCTTATACCCATCTCCCCATCCTTATCTTCCAATCCTTCCATCATAGCATCCCTTTTCATCTATCCATATGGTAACCTTTTCCTCATCCAAATCCTTATCCCTCTATCCAATCCATCGAAACAATCCTTTTCCGCCCCCCATCCTCTATCCTCATCCCATCTCATAATCCCTTGTCATTGGTATCTAGCTATAGGCTACTCCCCATGCAACCCAATTCCATTTATCTTATCATCATCACTTCCATTTCTTTTGCACATCTTTTTGATCTCCTATCCTTTCTCATCATTCATCTATTTGTCTTGTCATCCTCTGACTTCATCTTTGCTGATTTGGATAACTATCCCATCCCTGAGCTTTGTGTAGTCACCATCCTCCAATCCAATCTAACAGGTCTATCATGTCCCATCATGTCGGTTCAATCATTTTATCCCCTTATCTAGGGTTATCTCATCATCCTTTATCCCTTGTTTTTCTTTGGTCCTTTTGTCGAACTACGTTTCCCCTACGCTTTCACGTAGGCAAGGTCGATCATTTGATCCACCCCCGGGGTTCCTTTATCACCTATCATCGGTCTTTCTGCTTTGTCCATCTGATCCTTTATCATCTATCATTGGTCTTCATTGTCCACTTTGCTCCTTTTGTCCATCCTTTATTTATCATCTATCATCAGTCTTCATCTCTTGTTCCTATTGTCTGTCCCATCTTGGTCATCCATCGAGGTCTTCATCATCCTCTTTCCGCTTTTTTCCATGATCAGTCGTCAGCCTTTTATTGAACTACGAGGGCTCTGCGCTTTCATGCAGGCAAGGCTAATCTTTGATCGGCCCCCGAGCCCCTAGGTCGCTAGGATGTGTTAGTCTCCTATCTTGTGTCATTTCATCAAGCTATGCCCTTATCTAGCTAGTTCTTAACAAATGAGATCCACTTGTATCGGCAGATCCAATCGGTTCTGAATATCTTACGTCATATCGATCTTTTAGCTTAGTATCCATGACTGGGCTCAACAAGATGCATCCTTCCTAATAGACCTCATCAATCCCATCCATCCCCTTGATCCTATGGCAAAGGACGTTTGAAATTGATTGCGATCTTTTGATGCTTTTGGCTTTTGTTTATCATTTGAGCTCCCTATCATCACTTACCAAAGCCGCCATGATCCATCATATTATGGTGTGTTTTTGGGTAGCATACATCTAATGATTTCAACTATAGTTATATGCTTCATTTATGCTATACCATTTTGTTGAGGTGTATAGGCAATGGTTATCTCATGTTTAATACCAAATGACTTTAAATAACTATTAGAAATATTACACATATTCTTTACCATTGCTAGTTCTAAGAATTTTAATTTTAAAACTAGATTGTTTAAATCTACAAATTTATGAAATTCAGAAAAGATATCAAGAATTTGATCCTTTGAAGAAAATATATCCAAGTTATTCTCGAATAATCATCAACAAAAGTAAGTGCATACCTTGATCCTTGGATGGATTTATTCTACATGGGTCCCAAAAGGTCACTATAGACTAGGTGCAACTTATGATGTGCCCTCCATGCTTGACCTTGTGGAAAGGGCTCCCTATGCATCTTACCACTCATTCATCCTGCACATATAATTTTAGATGGAACAATACTAGGCAATCCTTCTACCATATTAAGTGTTTGCATCAAGGAAATATTGTTAGCATTTATATGACCAAGTCTTTCATGCCAAATATTGAAATCAATGGTAGATATTAAAGAACATCTAGATTGAGAAAACTCATAAAATTTGAACAAATTATCATTGTCCAATTGAGTGTTAGCAATGACCTTGTTATTTTGTTTTGAATCAATCACATAACACACATATTTATAAGATTTTATTTTGTAATCTTGAAAAAGATTAACTGAAAGAAAAACAGTTTTTAATTGAGGTAAAATTAAAAACATCATGCAATTTACCATTAGGGGCATTCACATCTCTAATTGCTTCTACTTTACAACTATGATTATTAGCAAGTTGAAGAGGAAGAGTAGACATATCAGGTTGCATAGACTCAAATACCTCTTTATGTGAAGTGGCATATTGAGATACACCCAAATCAATAACCCATTCAAGAGGTTGTGAAGCATTATACAAGTAAAAGTCTGTCTAGATTGATTTGCATTATTGTGAAACTTATGATTATTATTTTTATTTTGTTGTTGATTATTTTGTCTCATAGGATTTTTTCTCATTTTTCTTCTTGAAACAAGTATTTTTCCAATGACCATCCTTATTGTAAGAAGTGCAATGAGGCCTTTTAGAAGAGTTAAACTTTCTAGGATCATTGTCATTATTATAATGAGGTTTATTATTATAATGTTGTTTATAATGAGGCTTAAATTTTTATTTATGATTTGTAGACAAAAAAGCATGTCCATTAGACTTAATATTTCCAAACTGAATCAACTTAGTTTCTTCTTATCTTAATAAATTGCAAAAAATATCATAAGATAGTTGAGAAGCTAATGTAGGAATAACTAATTGAGCATGAATATTAGTAATAAACTGTTGAAATTCTTTAGGTAGACATTTTTTAAGAATGATATGTATTAATCTAAGAGATTTTAATTTAACACCTAATCCATGTAATTGACTATTTAAAGCATCAAATTTTAACAAAAATTCATTCATAGTTTTGAAATTTGTATACCTCAAATCTTCAAGTTGGTCTTGAAATTGTATCTTCTTAGACTCATTTGAACTATCATAGATATTTTTGAGGATTGTCCATGCTTCATAGGCTTTCACATAGTTCCCAATATGAACATATAGTTCGAGAGACATGGAATTTCCTATAAAGCCAAGAGCTTCCTCATTTTTGAACCTCCATTTTTCTTGATCATCCTTGATGCAGACTAATCTAGCTCCGATTTGGGATCCATAGCAACATGGAAGAGATGTTTAAAGTGAAAAATAAAAGAAATGTGAGTTTTCTAAGAATGATAGTTATAACTATTTAATTTTAATTTTAAGAATTAAAGTTGACATGATTTAAATAAAAAAATAACCCTTTGTTTTAAACTTTAGAAAATAAAATTTTAATAATCTCACTCTTTTTATTAAAAAATTAATATATTTTTTTAAGTCATAAAAAAAATCAAATATTGCTTTTCTTATTTTAAATGCTATAATAAACCAAAAAATTAATATATTTAATTTTTTAAATAATATAATAATACAACAAAAAAATATGAAACTAATATCATAATTAATATATATATATATATATATACTTTTTAAAAAATAACAAAAAAAAAACTAATATTAATATTTAAAACATTTATTAAAAAAATTAAAGCACTTATTTTAAAATAAATATAAAAAATAAACTTATAAATTAATATTTAAAACAAAAGAAAGGAATTACATTTAAAGCATTGTTAAAGATAATTCTTAATGAAAACTTTTTATTTTAAAATAAGAAAAAAAAGGTTCAAATTTTATTTCTTAAAAAATATAAAATAAGCATCTAAAAAGGTAAAGCTTATAAAAGGAAAGAGCTTTTCAAATTTTGAAATGCGCAGTTTAGAAGATGGGCGGGCTTTTTAGGAGATTAGGTTTAAGAGTCTAGCTTTTGTATTTTGATTTTAATGAAAAACAAAATCAAACAAGAGCTGCAAAGCAGTGAAGTTTTGTCAAAATGTTCAAAAATAGTTTTGTTTTAATTTGTTGTGTCTACAAAGTTATAGCAACAATGTTGATAATATAATAACTTTATAATAATCTTGATATTTGTCAATTTTTTGGTTTATGCTACAGTTGACACTGTTGTAATATTTGTATTGAATGTTGAAGATTAAGGAACTTTGTGATTCTACATTTAATGTTAGCTTTTTGCCTAGTACATTTTATCACATTTAACTGAGAATAAAAGACATAAACTATGATGACACCTAAAGATTGTGCACCATTTCAGCGAGAACAAATGCCAACAATGCATTAAAAGGACAGTCTATGAAGAATAGCAATATTGTTTATTTTCAATGACAATCCTTTTAAACTTTGGATATTGGTATACATAATGGTCAGTTGAGGATAATGACATTGCATATAGGTTTAGGGCATGTGAACATGATCTTACATATGCTAGTTAAGACCCTTTATGAAACACATGACAGTTGAATAGGTGAACGGCAGTCTCATTCCTTTGCAAATGAGAAAAAAACTAAAAAAACTAAAAGCATGATGTGTCCAAGTATAAATGCACCTTTTTGTCCATGCCTGAACTTCCATATATTTTAGAGCAACATATCTTAGTAAATTGCAAATGGTAAACAGTGTTCATTTGAACCATACATAACCTTGTTTCGAGGCTTTTCCTTTATAATTTTAGTTACCGTTTGTCTTTATGGTGTGAACATTTAGTTGTATTAGTATGTTTTTGTTGTTTCTTTGTTTTAAATTTTTGAGATACTGCACTGATAGAGAATTGCAAGATTCTTGATGACACAATGTTATAATGAATTCAGATTACTAGTTTGTAGTTGGCAATACCCTAGAGTATATGTGGACCAAAACTTAAAAGATGAGATAAGAGAACCCAAATCATAGTTTGACTGAAAAGTGCAAGTAAGGCTTTGGAGCTCAAATCTTAGTGGAAGTGGGAAGGCATGGTTTTTCGACCTATCACTAGTTAGAAATGATCATGATTTATAGAGCCAACATGGTTTAGAAGTAATATTTGTCCTTGGAGAGGCGCGATTACATATATTGAGATCTTGCTCATGCACTTAAGAATTTTAAAAATAATCTAATGTACTATATTAAAAAAATTGAAAATAATTACTGATCAAAAAAAAAAAAAAAATTGAAAATAAATTTAACAATATTTTACATATTAAAATTTAAGAATATAATTAAATAATTAAATAAAAGTAAAATTCATCTACTTCATTATTATAATTTTTATGTTTAAACTACACATGAATTATTTAAACCAATAATTTTTTATTAATTTTAAATAATTAATATTTTTTATTTTTTAGTATTTATATTTGTGTGTTTGTTAATTTTTATTTGTAATATTGTATGATTTTCTATTTTTTAGAAAAATAAAATAATTGATTGATGTTGAAAATCTATTTAATATATTACTTTTTCTTTGTTAGAAGATTTTTTATCTGAATTTTTCAATTTTTTATAATATTCATGATTTAAATATTTTATAATATTTACATCTAGTTGTGAATATTATATAATATTTATATTTTATACAACATAAAATTATTTATCTAATTTTTAATTTTTAATTTAAAAATCAAATCACATTAGTAGAATTGAAACATCCTTTACTCTAAAAAAGTTATGTAAAAAGTTACCAATACTCTTATAATATATTTCTGTATAAATAAATAGTTTTATAATGTCAAGTTTGGTGTTAGGTTGATTTTATAATATTTATTAAAACAATTTGATATTTTACATATTAAAGTTTTAAAATATAATTTTAAATTTTAAAAATTAAAAAAATTAAAAAATTCTACTTTTTCTTTATTATATTCTTATGTTTAAACTAAACATATGAATTACTTGAACCAGTAATTTTTTAATAAAAATATAAATCAATTTATTATAAATATAAATAAAAAATCAAGATAACAATGACTCTCATGACAAAATTAATTTAATATATTAGATGTTAATTTAATATAATATATAATCCAATAATATATTAAATTATTAAAAAAATAATATATCACATTATTAAAAATTATAATATATCACATTATTAAACATTGTTGGTTTTTTGGAGGAAAAAGTTGCTTCGATGGTGACGCCTTTGTGCACAAGTGAGGTTGCGCATAGCCTCTAAGGTTGCGTGCTTGCTCTTGCATGTGTCAGATTCTATCCTGTGTGGCTGTGTTCATGTGTTTGGGGGGCTTCTATTGTTTTCTCTGTTCGGTGAGAGGTTATTGCAGTGTGTGGGGTGGTGTGGGGATTTGTGCGGGAGAAGGGTTGGTGGGAGGTGGTGCAGTGAGGGGGAAGGGGGTGGTGGAAGTGGTGGGGTAAGGGTCTAGTGGAAACGGAGTTGGCTGAGTGTAGGGGTTCGGTGAGGGGTTATGGCAGAGGCTTCCAAAAGCCTGGTGATTACTGGGGCAAGGCCATCTCATGCATTTTTGGCAGCCAAGCATGCTCAGAAGTCAGATTCATCCTTTGTGGGCGAGAGCTCTAAGATCAAGAAAGTGAACGGTTGCTTGCCGCAGAGTCAAGATCGCCCTGTTCTAGTTATTTCTCCCGACTTGGTTTAGGAGGACATATCTTATTGGAGCCAACATGTTTTGATTTGTAATTTTTTGGGTATTTGTGTCCCTCTCTTAGCTTTAAAGTCATAGATTCGTCAAACCTGGCAGGTTGAAGGTGATTTTGATCTTTTGGTGGCTACGAATGGCTATTTCATGGTTGATTTTTCTTGCATCCCGGATCGTAATCGTGTTTTTGAGGGAGGGTCATATTTTTACAATCATGTGGGTTTTTTCATTAAGCCCTAGCATGGAGGTTTTAATGCGACAGAGGATCTGCCTACACGGGTCCTTGTTTAGGTCTGTCTACCTTGGCTCCCATTGGAGTTTTGGAGGGAGGATATTCTGCACCAGATTGTTGCTTTGTTGGGGAAGCCAACTGCCGTTGCTTAGAATACTCTGGATAAAAAGTTATTCTCTTATGCTTGCATTTGTGTTGAAATTGATTTAAATAACCCTCTGTCAGATTCTTTGGAAATTTGTATTGGCTCTGCCTTGCGGATTCAACAGTTAGATTATGAGTCCCTTCCTTTTCATTGTCACTTTTTTCATGAGTATGGACACCTTCAGTGCCAATGTCCTCGGGCACCCAAAGCAACAGGGGTTTCTTCTTCTCCCTCTTCTAGGTTTTCGATGGAGAAGGGGGATAAAGGAAAGGCACCTGTGGTTGAGGGTGGGCCTGATAAGGATGGCTTTATTCCTATTAAGCTGAGGGCTAAAGGGAGGGGTCAAAAGCGAGCCTATAAGGATAGAAAGAGTGATAAGGGTTTCAATCATTTTGAGGTCTTGGATAATCAGGCTTTAGAGGAGGGGATTCCTGTTGATATTTCTTTTGGGGCCATTGGCATGGATTTTGGGCTGGATACAGGGTTGGAGCAAGCAATTGTTGTTCAAAATTCTTCTCTGACTTTGGAGCAGGGGATTTATGAGCCTCCTGGTGCCTCTGCAGATGTGCAAGATGATATTGTATTAGTAGATTTAGCTAAGGAGGTGCTCTCTTCAGGTAAAGGTCGGGGATCGTCTCCTACTTTAGGGGTGCTGCAACGCCCTCTTAAGAAGGGGCATTTTGAAAATTCTTCTAAAGTTGGTCGAAAGAAGGATGTGGAAAAAATTAAATCTACTAGGGATTTTCTTGTGGAATTTGGGTCTGTTAAGACCATTGAGGCCCACTTCTCTCAACCTTCCTCATGATTATTCTTTCATGGAATGCAAGGGGGTTGAATAGCATCTCCCATCAAAAGGCTATTCAGGATTTGATTGTGGTTCATTCTCCTAATATCTTTTGTATTCAGGAGACTAAGCTTTGGGTGGACCTCATGCTTCAACATGCTCCTCGTATTTGGTTTTCTAGCTAGTGTCAATGTATTGGTTCTAGGGGAAAATATGGAGGTTTGGCTCTCTTTTGGGATCCTTGTAAGGTTGTTCCTCGTTGGTGGATTTCTAGCCAGTTTTCTATTTCTGTGGTGGCTTCAGTTTTGGAATCTGGTGAGACTATTTTGGTTAGTAATGTTTATGCCCCAATTGACATCCATGGTAAAATCTAGCTTTGGGCTCATATCTGGTATGTTAGGTCTTGTGCACCTTTTCTACCTTGGATCCTAGCTGGTGATTTCAATTCTGTGTTGAACTTGGAGGAGAAAAGAGGAGGCCTGCCTAGGTTGGGTCCTGCTTCAGATCTGTTTCAGACTAATGTGGATTCTCTTGCTCTGGTTGATGTTAAACCCTCTAACAGTATATTCACTTGGAAAAATAGACAGAGTGGGCCTGAAGCGATTTTTGAGCAACTAGATAGATTCCTTGTCTCTAGTTCTTGGGTTAGAGGTAGCTTGGTCACTTGCTCTAAGATTCTTGACTGGTGTGGCTCTAATCATTGGCCAATTAAGTTTTCTACTTCAATGTTTCCAAATCCAAAGAATCCACCTTTCAAATTTCAGCTTATGTGGCTGCATGATTCTTCTTTGGGTGATCTTGTTGCTCAGTGGTGGTGGGATGGCGCCCCTACATATGGTACAACTATGTATTCTCTCGTTAAGAAGTTGCAATATGTCTAGTATCATCTCAAGTGATGGAATAGGTCGTGTTTTGGTAATTTTTGGGCCAGGAAAAGAGAAGCGCAGGATCGCCTTGCTGTTATTACTCATCTGATTCAGGATTTGGGTTTCTCGGAGGCTCTTGGGCATGCTGAGGCCCTGGCTCTGAATTTGGTGGAGGAATGGGAGCTTCATGAGGAGATTTTCTGGAAACAAAAGGCTAGGATTGATTGGCTTCAAGAGGGTGATAGGAATACTGCTTTTTTCCATCATTCAGTGCAAGCTAGTCAGAATAAGTGTTTTATTTCTTCTCTTGTTAATTCTGAGGGTCTTTTGATCTCTTCACAACAAGCTTTATCTAGAGAGGCTCGTTAGTTCTACTCTAATATGTTTACTAAGGATTCTGTTCCTGCAGGGGCTGAGGAGAATATGGTCCTTGCTTGCATTCCTTCTTTGATCTCTAATGATTTGAATGCTTCTCTTATTTTCCCGATTACTCTAGCGGAAGTGGAGGAGGTTGTGTTTGGGATGAATAAGGGGAAAGCTCCTAGCCCTGATTGTTTTCCAGCTGAATTTTTCTAGGAGTTTTGGGATATTGTGAAGTTAGATTTGTTGGAGGTAGTTCGGGAGTCTCTTCATAACAAGCAGATGCTCTATGCACTGAATGCTACTTTTTTGGTCCTCATCCCTAAGAAGGAAGGTGCTAACATGCTTTATTTCTTTGGACCTATTGCGCTCTGTAATGTGGTATTTAAGATTATTACGAAATTGATTGCTGAGAGGCTTAAATCTTGTTTACTTGTGATCATTTCTGAGGAGCAAGGCGACTTTGTGGTGGGTTGTCAAATTCTAGATGGGGTGGTGGTTGTGTCTGAGGTCATTCATTACATGGAAACCTCTAAGGATAGGTCTATGTTTATCGAGTTGGATATGGCCAAAGCTTATGATAGAGTTAAATGGAGTTTTCTTCAGAAGATTCTATTGGCGTTTGGTTTTTCTTCTGATTGGGTGAGCTGGATTTTGAGCTGTGTGACTTCTTCCTCCTTTTCGATTGTTGTGAATAGTGAACCTTTTGAGATTTTTGGGGCTACTAGGGGCCTTCATCAGGGGGAACCTCTCTCTCCTTATTTGTTTATTATAATGGTGGAGGGGCTGGGTCAGTTTCTTAAATCTCGGGTTTCTCAAAACTTGATTCATGGGTGGCAGTAGGGGTTGGGCTTGTCAACGCTCTCTCATCTTCAGTTTGTGGATGACACCTCTCTTATGGGTTTGGCTCATATTCAGGAGGCTAAATCCTTTAGGCAAGCTTTGGATATCTACTTTGCGGCTTCAAGCCAGAAAATCAATGAGCAGAAGTCTTCTATCTTCTTCTTTAATACTCCTTAGGCTATCCAGCGGTGGATTGTAGCTATTCTGCAGTTTCAAATTAGGTCTCTTCCCTTTATCTTTTTGGGTATTCCTCTTGTTGTTGGTTGTCAGCCCAAATCCTCCTGGAAGTTGTTGCTTGATAAGCTAAGGCGGAAGGTTACTCATTGGACTCATCGGTGGTTGTCTACAACTGCTAGAGTGACTCTTCTCAAGTTTGTTATCCAGGCCTTGCCCACCTACATGTGCTTTTTTCAAGTGGCTCCAATGTATTTCCTTAAGGAATTCGATGCTCTCTCACATCAATTTCTTTGGAGCGGTAATTTTTTGTCTTCAAAGTGGAGCCTCGTTAAGTGGGATTCTATGTGTAGACCAAAGTAGGAGGGAGGTCTTGGTTTATGCTTTGCTATTTTGAACGAGCAAGCTCTTGTTGCCAAGCTTTATTGGCGATGATGTACTAATCAACATTAGTTATGGGCTCATATTCTCAACCATAAATATCTTTGTGGTGTTGCTTCTTTTGAGGTTCCTCGCTATCCTCTGGAAGGGAGTGGTTCTATGATTTGGCATACTTTGAAAGTTGGGGCGCAGTTGATTAAGCATGCTCTTTTTTGGATCTATCACTCGGGGTCTTAGGCTATTTTTTGGTCAGATTCTTGGGATGGTCACCATTCTATTCTCTCTTCTTTTCCTCACCTCCATTCCCTTTGTGATGTTTTTACTGCAACTGGTTGGGAAATCGTAGAGCATTATAAGGTGGTGCAGCATTGTGGTTTGGTTGTAAGTTTTCATTGGAAGCATCCTTCTAAGTGGCCACCTGGAGGGTCTGAGGGGGATAGGCACGAGCTTTCCAGCCTTCTGGTTTCTCGGGCTTGCAATTCTTTGATGGGACCTGATGTCTTGGCTTGGGATGGTTCGGCTTTATCTGGAAAGTACTCTGTGTCTGCTGGTTATAAGTAGTTGAGAAGGCAATTGTTTGGGGACATTGAGGTCCCTTGGTGGAAGCAAGTTTGGCAAAAGTTGTCATGGCCCAAGTGCAATTTTTTCATGTGGTTAGTGGCTCAAAATCAGTGTCTTGGGATAATTTATGTAAGTGTGGTTTCCAAGGCCCTTCTATGTGTGTTATGTGTAGGGGTTGTGACGAGAGTGTCTCCCACCTCTTCTTCCATTGTTCCTATGCTAGGGAGATTTGGCATTTCTGGTGGAGGGTGTGGAATACAACCTGCTAGCATGTTTCCTCATTAGCAGAGTTTGTGGAACGGTGGGGCAGGGCCCCTACTACTACCTTCTTTCTTCATGTTGCTTGGGCTCTTGGCCCATCCTTTATTATCTGGAACCTGTGGTTGGAAAGGAATAGGCAGATCTTTCAAGATGTGTTGTTGATGGCCCCTCACCTATGGTGGAAAATTCTACATTCTTTAGGGGAAACTATTGCGGCTAAGTTTGATCTGACTGAGTCGGTGGACCCTCGTGATGTTGGGTGTTGTAATCGTCTTCATCTTCCTCCTCCACATCAACAACTCATGCGCAACAGATGTAGACATCCTACCCCGAAGGTGAATAGGGAGGGAAGATGGTCTCCTCCTCCTCAAGGAGTCCTAAAAATCAACTCGGATGGATCTTCTCGTGGAAATCTGGGTCATGCTAGCATTGGTGGTGTTGGTCGGGATAGCTTTGGAGATGTTCAATTTATCTTCTCTATTTATAAGGGTCTTCATTCTAATAATTTAATGGAGGCTGAGGCCATTTTATTGGCTATGGAGCGGGGCAGTCAATTGGGATGGCGAAGGATCATATGTGAGTCTGACTCCCAAGTTGTGGTGAACTTGCTGAATAGGCAGAATTTAGCTGATGTGACCTGGCAGTTGGCTCTGATTGTGGAACAAATTCTCACTCTTTGTGATTCTTTGGAGGATATTACCTTCACTCATATCCCTAGAGAATGGAATGGTGTTGTTTATTGTTTGGCTAAATGGGCTTCTGATCATATTCATGATTGGAATTTGGTGGATTGGGGTCAACTTCCCCCAGATGTGTCTCAATAGTTGGATCACTTGGTTGAACTTGGGGCTGCTTAATGCCCTTGCTTTGTAACATTTTTCTTGTTTTAATAAAAAATTTACCCCTCCTTGATGTTTATAAAACTATTATCTAATATATTAAATTATATATGTTATATATGTTTCATATTATATAGAATATATATTATAATATAATGTTAATTTAATATATTAGTATAATATATAATATATTAACAATAATTTTATAATATAATATACTAAGAATATATTAAATTATGTATTAGATGGTGTTTATTATACAGTATATATTTTTTAATTTATGATTAGATTATTTTTTCATATACTATATAATAATTTATTAATTATATTTTAAGATATAACAAGTAAATATATATTTAGAATGCATAAAAATTAATTAATTGTCAAATGAAAAATACTTCCAATAAATCCGTTGAATAATAGTTTAACTTTGTGGTGGAAAAATACTTTGTGTGAAAAAGTTCCTTAAAAAATGCTTGAAAATTTGAGTTAAAAAAGGTGAGGATTCCTGAAAATCTGCCTTATGGCTCAAAACTTTTCTGCCAATTATATTGCAAGAAATTAATTTCCAATATTTTTTTGTTATATATTTTGCAACTTAACTTTAACAATATACATTTTTTTCTCAAATAAGAAAAAAAGTTTGAATTCTAATTTGTTAAAAACAAAGCTTTAAAAAAATAATGTAGTTGTAAAAAAATATATATGTATTTTTTTTTGTTATTTGAAAGACAATTTTATTTAGGGTTTCAAAAAATATAAGTTATTTATGCAAATTGATATACAAATTTAACTTAACTTAAAATTGTAAAAATTTAGTAAAAAAATATTTGAAATTTATATAATGAAATTGAAAGGAATAGTAAAAAATTATATAAAATTTATAAACCTACACAAGGGTTAGAAAAAAATTGTATTTTAAGCTCTAGCTTAGCTTTTCTCTTCTTTTTTCAAAAGTGCCTCCAAGGTGAGTAATACCTTGCTCTAATGCTATGAAAGAAAAAATGAATCTAAGCAATAGAAAGTACTAATCAATGAGCATTGTTTGAAGAAAAGAGATTACCATAGAGTTGAAAATTCAAAGCAAGCACCACCAAATGAAGAGGAGATGCAAGAAGTTTATAAAGGGAAAACAAACAAAATGTTATGAATATGGAAAATGCCTAAGAATAATATGAATATGAGAGAGAGAGAGCACTTAAGCATTAAGCTTACTTGAGGAATGAGAGGAGAAGCACCTCAATAAATAGAGGTGAGAAGATGAGTTAAAATGTAACTCCCAACTCTATGGATGCCACCATTCATCCTATGTGTGTGCAAGGTGTCAAGATCCTCATAAGGAGGAGGCTACACCTAAGCCACTAATATTCCTTAATAAAGGAATTAAATAAAACGAGTCATCCTCACACGTGTGTGAGGAAACAAAAAAGACAAAAGATTTGTAGGGATTCCTTTACAATATCTTACAAGTAAATAAATAATTAGAATTAATAAATAACCTTTACCAAGTAAATATTAAACTTCTAACAACACTTTGGTATGCTAGATGAATGTTTTGTTAGATTTTATCAACCTCTTGTGATATATTTAATTTGCATAACATATGACTTGATTATTTGTCAGATTATAAATGTGTTAGTATAGCAAATTAGTCTATCTCGATGTTGTGATTCCATGTCTCCTTTTGAAATCCAACCATAATTGTCAAAACAATTTATTTATTTAACTAAAGATTATAATTTATTGATCAAATATTGTTATACTGTTTATGAAGTACGTACATTGGAAACAAACTTTTTTGAGTTGATCAAGTGTATGTGGTCAAAATTTGGAATTTGTGTCATGTCCTTAACTATGTTTTTGGTAGAGTGTTTTAGGCATTATAATGTTTTTGGACTTGTTTCTATATTCATATAAATTGGTATTCTTGATGTACCTTTTCCTCCAGTTTTTCTCATTTCATGAAGCCTTTTCATGTGCTCCCTTTATTTTTCTCTCTATATCGATTTGCTTAGTTGTTCGTTGCTTGTTCCTTCCCAAGGTAATTGTCAATTTTTTTCTCAATACATAAAATTGTCAATATATGTTAATTAAAATTTTAATTACATAAAAATAATAGAGTGATCACAAAAAAAGAAACATATCGATCATAAAAAATAAACATATTGAACACAACTAGACTCTTAAAATACAAGTAAATGATTATTCATTTTAACAATTAAAGAATTATCAAAATTATGTCAATAGTAACCAAAATTGACAACCAAAAGTCTTAAAAAAATGTAAAAGTATGCAATAATCCAATATTTTTAATTTTTAAAACAATTTAATCACTTGTACTCATGTAAAATAAAAATATCTAATGGAATGTCATGAGAAAATGCATAGAAATATGTGCAAACTTGTAGTGGGACTAGATAATGGGTTCATGCAACTTTTTCCTATTATGTAACATATTTAAGGGATATAAGTAATGCAAGTGCGTTTTATAACATGCTCATGCTATATAGTTGCTATGTTGGAAAAGTGATGAATTCCTAGGGTTTAACTCGGATTAGTCACCTTTCAGGGTAAGTGCACCAAGATGGTTCCCAAAAAGGGGGCTTAAGTGGCCACTTTTTTTTCTAAAATTAGGAAATACTGACCTTGGACGTGAAATTGAGGATAGTTACACTCAAAATTTTGAGATGGAACAAAAATAAGGATTCAAGTGCTCTGAGTCTACTTTCTAAACTACTAATTTATTTTAAAAATGGTTGAGATTAAGGGGTTCAAATGATGGACGTACAAAAATTGGTGTTGTTTTTGTCCGAAAAACATAACATAGCAATTCTTGTATGGCCCTCATATGGTGAACTTGTTTTTAGTATTTTTAAAATCACTAGGGTCAAAAGTTAGCTAATAGTATGTAGTTGATGCATGATTTTTCTGATAATTTTTTAACGAATATTTTATTTTTTACTAATTTTCAAAGTGGACACTTCGTGGAAAACAAAATTTATTTGAAATTTCGATCAACGGTTAATATATAACAAAAAAAACACCAAACACTGTCGTTTTCCAAAAAAGAGACATACAAACAAAATAAATTATGCATGAATGGCTTAACATTGTTAGAAAGTGAAAAAAATTACATCGTTGGATAGCTAAGAGAGAACCTAACATTACCCAGATGTTCGATTTGTTTGATATTGAACCATGTGCAATCCTAACAGTGAGCACGAACCTCATTATGTGAAATATTGTAGAAATTGCAAAAACACATCTCTGGTCATTGGGAATGCCCTCCAAGCCTTTGGGTTGGTATTCCAAGGCAAATACCAAACCCGAGGCTTGGGGATTCCCAAAGCAAGATATAACACGCTCGCATTATATGTTAGTTTTGACATGATTTTTTTTCATTTGTGGGGAGCATGTCTAGCAAGACATAACACAAGCGCAGTATAATGTGCTCACGTTATGTCTTGCTTTATGTTAAATGCATATTGAATGTATTTTTATATATTTGTATGTTTGTATGAACATGTATGTATCAATGCATGTTTATTGTATGTATGCCTACTTGTATGTAAGATTGTATATACATGCATGTACATGTATGCTTGTATGTATGTAGGATTGTATGTACATATGTATTATGCTTGTATGTATGTATTTATGTATGTCTTTAGAGGGAGGTAGAATTTTAAGAGAGAGAGAGAGAGAGATCTATAGTTTTCTAGGTAGGGTGGGAGAGGGAGGGGAAGGGGGAGGGGGAGAGGGAGAGAGAGAGAGAGAGAGAGAGAGAGAGAGAGAGAGAGAGAGAGAGAGGGAGAGGGGATGGAAGTGAGAGTTTAAGAGAGAGGGAGTGGGAGAGAAGGGGTTGGAGTGAGAGGGACTTAGCTAGGTAGGGTGGGAGGGATAAAGGGAGTGAAAGAGAGAGAGAGGGGGTGGGAGAGATAGAACTGAGAGAGAGGGAGAGAGAGAGGGGGGAGAGAGAGAGATGGAGAGAAAGAGAGAGTTATGTAGGTAGGGTGCCAAAGGGAGAGAATTGAGAGTGTGAGGGGAGGTGATATGGATAAAGGGATAAAGTGAGAGTTTAAGAGAGAGGGAGTGGTAGAAAAGGGGTTGGAGTGAGAGGGACTTATCTAGGTAGGGTGGGAGGGATAAAGGGAGTGAGAGAGAGGGGGGTGGGAGATAGAGAATTGAGAGAGAGGGAGAGAGAGGGGGGAGAGAGAGAGACAGAGAGAAAGAGAGATTTATGTAGGTAGGGTGCCAAAGGGAGAGACTTGAGAGTGTGAGGGGGTGAGAGGGAGTGTGAGAGTGACATAGTGGGAGAGAGAGGGAGTGTGAGTGAGAGACCTGAGAGAGGGAGAGGTTGTGGGAGGAAGTGACCTAATAGAGGGAGAGAAA
>VDFB02281492.1:667294055-667397192 GCA_007258455.2 Sequoia sempervirens | reverse complement strand
TTTATTTAACAATTGACTTACCTTGTGTATGTTTCCACAATTTATATACACATATATATATGACATACGTTTTAAGGAAGTAAAATAAAACATCATTTCTCAATCCTTTATTATGGAAGTGCATACCACTCTGAAGCTTTCATTGAGGTATTTTTCAAACAATTATACCAAACAACTCATTGCCTTGTCTATACCAAATTTTCCATACATCTCTCTAAAAAATTGGAATATACTCCTCCCACATTGATAGATCTTAGAAACTATTTTGGTTTTCATCTCTATTTCTAAATTTACCTCATCACTAAACCTACCTCATAACTTTTATTTGTGATATATTTTAAATTTTTCCTTGATTAGTCTACCTACAAGGGATTCTAACCCTTCTCTCCACTGTTAGAAGACTCTTTATTGAAGGCTAAGTTAGCAACATGGGGAAAGGTGCAACCTATCTTGCAATCATGGCTCAAAATGAAAGCATGGAAAAAGAATTTGAATTGTGATGCAACTAGAGGAGGTCCTACAACACAATTGAACACAAAAAATCAACCAACAACAACAATTCACAAGTCACAATTCTCAAAACTCTTCACTTTTCACCAAATCAGCACTCTTCCTTGTACCATTGCCAACTCATTCAATCAGGTATTTCTTCTCGATAAGATTATTTCAGACCAAGACTTGAACCATTTCAAGGACCCTTCAGAGTACACAATCACATGCCAACAAACCACTATTGGTTACTTTGTAACAACTTTATCAAATCAGGCTTTCTACACCAACTAGGCCTCAAATTAGGACACTTTAGCAAAGAAACTTATCTTGAAACTTGACCAAAACCTCCAAAAACATGTGGGAAGAAATTTATATTTATTCAAACCAAAGAATTCACAATTATTTCTCAGAAATTCATCCACCAAGATGCCAAAACCAAAAACCCTCTTTTTAAGCCAAATAACCTAGGGCTTATTGGAAAACACACTTCCCAACCTTATCAAAACATGCCACCACCTCAAACAAGTCTAAAATAGCCTACACAAACTCAATTCAACAAGAAACAATGCTTCCCTAACACAATACTCACTTTATCATGTCAAAACCTCTCAAATTCACATGGAAAACACCAAATTTCACTATAGGGCTTCATGCCCAACTCAACTCTTGACCTCCCCTATACACACTCAAAATTACCACACCCTTTTAGTGTTGTTGCAGACCCATTTCTTGAGTTAGAGTGGACACACTGAGAGCAATGGGTCAATACACCATTTTAAATGACTTTCAAACCTTAAAATTATGTGTTCAGGTTGGTCTCATAAATGGTTGACATGGTAGGGGCAGCGTATGCCTCATAGAAATGGGGTGCCACAGTGATGTAATCACTGTGGCACCCCATTTCTATGAGGCATACGCTGCCCCTACCTTCTCAACCCTATCGCATAGAAATGGGGTGCCACAATGATGTACATAGAAACCTTCTCAACCCTACCGCATAGAAATGGGGTGCCACGGTGATGTACAACACCCCATTTCTATGAGGCATACGTTGCCCCTACCTTCTCAACCCTACCGCATTGGCAAGCTAGTGAGTGAGCTAGCTTGCCAATTTGGTGTTTTACACAAGGAAAACAATGTAATTCTTCCTATCTTGTAATCATGGCATGCCCCTGCACCACCTTTGTCTATGCTAGAAATAGTCTTATACAAGACAATTGTAAGTATTTTTTATGAAGCCTTGAATGACATATATTTCATTTATTTGAATGGAAAAATACTTTAGGAACTAATATTCATCTCATTACCATGCTATAGGTAAAATTATCCACCATGTTGAAGAAACGAAGAAGGAATAAACTAACAAATGAAAAGTATGAAACTTTCAAAGCAAAGGAGAGAGAACGGGTGGTAGCATATTGTGAAAAGAAGAAATTGGGTACTATTGACGAAAACAAGCCAACTAAAGAGGAACCTCAACCGTAAAAAAGAGAACAGTATTTTGCAGAATAAAGGGCACGAATGTGAAAGCATCGTGCTAAGATAGATTTAGATACCATAGTTGGAGACACACCCTCTACGAAAAGTGAATACGAAGGGACACCATTAAGCACAAGCGAATATGGAGGGACACCAGCTACCACAAGTGAATATGGAGGGCCACCATCTATTGCAAGTGAATATGGTTGGACACCATCCAATGCATCTCAAGTTGAGAGTACATCATCACTCGGATTTGACGAAGAAGGTATTCCATCATCCCCACGAGAACCTCAAGGTATGTCTTCTACTCCACCCTCGATCGAAGGTATGCAATCTAGCCCACCTCAATTAAATATTGATGAAAATTCCTAATGTTGAGATGTATGTACCTAGAAGAACACCACCTAGAATTTTGCATAGAAATCCAAAGTATTTGATTAATATTGATGAGGGTATTTTGCAGCACATGGAAGGTGATATTCCAGCACGCACTTGTAGAAGATATGCTGATAATATTTGGAAATTCTACTTTGAAAGGCTAAATGAGAGTGCAAGATGTCAACTATTTGTTGAAATGATGCGAGGTATAAAGTATAAAGACATCATGAAGACTCTTGGGTTGAGAACATCGAATGCATCAAGTGAAAATGCTATTGTGAAGAATCTAATGGATGCATATGAGAGTGTGGGTAAGACCTCATGCTCAAAGGATAGTAAAGTCACATGACATGTCATTACATCGAATTTGGTAAGCAGTCAAACAAAGAGAACTCATCTCATTAGAAAGATGAGTGAACAAATGAGAATTAGTAGAAAAACTTTATCAAAAGTCGTTCAAACGTGACAAATAATTGAGGGCACCGATTCAAATGAATTATGGGCGTTCTCGGGGAGACTGCCACAAAAAGATAAAAAAGTTGTTGAAGCATTAAGAACACTAATTGAAGAGTATTGGAAGAATAACACAAGGCCATCTCCGAATCAAAGCGATGTGGTAAGAAGGAGAATCGGTAGTCGGAACTGTGAGCCACATCCAAAGCATTTTTTGGATATGACTCAAACTCAATTTTTTCGTAAATTTCAAATGGATTATCCTCAAATTAGTATTTATCAAAGATTTTTTGAAATACTTAAACCTTTTTATGTCAAGATAAATCACACACACACTACTTGTTTTTGTAGACTACATATTGAATTCTCTAACCATTATGATGTTTATCATTTTATATGTTGTGAATTGCATACTAACAATGTCTTGCAGGATTGTGGCATAGAAGCCCCACCAAAATTTTCAAGAGAGTTATTATCAAAAATTTCATGTGAAATAGAGGATGGCCAAATATTCTACAGGAAAACATGCTTGGATGCTTCATGCGAGCGTTACAGTGGCTTGCAGCGTATGCTAGTATGTCAACATATGGAAAGCACAGATGAGGTGGGAGAAAAACTAGTAGAGTTTGAGAAGTATAAAATGGTGGCATGCGCTAGAAAAGATGGGTCTCAAGAAAGAAGGTGTGATTTGGTTATTCAAAAGATTCTAGTGTATCAGTTTATGTCCATGTTTCATGAAAATATAGTGTATGAGTATGTAAGGCATACCCATATAGCCCGATGGTTGGACACACAATTCAATTTATGCAAGGATACCTTTCTAGTTGGCAGCATAGTATCAGTGGTTGAATTTGTAGAGAACTACACTTTTTACAACCATAGCGTTAGGTACAGTCATAGTATTACAACTCCACATAGGTTTCGATATTTGTGCAAATATCTTTCATTCATGCAACTGATAGTACAGAGGACCAAAGAAAGGTATTAAGGGAGTATCACTTTTATATTAGTGACGATCACACACATTCTCTAGAGTTCATGTAAGGTTTCTTCCAAATGTTCTACAGTGATTTGGCTCAAAGGGGCATAGCATACGGTCAGCATATAATATGGTCGGATAACTGTGTAGCATAGTTCAAGAACTCGTGCATGTTCTACTGGTTGAGCAAGATGCATGTCATTACAAGTGTATAGCATATGTGGAACTTTTGTGAGTTCGGGCATGGAAAGGGGGAGCATGTGTGAAAAGAGCATTAGCACGAGAAGAGTTAAAGTATAAAGATAGTGCAAAGTTGACAGATGCAAGATCAATCATTGAGTGGTGTAATGCTTTGATGGGTCCAGGTAATGAAGGTACGTCTTTAGTTCATAGGTATTTTTGGTTGATGGATGATACTAACATTTCGCCATATGAGGATTGTTGTACACTAACAGGATCAAGTGAGCTACACTCTTTCCTTAGCTCAAATGCAGGTTCATGGAGTATCAATACACAAAAGATGGCATGCTTTTGTTCTTCATGTACAATGCAAGCCTAGAATGATTGTGAGTTAGGGGAGTGGGTTGAAAAAAGGTTGACAAGTTATCTTAGCCCACTTCACACATATCGCCCTCCGACGACATTGGAAATAACACAGATGGAATCATCGATCAACTTTGACCATGTATTAGATCTAGTTCAACCAGGTAATATATATGCTTGCTTAGTTTTTGAAATTCCATATTGTTATATTACTTTGTAGTGTATTCGTAATATTGACTAATTTGAAGAGATTTGTTGCACATACCAATGCAGGGCAAGTTTATGCAGTTATTGTAGATGAAGACAACAAAGAGGGAACAAACTATTACTTGTGTCATTGTGTTGAGGCCAAAAATAAATTGGAGGCCCCAATTATAGATGGAGAAAACATCGAATACACTATAGGCTCAGTTGTTGTTACTGGAACGTGGCTTAGTAGGTACCCACATAAGATTGTTAAACATTAGTTGTTTCAGGACTTTGACACGCATCGTAAGATTCTTCATTACTTGAACCTTGTCATGGAATCCAATGTTCGTTTGACCAAATATGGGGGTAGACCTTTGAACAAGGTCTTGTGGAAGGTTCATGAGTCTGACCACGAGGCAATACTTGACACAATAAAGAGTATAGCAGACCTGGATGGTTCGTTGGATCAATTTGTAAGTATGCACATCAGTTCTTATTAATTATACTTGTATGCACATTAATTTGTTTGATGGAAATGCTATCATCTTCTTTTACTTTGCCTATTTGTAAGTAACCTACTACAAATTGATTGGTCTCCCCTTGCAGAAAATGCATATTTATGAGCCATCCAAGAGAATGTCAGCCAGAAAAGAAATGCAACATCCTTATTTTGATGATCTTGAAAATTCTCAATCATGATTTTAAGCCATTATAAAAGTGTGTGCAAAGCTTGGTGAGGGAATTTCAAGTTATTCATTTGAAGTTGACCTTATCATGAGCAGCTATGATGTAGACACTATAAGATCATCTCAAATTTCAACTTACTCTATTCATGAGAGGTTTTGTGTGCAATAGGTATCTTGGAACTCCCACTAAAGATGTATGACCAGGAGTGACTAAGTTGAGAGACTGGCATGCCTATTTGTAAGTGCCTTCCATCTATTTTCATTTCATTTCCATTTTGGATGCTCTTTCTTTTTCTCTTTTACTTTGTGTATTTGTAAGTAAACTACTAAAAATTGATTGGTCTCTCATTGCAAAAAATGCTGATTTATGAGCCATCAAAGAGAATCTTAGCCAAAAAAGCAATGGAACATCCTTATTTTGATGATCTTCAAAAATCTCAATTCTAATTTGAAGCCATTATAAAAGAGCATGTGAAGCTTAGCGAGGGAATCTCAAGTTACTAAATTGAAGTTAACCTCATAATGAGCACCTATGATGTATTGCAATTAGGTGTTTTTCAATTTGAATATGTAAGTGGTGCAGGAGCACCTTGCTCACAAAATGCCTACAAAAGACAAAAATTCAAAAAATTGAATTTTCAAATGTAAAATGTATGTAAAAGGTCATGTGAAGACCTATTTCAATGTATTTGAATGTTTATTAGGTCACTAGGAGGTGAGGCTATTGAATTTGCAAAAAGAAAAAAATGCTAAAAGTGCAAAAGTTGTAAAAATTGTCAAAAATGCAAGAAAAGGAAAAAAAATCAGAAGTTGAAGTCTTTTTGTGGGAAATTCGAGGGATAGGTCGATGAAGGAAGTTAAAAAGGAAGTTATTAGTTGGGAAACATCTATATAAAGCATGTAATTTCGAGCAAAACAGAGATCTTTTGTATTCTTGAAGATTTACAATCAATAAATTCCCTATTTTAGTGATTTTATGAGTTTTTCCAGTTGTTCATTAACTTGTACGGCCTACACAGTAGTTTAAGGCCTTGAATCTTGTTTTTTAAGGTGGAATAGTGAGTTATCTTTCATTTTACTCTATTTAGGAGGGTATCCATTGAGTTTATCATTAGTTTGAATTGATTTTTCTCAACTCGGTCTATAAACCCTCAAGATTGGGGTTTTTAGAGTCTAAATAACCAATAATCACTACTCCATCGAATTTGATAGTTTAGATCAGTGTATTAGGTTAGTATTAGGATTTCTTAGGTGTGTGTGTGTTTATTTGTGCAAGGGAATTCAAGAAACAAAGGTGGAGTTGTTGCTACACAGTTTTATGATGAATTTCCAAGTGAAAAGTGTGGCTCCAAGTGGTGTTTTGAGGAAAAAAAAGTGTTCAAGGATGGAAGGAGGTCTAGAATGCATATGCAGACATATATAATTTTTTTTGGAGCAGTGGCTAAGATTTTAAAGGTTTTCAATGGTGTTTTCTATCAAACCCTCATTCTTTTTGCATGGTTTAAGCCTAAAAACAAGGTTTCTATTGTTCGGTGTTTAATTAAGTCTTTAAGCCCCTAAATGTTGGTGAATCCTAAGTTTTGACACATGATAAAATAATTTTTGAAGTTATATGGGGTTTTGGAGTTCATTCATTGGTAGTCCCTTTGTAAATTTTGGCTAATTTGAAGCATTTTCCAATGGGTAGGCTATTGATTTTTGGATATGTTAATATTGGCCAAAATGGGTTGCTAAAAATTTTTCATCCTAGGTTTGAAAGGATCTCAATAAGAAGTTACACCTGATTCAAGGTTTGGAAACCTACTTGCAATTTGATGCCTTGATAGCTAAAATGGGCAAATCTGTGTAAACAACGATTTGAATGATTCTTTATGATTGAAACCTATCTTAAAGGTGTTGGAAAAAATTTCTCAATGCTTGGATAAGATCTAGGAAGCTAACTTGGTGTTTTGAGTGTTTTGAGCAAGGTTTACACAATGTGTAAAATGATGTTTTGATTGCTAAAAAGTGGTAATCTGAGTAAACAGAGTTTTCAGAGTTTGAATGTGTATTGAAACTACCAAGATAATGTATTTAAAGATGTATCTATTCTTTGGTGAAGGTGCAGACTTTAATCTTGAAGATTTGATGTTTTGAGTAAGGTGGATTTTTGGTGCAAAATGGTGTTTTTGACTGCAAGTTAATGGTAAGTCTAATGGCCAATGGTTTGTAAGTGTGTATCTAATTTATTTTAGTCAAGAATAGGTTGTTTATAGTGTCTTGGATGTTTGGTGAATGGTTAGAAGCAGACTCAATGGTTTGTAGTCTTATTCCCTCATTGAAACAAGTTGAAATGATGAGTAATTGGTTGAAAAATGAAAGAATTGAATGGTTTAATGTTTTTGATTAGGTTATGGATTTGATATGGTCAATATGATGTTGGTAAGGTTGTTTTTTAATTTGATGATGACACAAAATACTGATGAAGTGCTTGGCTTGTTGGTTTCCTTAGAGTTTCTAATGGGAAAAGTGGGATTTTGGTGAATGGATAAGTGATTTTTTCATGAAAGTTGAGCAAAAGAATGATGTTTGTTTAATTTGATCTTCTCCTGTTAAGTTTGGGTCAGAAGTACCCTGATGGTTTGTGGATCCTAGTAGATACTCTTGCATCAGTAAGCAAGGGGTGTCAATCTTCACAAAACTTCAAATCAATGAGTTTCAAACAAATTTTCAACCAACAACTCTCTATCTCTTCAATTTTAACCCTTCACTCTGCCTTGTCTAGTAGGTTAGCAGACCCTAGTTTTAGACCTTTTCTCACCAACTTCTCAAATGACTTCACAAAAAAATGACTGATCTATATAGCCATTATTGAGTTACAACACATACTTCAAAATCAATAGTGACTGTCTTGGAACATGTGCATCAAAAATGACCAAAGTACAAAAGGGAAGCAATCTTTGACAAGGTATTACTCAGAAACCATGGCACTTACGAAATGTTCATCTGATCCTATGAGATAACGTTGGGCCCATCTACAAATACCTCTCTCGATTTTTTCTATCTTGGAGTGGTTTTCCTATGGCGGCAGATTTTCACTTGATGGAAAAAGTGTCAAATACAAGTAGTGCAAAGTTGCAAAGTGGTGCAACTTTCGTTCTACAACTCGTGTGACCAAATGGATTGTTCCAACGCATCCAAATAGGTATGTTTAGACTAGGCATGATCCTCTTTCACACCCAAACTATTAGGAAAAATTGGGTCATCATAGAACGAAACATCTAAGAACAGCAGTGCCTTCAATGATTTTAATTCCTTCAAATTACCTCAAAGACACATACTTCTATGCCATAAAGCGGAAACTGGAACAATTGATTTTCCACATTAACCCTTTTGAGAAAAGAACATGCATACTTAACCAAATTCAACTTGTAGAATCACTAAACATGAAAGACAAAAATATGGATACACAGATTTACGTGGGGAAAACCCTTTCAGGTAAAAAACCCCACACTCCAAAAGATCGAGCCATTATACTATTCAGCAAACAAACATAGTTACAATACAATCTCAGGCTCATAGCCCTTACATAGAGTTTACATATTGTTCCATCTAGAGAAAAGACAAACAACATGACTCTTATATACAATCCCCACACTATTACAATACTCTCACACAGTATACAGTGCAGATCATCTCTCTCCTCGATCGATTACATTTCTATGATCAACCTCTCAGTCATTTACTATCCTCACACTATTACAATACTCTCACATAATATATAGTGCAGATACTCAACAAGAGATTGATCCTGATCTTTTTATTGTTTCCTCGAACGATTCAAGTCATTGTCTCTCTTTGTCAAAAAAACTTATAGATCCTCTTCGAACACACATATCAGGCATTACTAGAAGACCAATGATCCAACTCCCATACCGAATTGTTCCTTCACAGACTTCCCGACCACTATTGTTCTAACTTCCAACCAAACTGAACAGTTACGAGCAAACTATACAGTTACCAAAATATTGAAGATTCAACTGATCCATTCGCTTCACAAAAAATATGTGAAGTGAGCAACATATAACCATACAAGTCACTGCTCCATCATACAACTCAGCAGTCCAACCAATTCAACACCCGTTCAACCATTGTTCACCTTCAAGTCCATCGGCATGACCAACACTATTGGTGAACGACTGGGATGTCACAACGATAGCCCAAGTCTCCCCGATGACCCAACAGTTCAACTACAGTCCGAAAAAATTCATCGACAAGACTCACACCAATGACCAACTGGAACAGACCATCAACAAGAACAACACTATCAGACAAGAATCAAAAAGTCCCATTGAGATCATAAGTCACCCCGATGAAATTTGGTTCACTGCAGTTCGAAACCTTTCATCGGCAGGAGTCACACCGAACACACCAATTGGCCAGACTCACATCAAACAGATCACATCGGCCAAAGATCTCTTTTCGGTAAGATGCATTTTGAAGTCTCATGTCATCTTGACCATCTGTTAATTGGCAAGACGTACATCGATCAAACCTATTGGACAGACTAACATAGTCGGTTCAACATTCGCAAGTCTACCCGAAGACCAATGTCATCTTGACGTAATTCACTTTAGCAGGAGTCTTCCCGACAGAACTCTTCGGGCATACCACAAGCACTAGAGTGAAATTCACAAGTCATCTTGAATACCAATGTCACCCCAATCTGATCATCGTCCAAAGTCATATCGAAACTCATCCAGGCTACTTTGCATACATTCCTCAGATCGGCAAGAGTCTCACCGACAAACCTCATTGGCTAGATAACTACTATTGATATGAAACATAGAACTCACGCCGACAGTTCAAGTCACTTTGATAGTTCTCTTCGGCAAGACTGATCACATGTCACACTGATCTGAACACTTCAAGCCTTCAGTACTAAGCAACTCGTCAGTAGGATATCTCAGGTGTCTCGCCAATTTTCTCTTACAGGAGGTTCAAGTCAGCAAGATTGAGGCACATATCTCCAAAAATATCACACTTGATGAATATTTTATTGACCACTCCAGAGCATCAACTACAAATAATATAGAAGCACAAACAACATCAACTTCCAATGCCCAAACCAAAACACAACTGTGAGAAGACATTCTCCAGAAACAAGATAGAACATCAGCCAGAACAACAACCAAAAAACTGACTGCACCCATCCAACTAATCAACCCACGTGACTGAAAACAGCACCCACAACTCATGCTATCCATCCAATCTCACATACCTTCAAGGTATCCTCATTAGTAAACTCATGCCAGAAGCACAACCAACCCATCAACTGTAGATACAAGGACCATGCACAAACCAGTCAAAGAAGACCAAATACATCCAGGTACTCCCACTGCATGGGTAATGCCAAATCTGAAAGATCAAAGGCATAACAAGTCTACCAATAATAGTACATAGAAAATGTAGCCATGTAGTACCAAGGAAATATCCACAATGATGTGCACAACCTACAACCAACTGCTACAAGAATCATTTCTCTCAACAATCTTCCAGAGCTCTTCCAACTTCTTCAACACCCAACATAGGAAAGAGATAAAGAACCTCCAAGTTACCACTCAAAAACTTGAGTGAAAACAAAAGCTCCGACCAAATCTCAAGCCAATGTAAAATAAAGTCAAACTTCTAGGAAGACAACCAAGACCAAAGAGAGAAACTCTACACAACATATACCTGTAGAATATCCTCCTACATACACCTCTAAAAGCCAACTTTGTCAAGTATGATCTCCTTCACATCCGAAAAGAAAATCCATAACAACACCCAACCGTTCAATCACCAAGATCAAAATTAACATATGTAACATTTAATCAATCATGGATGTAAGCCTCTCAGAGAAGATCAAAAATAACTTATTTCCCATCTCAGGAAATCAGCCCATATAACTATCTCCTACCAGTTCTCATCAATAAATTATATAACACAAAAGGTCAAGGAGATAAACCATGTTTTCCATCTTCCACTCTGAATCCTCTAGAATCATTAAACAACAATTCAAGATTCATATCATGAAAGAAAGCATAAAACACCTCTGAAAGATATAATGGGAAAATACCTTTCAAAAAAAAAACTTCACTGTCAAGCAAACCAAGAGAGGGAAAAGAAAATGCTCCTCCAAGATATACAAGCCACCATGAATCATCCAAGAGCAATCTCTTCATTGGTCTCTGTTGAAATCATGTCCAACCAAGGTGTAGGCTACTCGTAATTTCAATTGTAATCAACACCTTTCTCAAAAGAATTTCAGCCTCACCTTATTCTCCATGTATCCATGAACACCTGCAATTGATCATCTCATGCTAAACTCCAATTCTGCATTACTGCACTTAACATGACGTTCTCAAGCATATGACCAATGTACTCAAAACACAGAGAAACTCCAGACCACTATCAAAGCTCCACACATCTGAAACAGGAACTTATCATGACACCATGATCTACACATCCCCCTTAGGAGATACCATGCTCCAAGTGAATTCACCATGGTCTCAAGAGTAATGCCTCATGCCAAAAGTCCAATACACAAGCAAGAGTATAACATGACATCAAGCAAACAAACTCCAAACCAACATCACCTGTCAAGCACCACCAACACCTCGGCCAAAGACTCCAAACGTCCTCCATGGTTCCAAGATGTTGGACATCCTCAAATAGTGTCCTTGCAAATGTGAAAGAACCCTTTTGCAACAATAGGATCTAAGAGTCCCTCCTAGTAACATCTGCAACACTAAATAAGATCATTCACCAACAAGTGATGAACTCACAGTCACTGCTAAAGCTCCCACTGAACTGTGACATCCAATATTTCCAAGCATCATGACCAAACATCTACTGATCTGAAAAATATCCAAGTACAATCGACAACATGTCGATCTGACAACAATGCCAAGCAGCACCACGATCTCCAAATCACGCAGACCACACCATCACTGTCAAAATCTTACACTAAAATGTGTATCAAGCTCTCCATGACATCATGATACACATGCTATAGGTCCCCATAAATGACTATTCAGGTCTCAAATCCATCCTTCCTCTCATCCAGAAGCAACCACGCCAATGCACAAGTGACCACAGACAAGGCTAGCTAACAAATCTGCACCAACACCGAATCAAACCCCATGGATATTGACAGTCCACTTTTGAGTTGTCCCATAGCAAACATATAGGTAAAGAAATCCGACAACATGCTCAACCCGTAGATTCAATCAATGAAGCTTGCAAATCTATCAACGCACTAGAAACTACAAAACTAAGATCTCAAAGAGAACAACAACGTAAACAATTTGACTCAAAAACCAGATCAGAACCAAATCCGATTTTCCAATCATGTCCACAACTCAAGCACCGTAGTTTAGGAAACTAGCAAGCAACACTTACATCAAAAAATGCAACTATCTCATCCAGCAATACCCCAAAGAGCCAGGGTCTAGAAAATAGTTTTTACCAACAGCTCCACACAAAAAAACACAAGTTTTTCTTGACCGTGCAAAACCTGCAAAACCACCGTGTTTATAAAACACCCATGCACACCCATATCCACTGCACACTTGGATGACTCAAGATTCTACACATAATCATCATGGTTAACCAAAACAATGGACTAACATGAATATGCATCACCATAGAATTTTTAGAAAAATCTATAAAAAACTTTCAGAACCAAAGAACATGAATCTAATCCATGCAAGTACAAGGTATCCATAAAAGGAACATGTAGTACAGGAACTCCAAGCCCATTTCAGACCAATTCCAAAACCACAAGCATGCACATGCATTTGAGTGAGCTAGGCTATTCAGAAGTTTTCAGACCACCCAAAGATCAACTTCATAGCCTTCATGCAATCAGGGTAAAGAGAACAACACCTTCAATGCCAAGTCAGAACACCCAGCATAAGCACAATACTCCACGGCTGAATAACAACCCAAGCATTTCCATACCATCAGGGAGCCCCTCTCACAGACACCCAGTATGAACCAAGTTCTGTTGCAACACAACCATAAGCATAAAATCACACCCTTTGCAACAGGATCATTCACTACCAACCAAGAGCCTCATACCACATCATTACAATATGATCAACTCTAATTTCTCCATCTTCAATGTCTTTCACGCTACGTGTTGTCTCAAAAGAGAAAGAACTTTTACTCACCAAAAGGATCAATCATCAGCCAATTCCTCTTGATTTCTTCAAGCTTTCCAGGCTAAGAAATCTTTACAGAAGGAATCCATAGAACTAAAACACCAGGAACCTACACCTGCAAGCATAAGAAAATCCCAGAAGAAGGCTCTAATACCAATTGTTAGGGAAAATCGAGTCATCTTAGAATGAAACATCTAAGAACAACAGTGCCTTCGATGATTTTAATTCCTTGAAATTGCCTCAAAGACACATACTTCTATGCCATAAAGCGGAAACTGGCACAGTTGATTTTCCACATTAACCCTTCTAAGAAAAGCACACGCAGACTTAACCAGATTCAACTTGCAAAATCACTAAACATGAAAGAAAAAAATATGGACACACAGATTTACTTGGGGAAAACTCTTTCTAGTAGAAAACCCCACACTCCAAAAGATCAATCCATCGTATTATTCAGCAACAAACAAAGTTGCAATACAATCTCAGGCTCATAGCCCTTACACAAAGTTTACATCTTGTTCCATCTAAAGAAAAGATAGACAACATGACTCTTATACAATCCTCACACTATTACAATACTCTCACACAGTATATAGTGCAGATCATATCTCTCCTCAATTGATTACATTTCTCTGATCAACCTCTCATTCATTTACTATCCTCACACTGTTAAATACTCTCACATAGTATACAGTGCAGATACTCAACAAGAGATTGATCCTAATCTTTTTATTGTTTCCTCAACCGATTCAAGTCATTGTCTCTCTGTCAAAAAAAACTTGCAAATCCTCTTTGAACACACATATCAAGCATTACCAGAAGACCAACGATCCAACTCCAATACTGAACTGTTCCTTCACAGAATTCCTAACCATTGTTGTTCCAACTTCCAACCAAACTAAACAATTACGAGCAAACTATACAGTTACCATAACATTGAAGATTCAACTGATCCATTCGCTTCACAAAAAAGATGTGAAGTGAGCAATATATAACCATACAAGTCACTGCTTCATCATACAACTCAGTATTCCAACCAAGTCGGCACCCATTCAACCATGGTTCGCCTTCAAGTCCATCAGCAACATGACCAACACTATCGACGAACGACTGGGATGTCACAACAATATCCCAAGTCTCCCCAATGACCCAATAGTTTAACTGCATTCTAAAACAATTCATCGACAAGAGTCACACTAAAGACCAACTAGAATAGACCATCGGCAAGAACAACACTATTAGACAAGAATCAGAAAGTCCCACCGAGATCATAAGTCACCCTGATGAAATTCAGCTCACTGCAATTTAGAACCTTTCATCAGCAAGAGTCACACCAAACACACCCATTGGCCAGACTCACACCGAACAAATCACATCGGCTAGAGATCTACTATTGATAAGATGCATTCTGAAGTCTCGTGTCATCCTGACCATCTGTTCATCAGCAAGACGCACACCGATTAGACCTATCGGCCAGACTAACATAGTCGGTTCAACATTCACAAGTCTACCCGAAGACCAATGTCATCCCGATGCAGTTCACTTCGGCAAGATTCTTCCCAACAGAACTCTTTGACCATACCACAAGAACCAGAGTGACATTCATAAGTAATCTTGACAACCAATGTCACCCCAATCCAATCATTGCCCAAAGTCATACCAAAACTCATCCAGGCTACTTTGCATACATTCCTCAGATTGACAAGAGTCTCACTGACAAACCTCATCGGCCAGATAACTACTGTCGATATGAAACATAGAACTCATGCCAACAATTCAATTCACTCTGATAGTTCTCTTCGGCAAGACCGATCACATGTCACACCAATCTGAACACTTCAAGCCTTCAGGACTAAACAGCTCATCGATAGGATATCTTAGGTGTCTCACCAATTTTCTCTTACAAGAGGTTCAGGTCAGCAAGATTGAGGCACATATCTCCAACACAAACATGCGGAATCGCTCTGAGCTACATTCAACCAAATCAATCCCTTAAGAGTCCAAAGTGCAAAATGGCTGCAAACTTCAGCATGTTGTTACTTAGATACCATGATGCTTAGAAAATTCTCATCTAATCCTACAAGATCACGATGGGCCCCTCTACAAAAACCTCTCTCATTTTTGGCTATCTCAGAGTAGTTTTTTCATAGCGGCGAATTTTCACTTGATGGAAAAGTGTAAAATGCAAGTAGTGCAAAGTTGCAAAGTGGTGCAACTTTCGTTCTGCAACTCATGTGACCAAAAAAATTGTTCCAACACATCTGAATAGGTATATTTATGCTAGGCATGGTCCTCTTTCACACCCAAACACGTGGAATCGCTCTGAGCTACGTTCAATCGAATTGATCCCTTAAGAGTCCAAAGTGAAAAATGGCTGCAAACTTTAGCATGTTGTTACTCAGATATTGTGATGCTTAGAAACTTCTTGTCTAATCCTACAAGATTGTGTTGGGTGTCTCTACAAAAACCTCTCTCGGTTTTGGCTATCTTAGAGTGGTTTTCCCATGGCGGCGGATTTTCAGTTGATGAAAAAAATGTCAAATGCAAGCAGTGCAAAGTTACAAAGTAGTGCAACTTTCGTTCTGCAACTTGTGTGACCAAACACACTGTTCCAACACGTCCGAATAGGTATTTTTACGCTAGGCATGGTCCTCTTTCGCACCCAAACATGCAAAATCACTATGAGCTATGTTCAACCAGATCGATCCCTTAAGAGTCCAAAGTGCAAAATTGTTGCAAACTTAAGCATGCAGTTACTCGAATACCATGATGCTCAGAAACTTCTCGTATGATCCTACGGGATCGCATTAGGCCCCTCTACAAAATATTCTCTCAGTTTTTGGCTATCTCCGAGTGGTTTTCCCGAGGCGGTGGATTTTCACTTGTTGGAAAAAGTGTCAAATGCAAGCAGTGCAAAGTTGCAAAGTGGTGCAACTTTCGTTCTACAGCTTGTGTGACCAAACAGACTATTCCAACATGTTTGAATAGGTATTTTTATGCTAGGAATAGGCCTCTTTTGCACCCAAACACACGAAATCGCTCCGAGCTATGTTCAACTAGATTGATCCTGTGAGAGTCCAAAGTGAAAAATGGCTGCAAACTTCAGCATGTTGTTACTCAGATACCGTGATGCTTAGAAACTTCTTGTCTGATCCTACAGGATCATGTTGGGCCCCTCTACAAAAACCTCTCTTGGTTTTGGCTATCTCGGAGTGGTTTTCCCATGGTGGCATATTTTCACTTGATGGAAAAAGTGTCAAATGCAAGCAATGCAAAGTTGCAAAGTGGTACAAATTTTGTTCTGCAACTCCTGTGACCAAACAAACTATTCCAACACATCCGAATAGGTATTTTTATGCTAGGAATGGTCCTCTTTCATGCATGCATACGCTCTGAATCGATCCCCTTAAGAGTCCAAAGTACAAAATGGCTGCAAACTTTAGCATGTTGTTACTCGGATACCATGATGCTTAGAAACTTCATGTCTTGTCCTATAGGATCATGTTGGGCCCCTCTACAAAAACCTCTCTCGGTCTTGGCTATCTCGGAGTGGTTTTCCCGTGGCGAAAGATTTTCACTTGATGGAAAAAGTATCAAATGCAAGCAGTGCAAAGATTCAAAGTGGTGCAACTTTCGTTTTGCAACTTGTGTGACCAAACAGACCATTCCAACACGTCTAAATAAGTATGTTTACACTAGGCATGGTCCTCTTTCACACCCAAAACACGCAGAATCGCTCTGAGCTACGTTCAACCATATCGATCCCTTAAGGGTCCAAAGTGCAAAAGGGAAGCAAACTTTGACAGACTACTACTCAGAAACTGTGATGCTTACGAACTCTCCATCTAAGCCTACAAGATCATGTTGGGCCCCTCTACAATAACCTCTCTCAGTTTTTCTTATCTCAGATTCATTTTCCTGTGGTGTCCAGTTTTCACTTGATGGAAAAAGTGTTAAATGGAAGCAGTGTAAAGTTGCAAAGTGGTGCAACTTTCATTTTGCAATTCATGCAACCAAAAAAATTGCTCCAACGTGTCCTGATAGGTAGGTTTACGTTAGGCATGGTCCTCTTTTGCACCCAAACATGTGAAATTTATCTGAGCTACGTTCAACCGGCTTGATCTCTTATTATGGCATGCAAAACAATGGAAAAAATAAACATACACACAATGGTTGAGAAGTCTGAGTATTCCACACAAAAAGTGTATGATCATTGGTGCAGAGCACCTTGTTCCTTCATTTGATGAAGAAGGTCTACTTCAGTGGTTTTAGTCATTATAATGCCAAATAAGGCCATGATAGGCCATTTTGTAATCTTGCTTTTAGTTTTGAGTTAGTGTGGGGTCATTTGAGTCAATTATGTAATTACAAATAAGAAAATAGCATTGGTAAAGGCATTGGAAGATATTACTAACGCTGCTCCTGTTCAAAATTCAAAATTTAGGCCTTAAAAGCAAGGCTAGACGAGGTGAAAAGAAGAAATTGCTTGAGAATAAGTTAGAATAGGTTGGAAATGGGGTGAGGTTGTGGATTTTGATGTGTTCAAACGGTCTACAAGGACAAGGGATTTCAAAACTATATTATGGCATGATGCCCTAATTGGGAATAGAGGGGTTTTGAATGGAAAAGAGAGGGTTAAGGGAGTAAAAGTGGGTAAAGTCAAGGGGCAGCATAATTTGGTGGTCAATTAAGTTTGTGCAGGTAGAATGAAGAGTGTTGGAAGACATTTTGAGGTTGTATGACGTCTGGATATGGGGTTTTCAATAAACCCTAGTGAAATTTGAGAAAAGTGAGGGTTTAGAGGATAGTGGGGTTAGAGGGCCAATCATGCCCTAAAAATTATGGATTTTGTGGATTTGCAGACTGGTAAATGCTTCCCAATGGTGTTTTGCAATTGGAAGAGTGATTAAGAGCGTATTGCTTTGTTAAATAGACCTATTCAGGATTCTAGGACAACGTTGAGTCCATTACATATTTGTATTATAAATTATAACTCGCTTTCTCCTTAGTCCATTTCGTATACAAGAAATAATATTGCAAAAATTTGACATAAAAATCTTTCGATGTGTTTATATGGTGATGCATCAAGAACATAACAATTCATTTTGCACTATCAGGATTATGTTGTGAAAATGTTTAAAGACTATTGAAGATAAATGTTTGTATGATAATGTGTCAAGAAGTTAACTACTTCATCTACTCTTAATATTATGTTTTGCAAGTGTTGTGAAGATTATGTATCCTTTGCTTAATCGAGTTGCTCCAATCAAAGGATTAAATATATTGGAATCTTTTTATGAATCATTTCATGGAACACCAATTGAAAACATGTTTTTTTCTTTTAGATAAAGTTGTTTAGCATCAATCAATTAATATTCAAGACAAACCATGAAGGACAACAATGATCAATGCTAGGGCTAACCAATTAATAAGTATACATGTGAATAAGTCAAGCATGTACATGTGAATAAAGGAAGCACAAGTACTCAAAAACACATAAGCCTTGAAGTATACAATGAATACATAGTATACACTAATTAATACAAAGTATATGCACAATACAAGGTATATGCATAAAAACACGTAAGTCACAAAGTATACACGTAAGTCACAAAGTATACACATAAGTTGTAAAGTATACACTTGAATACATGTAACTCATATCTATTGAACCATCAATTTAGAATGCAAATATGGACACCATCAATAAAAAAAATTGTATTAACCAAATAGCCATGTAGGCATACATCAATATATGTCGATATAAGTATGAAATATAGGTACAAAATAGCCATATAGGCTTATGAGAATGCCATATAGGCATACAATGTCAAATATATCCAATACAAAATATGTACAAAAATTCCATGTAGGATACAACAAAGGGCTCTAGAATCAAAAGTCATTGCTCTCCATGCTCTAGAAATAAATTCTTTCCCTTTGCTTGTCGATTGGATGGCAATAGGTCTGTCACTCGTTTGTGTTGCACTCGAGGAGTGCTCCTGCTGCTTCTCCTAGTGTTTAGTTCATGGTGAAGTTTTAACTGTTACAATAAGAAGTAAAGACATTAATATATAGAAATTACATTATAAAAATGATATATTTAACAAAATAATCACTTACCGCCATCTCATGATCACTCTTCCATGAGGGAAATATTCACACGCCCATGTTGAGGCATGCTCAAGCTCTGTATAAACCATCCAAATAGAAATTAAACTACGAATCAATAATGGTTTTATTTTTCACTAACTAACATCTATAACAACGAATGTAAAATAAAATTTACTAATTTTCCTCATGCCTCCCATGTGAAAGCCATCGAGGATTGTATAGCAGATGAAACACCGATCTCCATTGCCCTTGTCACATTCGGAAGTGTTTTAGCTTGTAACATCTGAAAATTAAACAACAAATTATTCAATCACAAAAACTAAAATAGCAATCCACGTCATGACTTATAATGTATGAGATAATGAACAAAATTTTCAGTACTTATTAAACAATATATTTATGATTAACATTCTTACTATTTTCCCTATCCATATCTTGTTCGAAAGGACGTGTTTTTAGGCTTTTACCCATAACATCCAGTCAGTGAACCGTTTGATCAAATGCTTTCATAGACATGTATGATAATTTTGGTGGCATAGAGAAGGCAGTGAACTGTTTGAAAAAATGCCTCAAAGAAATGGGGTCTCATGGTGATGGAATGCCATTACAAAATTATGCACGTCATGGCATTCCATCACCATAAGACCACATTTCTTTCAAGCATTTTTTCAGAAAGTTCATTGCCTTCTCTATGGTATTATTTCTTACTATTATGCTTTGATAGATATTTTTCCAAGCATCCATAGTTTGTTGGAAAGCACATATTTTAGGCTTTTAGCCATAGTAGCAAGGAAGTGAGTAGTTTGATAAAATTCTTTGGTACACATGTATGGAAAATGTGGTATCATAGAAAAGGCGGTGATCTATTTGAAGAAATGCCTCGAAGAAATGTGGTCTCATGGTGATGGAATGGAATTCCATCACCATGAGACCGCATTTCTTCGAGGAATTTTTTCAAACTACTAACTGCCTTGTCTATGCTATTGCTTACTATTATGCTTTGATAGATTTTTTCCAAGCATCCATAGTTTGTCGTGCAGGTGCACCTTTGCAAGCACATGCCTCCATGACAAGAAAAAAGTAAAAAGTGATTTGTTTGAAAAGATGTCGAGTAGTAAAAAGTGGTCTCAAGGAATGCCATGACAAGCAAATGCAATTGGAAGTTGCTCCTAGACTTACTACTTATGTTATGTGAAGTAATTGAATCATTTCTTATGTTGACTTTCTAAACAACTATATTGTAATTGAAATTTTTTCATCTATCAACATCTAGTTATTAGTTATGGAATGTGAAGTAATGCTTTGAGTTTGAATGATGTACAATGCAACGTAATCAACGATATGAATATAAACTACACAAATCTATTAAGTAAAATTCATTAGTTAAACTCTTTATCCTATTACCTTCGTGTAGGTTTGAGTAAATCCACTGGAAATAGGAGGTGTTCCCTGGAAACCTCCAATATTAGCCTGTTCAACATCCAAAATCACATATTAAAATACCCTTCATAAAACAATGCTATTAACATGTAATAAATTTATAATTGTTTACTAGTTACATACCCCACCGATAGGTGTACTGCATAAATAATTAGGTGTAGGGCCGGTGTATCCAGTCTCAACACTGTGACCCTGCAATTTTATTAAAATCATAAAACTAAATTAATTAATCTTGCATTTCAAAATCAAAATTTAATAAATTAAATTCAATGAGCATGCTAAGTTTTACCTGACTATCAATGCCATACACCTCATGCAAAATTTCATCTATCCTCTCCATCTCCATAGCTACATACAGATCCTACATAGTAGCCTCCTGAGTGTCAGTGGGGTCATATGAACAAGTCACCCCGCAAGATTGACACACATGGGTTCGAACGCCACCACTCGAAGACTCCCTTGGATGGCGCTGTAGAATAGGGCTAGTATGATGGATGACACTCTTGGTCAAAGTTTTGATCACTTGCAATGTCTCTATGTTGACACTCTCCTTCGTGATGGAAGGAATAACAACGTGCTCACAAGGTGGCCTAGCGAGAGCTCGTCTCCCTTTCCACGTAGGATCCAGCTATGCACCGGGTCTATCCTAAGCCGACCCCCCACCTCTCCCCTGGAAGTCCCTCATATCAAAATAATTTGGGATTTTGTTCAATATAAACTCACTATATAGTTTCTTAAGAAAATACTGCAGGACTTCACAATTGTTGCACAATGGGTAATCAAAGACCATGTACCACCTATCATAAAAAATAGTTCATAATCTATTGGTGGTGGCACCAATGAATAGGAAACCTCTTTGCATTGAGGGTAAGATTTTGATTTGTGTGTGGGTCAGTGAATAATGAGCTCAAATCACCTTTTGTAATTTTTAAATCCTTTACATCTTTATATGATAGTTTATCCACATAATAATCCCTAGTCACCTGTCTCCTATCTTGCCATCTAGTTATTTGTTTGTTAATTGAATCTACATTTTTTAACATATCTTTCAATGAACTTGCTAGGGTCATTCTTTCTACGGTTTACCCATTTGGATCACTCAACCTACTGATTAAATCTTCAATTTTTTTTTTGTTGTTCTTAATTTCACTCATTAAATTCTATTGAGTGCCAAGAGGGTGTTGAGTGATTGGTGGAGGAGGTTGTTGTTGAGGTTTATTTTCTTGTTGAGGATTTTTTTCTTGAGGATTTGGTTTCTCTTCTTGTTGAGGATTTTGAGAGTTTGCAGGTTGATTTGCAACTCCTACAAATTCAAAAAAATATATATCAAATACAACCTAAAACTAACAAATTCAAAACAAAAAGAAAAAAATCCTTACCTCTCACACCTCCTCATCATGGCGCCATCCTTGCAAAGAAATAGCAACCGTTGGTGAATATTTTTGCACAATACCCCCTCCTAGAATGTGAGCACAAAAAATGGGGGTTTTGGCCACAGGCACAACAAAAAACACAGTCGAAATGAAGAATGAATGAGTTTCACTTTTTTTTCTTTTAACATGTCATAACGCGAGCGCATTATAACGCGCTTGCGTTATGGGCTCGTTGTGGCTAAGCCTTAGGCTCGACACACCAAGCCATAACACAAGCGTGTTATAACGTGCTTGCGTTATGACTTTTCAAAACTTTTTTTTGAAAGTGGCCACAAATTGGCTACCCATCTCCATGCACCCACCCTTCATTTACATAATATTGGGGAATTGAAGATGGGTAAGGGTATGAGATTGACTTGCAATCTAAAAGGTGAGTCAACCAATCCTTGATCTACAATTCCCTTTTTAGGGGGGAGGGTTTGGAAATTGTTTTTTGATGAAAATACAATGATGTAACTAGCTAATTATGAAAATGAAATGTTTTGAGATGAATATAGACAAACAAGAAATTGATAACCAAAATTGAAGACCAGAAATGAATAGAGTAGATATTTGTGCACCTGTGATTTGAATTTAAGCTTGATTTGAATGAACAAGGGTGCCAAGGGCACCTTAGATTGAGGATATGAAACCAAAATGTGACTTCACAAGCCTCAAATTCTTTGTCTATGGCTTCTTCTTTTCAGACCTCATTGTCGTATTTTCATCTAAAATTGAGATAATTGAGTTTCCGTATATTTTTAAGTTGTAGGGATTGAATGCATAAACGAATAAATTATCTCCAATCTTCTTCCAATCCTCTTCAGATATGTAATGTGCACATTCAAAAGGAGGGGAAGGGTTGTGCCATATAGGGGCTTTCCTTAGTCAAACCCCGTGTTGGTATTTCTACATCCACAATGGAAAAATTGATGATAAAGAGAGCTTATCATTTTGAGGAATAGAAGCTAAATGATAATAATGTAATGAATTAACAACTTGTTGTAACTCACCACTCAAATTTGATCTCTTTTATGAACTGAAGTCTTGCACATCACCTTTAAGGATTGATTACAATTTGGCTTAACTTGATTTGAAGACCTACAAGCATTAGTACTCACAAACAAAATGCATACATAAATATGAATAAACTCACATAAAACTTAACATGATGTTTGAATGATGAAATGTTGCAATAATCCTATAAATTTTGCTCTTGACTGCTCTTGAAATGATAATAATTGTTCTTCAATATTGCTTGATAATTATCCCTTTTTTGTTCATTAAAATTATGAAAATACTATGTATTTATATGCAATCAATCTATTTTATCAAAACTTAAATCCCTATGGATGACAATTAGGATTTGAATTTTAAATAATAAATTACCAACATCGACATATTTAAATTTGGGCCCATTTTAAGGGGACAAGGGTGCCCTAGTCCAGATCCACTTTTTCAAGATCCAAAGTGTCAGGGGAAATATTAAATACATATCTGGGTTTTTCATATTTGATTTTTTGATAAATGATAAAATGGTCCATGGAATACATAATTTAGGAAATTAGGTGCATAATTAGGTCCAAGCACATAGGAGGGAACAAAATCTAGTGTGAAATTGTCAAGGGTGGTAATTTACGACGCTACAATAGTGTCCTAAGTTCTCATCATTTTTGGTTTAGGGAAGGCTTGGATGATGAAACTAAGGGTTAGCCTCCTAATTTTCCCGCTTCATTTTTTTTTTTCAATTGTATTTTCTATCTTCAACATCATTATATTTACTAATTTTATAATAATATTTAACAAAATTACCATCAAAATATCACACCTCTTCTTAAATTTTTAATTATATAATTTTTTTATATTTGGAATAAAAAAACATATTTATTTTTATTTTATTTTACTAATATTTTTATATTCCTCATATACATATGAATTTATTTTTTATTATAATTTTTTTTATAAATAAGTGCTGCTAGTGGGAGTAGCCTCTTTGTATTAAAAGAAAATGATTACATCAAATTTTTTGCAGCATACAACATTCAAGAGCTACGAGACTTTAGAGAGAATATGCCCTCTGCAAGCTCAAAAATACTGATAGACATATTTGGACCTAGAAGGTCCCTGTAATAGCTCAGGAAAAAGAAAAAACATCTCCATGTTTTTTTCTACCTATTCCTTCTCTGTATAGCTTGAGGGCCTCCATTGTGATCTTCTTCTTTTTCTTGGTTGAATTTGCATCAAAGAGACCTACAACATTACCACCTTTTGGCATGGTCTTGATGCCTTTGATAGCGTTCATTGCTTTCAATATGTCTTCCTCTTTCAGTAGCACAACCACATAAACCTTAACCAATTCACGAAAGCCATATCCTTGGATAAGTTTGATTAAGAAGCCATTATAGACCTTTGCATCATTAATATGACTTATGCTCCAATAGTCCATCCCCACGATCTTACCGATTGCAGTATCCATGTTCTTAGAGAATTTTGGGAAGAGTCGCCTAATCTGGGAGCACATATCTTCAGGAGACACATTTTGGTTTCCACCAGCCTCTCTACATGCAAAGATAACCTCCATTGTCTTCTGACTAGAGTTGGGAGGGGAAGAAAAATTATTTACTGCCATATCCCAAGTCTGAATTGCAATTTTTGAGACAATATTATGGGAGATTTAACAGGGATACACTGATGTGAGTGATAAGTCTCATTGTAGTAGGCATTTCTTAGTTAGGACTGGACGGGAGGTGGTGGAGCCTACGGAGGAGGACCATGTGGCACTTCCTCCATGGAAAGAATCTTTCCTAGATTTTTCCATGGATCACATGTGGTACTTGTTAAGGCAAGGGAAAACTACATAACACCATGATTAGCAAGTAAGTCCACCATCAAGTTTGCTTCCCTATAAATGTGGGAGATCATGGAGTTTTGAATCCTTGTAATGGGATTATGAATGATGGGAAGATAGGCTTGGAGTTTCTAGTTGGTCAAACAATTTTTCTTGACTGCATTGATACAAATCATCAAATCACCTTCAATTTCCATATTATGCAAGTTCTGCCAATAGTAATGATGGAGGCCAACAGTGAGAGCTTTGAATTCCACAATGTTGTTTGTTCCCCATGTGATTTTATTCAACAGTACCCAGATAAATTTACCTTCTTCATTTCTGATTAGACATCCCACTCTCGAGGCACCCGGTTTTCCTTTCAACACCCCATCAAAATTAAGCTTTAGACAGTTGATTGGTGAGGCCAACCATTTGGCCTATTTATGCTTCATGTTCCTATCTTGTGGGGTCATGTATCCTATTGGTATCTTTAGGAGAGGAATTTTTTTCATGAGGGAATCATCCCAACTAGAGAAAGGGACATTTTTTTTATTTTTAGCTACCATCGACATGCACTCACAAATACCATGTTCAATGTCTCCTAATACTTTCTCCCTTGTCGACACAAATTATCTAAAAAAAAATTGATTCCACTCTTTCCACAGATGCTAAATTACCATTGAGGGACTAATTGACCAGATACTTCACCATAAAGAGGGGTATTTCGAGGCATGCCAAAAGTCAAACCATGCTCTTAAGTTGTTCAATCTCGGGGCAGACCACTGTAATTTGCTTTGAAGCTAGTCCTAGTAGGTTGAGGCAAAGGGATAATTTAGCAAAAAATGTTTGCATCCTTTGCATTTGATTTGCATAGTATATATATTGAAGGCTTGTGCATACCAATCATCGTCATGTGATCATTTATTAGACATCTCTTATATGGAGTCATCTAGGTGAAAGCATTAGATTTTGGTAGGATTTACCTTCCCCAACATAATATGATCGGTCAATTGCCATCTTTCCTATGACAATATAGAAAATAACCCATCTTTGTGGTGTACAGCCTATACTTGGAAGCACACAAAATGATACAATCCCCTATGTTATTTGGATAGATTGAGATAGTGTGAACCACATCCTTGTGTTTTATTTTCTCCTCCTATCCAATTGGAAAGGATTCAAAGAAGACCCAGCTATAATAATTATTACCTTTTGGTATTGCATAGTCCACCACCTTGTCACCAACGATGATCCTAAGTGTCAGTATCCATGGATGCAACATGTTGTCTTCTGCTAATGGTTTATTTTCATTCCATAAATTGATCCACAAGTCAGCATAACGACCATCATTGATCAGCCAAGTGAGATGATATGTGATAATTTTCTTGCATTCCAACAGAAACCTCCATACATGTGAACCTATCAATGGATTGGAAACAGTGAGGATTCTACTCAGGTCAATGGAATCTAGGTATTTACTTTACATTATCCTACACTAGAGTTTGTTGGGTGTCGAGTACATTTTCCATACAAGCTTCGCACCCAAAGAATCAAACCAGGATGATGTTGATGATGTAGAAGCAAATTTTGTGTGAATATTGAAAAAGGGCACTAGAAAATATAGAGGTAAATTACCTTTCAAATGCTTTAACCTGTGGAAGGATTGGTCATTATGCTTCAAGATGTCTTGTCAAAGCTTCAAGACATAGACCTAAGGAGAATAAAGGTAAATCATTTAAGAGAAGTTATTGTGTTAAAGAAGACGCTAGTATATCTGATGATGAATCTGATTATCTAGATGATGAAGATGATGAAGATGATGAATGCTTGTTCATGGGTCTAAATGTTCGAACTAATTTTGCTAACTCTGAGAGATGTATGAAGGAAAGTTCTCTAGAAGCAAGTCATAACATTAAAGGAGCAATGGTGACTAATTTTCATGTTAGAGACAAGAAGAAAAATTGGATCATTGACAGTGTATGCTCAAATCACATGACAAGTGATAAGAGTAAGTTTTTTAATCTTGAGAATTTTGAAGGTGGCTTAGTTAAGTTTGGTGATGATACATTTGCTAAGATATGTGGAAAATTTTCAATCAGTTTTGATGGCAAGCACAATATAGATGATGCTCTTTATGTTAAGGGGCTCTGACATAATCTTCTAAGTGTAGGAAAACTGTGTAGCAAAGGATATAATCTTGTGTTTTAGGATGGTGGTTGTGAAATCAGAAAAGGCTCTAAAACTCTAGTTGTTGTAGGAAGAAGGACAAATGAAAATGTTTATTAGCTCAAGGGTGCTAATGGTATGTGCTTTATGACTCAAATTAATGAAAGTTGGATATGGCATAGAAGAATGTGTCACATCAATTTTGATAGCTTGGTGAGGATTAGTTCAATTAAAGCAATAAGAGATCTACCAAAGATTATAAATCCTATCAATACAGTTTGTAAGGAATGTCAGATTGGGAAGCAAGCTAGAAATATTTTTAAAGTCAAAGAACAATTTACTACCAGACCTTTGGAGTCGGTGCATATAGACCCTTGTGGACGTACAAGAACAATAAGTTTTCAAGGTGACAAGTATTTCATGTTGTTGATTGATGATTATTCTAGAATGACTTGGGTTACTTTTCTCAAAGAAAAATTAGAAGCTCTAGATAAGTTTAAGGCATTCAAAGCTATGATTGAGAATGAAATGGATATGGAAATAAAATATTTGAGATCTGACAGAGGTGGGGAGTTCATATCCAATGATTTTAATAGTTTTTGTGAAGTTCAAGGAATAAAGAGGCATTTTTTCAGCCCCTAGGACTCCTCCGCAGAATGGAGTGGTTGAAAGAAAGAATAGGACTATTCAAGAAGTGACAAGGATAGTGATGAAAGAAGCAACCTATCGAAAGTCTACTGGAGAGAAGCAATTCATATTATAGTCTACATACTTAACAGAGCACAAGGAAGGATAAATAGTTTAAAGACTCACTATGAGTTGTGGTATGGAAGAACCCCTACTATGAAATATTTTAGAGTGTTTGGAAGAAAATGCTTTATCAGAAGAAATGACAAAAATAGGAAATTTTGATCCTATATCTGATGAAGGAATATTCCTTGGATATTCTACAAAAATCAAATCTTACTGGTGCTACAACAAGAGGCTATAAAGGATTGTTAAAAGTGCAAGTGTCAAAGTGGATGAAGAATTACATAAAAGCTCAATATTGATAGATGGATATAAATCAGATGAGTTATCTTGCAGAGAAGAATAAAAGGATGAAGGTAAGGAAAAATATGTGCAAATTGAAGAGGAAGAAGCTATGGAAAGGATCCCTAAGACCCCTAAGTATGTGCAAAAGAATCATTTTTAAGATCATATCATTGGTGAAAAAAGAAAAGGTGTATTGACGAGAAGGAAGGCTGCTATGAAAGAAGAACAAGTAAACTTATGTTTATTGTCCAAAGTTGAACCTAAAACAATGATTGAGGCATGCAAAGATAAATTTTGGATCAAGGCTATGGAAGAAGAATTGATGCAAATTGAGAAGAATTAGATTTGGGAGCTTATCCAAAGACCTACAAACAAGAATGTGATTGGAACTAAGTGGGTATATTGAAACAAGTTGAATAAGAGTGGAGAAGTGGTAAGAAATAAGGAAAGACTTTTGTGTAAAGGATACTCACAAGTAGAAGAAATAGATTTTGAGGAGATATTTGCTTTGGTGGCAATGATGGAATCTATTAGGATGTTTTTGGATTTTTCAACACATAAGAATTTCAGATTTTATCAGATGGATGTAAATTCTACATTCTTGAATGGTGAGTTGGAAGAAGAGGCTTATATTGAATAACTAGAAGGCTTTCAATTATCAAATAACCTTGATATGGTCTATAGATTAAAGAAAGAATTATATGGACTCAAGCAATCTCATAGAGCTTGGCATGCAAGATTGGATAGGTACTTGTTGCAACAAGAATTCAATAAAGGTACTGTAGAGAGTAATATTTATTTCAAAGTTGAAAAATATCAAATATTGATTGTGGTTGTGTATGTTGATGATATAATCTTTGGAGGTAATGAAGCAATGTGAAAGAGATTTCTAAAAGAGATGCAGAAAGAGTTTGAAATGACTCTCTGGATTTCAAATCAATCAGACGAAGAAAGAGATATTCATTTCATAGTCCAAGTATGTCAAGGAAATGTTAAAGAAGTTTGGGATGGAAGACTCTAAGCTGATATGTACTCCTATGGTTATTGGTTGCAAACTGAGTAAGAATGAAGAATATCCTAAGGTTGATCAAAGAAAGTACAGATCAATGATTGGAGGACTGCTATATCTAATTGCTACTAGACTGGATATCATGCATGTAGTTTGTCTTGTGGCTATATTTCAAAAAAATCCCAAAGATTCACATGTGGCAGTTGTGAAGAGAATATTTAGATACTTGAAGGGACCTCTAGAACATGGCTTGTGGTATCCAAAGGATACTAATTTCTCTCTAAGTGCTTACACAAATGCAGATTGGGTAGGTTGTGTGGATGACAGAAAAAGTACATGTGGTGGCGCATTCTTTCTTGGAAGCAAGTTGGTGTCTTGGCTAAGCAAGAAGTAGGATTCAATTTCATTATCTACTGTAGAGGCAAAATAAATTGTTGTAGCATCATTTTGCACACAGGTGTTATGGATGAAACAAAATTTGAAGGATATCATAGTGGTATATGATGAACCAATTTCTATCTTTTATGATAATACTTGAGTGTTGTTAATATTTTAAAGAATTTGGTGATGCATTCAAGGAAAAAACATATTTCAATCCAATATCACTTCTTGATGGAGAAGGTTGTAGAGAATGAGGTAAAGTTGGAATATGTGCCTATAAAGGATCAAGTTACAAATATCTTCACAAAGGCTCTTCCTAAGGATACTTTTGAGTATCTCTGAGAGAAGTTGGGAGTTATTGCCCCTCCTTCTTTATACTAGATGCATAAGGATATGCATCAGTCTAGTGGATCTCAAGATTCATTCTTTTTTCTGGACTGATATTGGTGGCTACCTCTCAGGGGGAGTAGGTGGTGGCATTGTTGGTAGTTGCAGTCAGGAGGAGTAAGTGTTATCATTATACAGGTATCTTCCTTTGTCAGTTGTATCAAAGGATATGAGTAGTAGTTGCTTGTTGGTGTAGTATGTTGTGTACTCCTAAGGGGGAGTGTGCAGAGAAGGTGTGAAAAAAACATAGTGTAGTAAAAGAAAAAGTAGTTGCAAATCAGTTGTCCCTTATAGGTGTTTCCTTTGGAAGAGAGAAAGTATGTATGTTTAATGTCAAAGGGAGAGAGATGCAGGTGTGTTTCCCTTTTCCATTGATTTCAAAGGGGGAGAGAGAGTTAAATGAAAACCCATATGAAGTAAGGGGGAGAGAAGTCTTGAGAAAGAGAAAATGATGGAAAGTATAGATTCTTGTGTAAGGGGGAGTAGTGTGCACTATAGATTCCTTTTTTTTGTTGATGGTTTTTCCATGTGTTGTCATCAATGACAAAGAGGGAGATTGTTAGAAGTTTGTTTTTCATTAATGTCAATAGACCTTTATGTTTGCATTGATGTCAACCTATGAAGATTCTTTGATTGGTTGTATTATGTTGTCATTAGTAGTATCATTGATGTCAACCTCTAGTGTTGCTTTGATGAGCACATGTTGGTTATGTTCAACCTCTTGTGTGGTTGAGATGCTGAGAAGGTGTTCCTGATGTTGAGTTTGTGTTTTTGGTTCTTGGTTTCCAAGTGCTTTTGAGAAAAATTAAATAAAAGAGGAAATAGTGTGGTGAAGAGTGTCCAGTGTGATAGAGTGGTGGTAAATAGTTTTCTCCACATTTCTTCATGGCTGAAGATCTTCTTGTGCGGTTTGGATATGTTTCTTAGAGGTGTTCAAAGGTGTTATATCCATATTTTCTTATTTTGGATTGTTGTGCAGAGAAAGTTGCGTTCACCAATGTGTGAACTATGTAAGTAGTGTTGTCTAGGAGAAATATTTGTGCTCTGCATTTCTTCGCAATTTTGTATGCTTATATTGCTAGTATCTATCCTCAGTCTAAGTTGTTTGTGTTTTGGTTCTTTGCAAGGTTAGATTCAGGTGCTACAGTGTGTTGAAGGTTAACTGATTGTGTAGGATGAATATGTTCTTTGGGTGTATGATGTTGCAAAGGATTTTTTGGATTTCATTGTGTTGGTAGAATCTTTCAGATTTTTTTAAAGTGATGTGTGTGGTCTGCATGTCGTCTTTGATCAAAGGAAACATGTACTTAATGTTTAATGGTGTTAACACATGTTTGGCCGACCTTGGGTGTTCACTAATTGTGGATGTGCTTCAGTGTTTGTGAAAATGTGGTGTGGCATGTATGTGTGTATTTGGGTCAAAGTTAAGGTGTGTTGTGATTTTCCTTCATTCCTTTCTATTGCAGGAATGTTTTAGTGTCGACCTAATTTGAATTTGCACATTTGAGGTGCACATCCGACCTTGTGAATTGTTTTCAAGGTTGAGGATGGTATATATGAGTGATGGTTTGATGGAGGAAATATGAGTGAAGTGTGTAATGCAAAGTGTTGATATGTGAAGTGTGAATGTGAAATGCAGTGTGAGCTTTAATGCCTAAGACTACTAGAAGCAATGAGAAAAAGGTGTCTACATTCTACAAAGAGAGTGTGAATGTTCTGGTGTTCATAGTGGTGGAACTTTTCTATTGCTCTGAGATGGATTTCTCATTGTAACAATATTCTTTCTTCTTCTTTCTAATCTGGCAATGATCCCTTCTTTTCTTTTGGATAGTGAGCCTATTGTATTTAGTGTTGCAATTACTTTATATTGTGAGCTAATCCTCACTGTGGTTTTTCCCTTCTTGGGTTTTCCACATAAATATAGTGTTCTCATGTGTTTGGATGCATTTTCATTACTATTTCTCATGTTTACATTCTGCTAATGCATGGTAAGGGTGTAATGATTGTTAAGGGTTTGAGGACTAATGCAGATCTAAATGTTAATGAGGGTTTTGATGTTTTAATGTTCAATTGATTCACCCCCCCTCTTAGTTGTCTTGTGAATTCAACAAAATAGGTAGAGGAGGGAGAGAGAGAAGATGGCGAAGAGGGAGATATATGTAGAGAGGGAGAGAGAAGAAGATGGGGGAGAGGGAGAGGGAGAGGGAGATATATAGATAGCGGGTGATATAGAAAGATAGAGACGGATAGGAAAATAGATAAAGAGATAGGGAGATATACATAGAGAAGGATATGGATAGAAAGAGATAAAGAGATGAGTGAGAGGGAGACCGAGCAAGAAATAAAGATAGAGATATAGAGTAGAAGATATGGAGGGAGAGATGAAGTGAATAAGATAGAGAGAGAGAAGAAGGGGGGAGAGATATAGGGAGATAGAAATAAAGAGATTTAGATAGAAAGAGATAGAGAGAGGAGTGAGAGTGTGAGAGAGAGAGAGAGAAAGAGATAGAGGTAGACATAATGAGATATAGATATAGAGTGGGAGGGAGAGATAGGGAGATAGAGATAGAGGGGGAAAGAGTGAGAAAGAAGGTGATAGAGATATAAGTAATAGAGAGAGGTATAGATAGGCGAAAAGATAGAGATAGAGATAGAGACAAGGAAGGAGAAAGAGGGAGTGTGTGTATAGGAATGAGAGAGAGATAGGGAGAGATATAGAGAGGGAGATATATATTTATAAATAGATAGAGAGGGAGGGAGAGGGGGGAGAGAAATAGAGAGAGGAGAGAGAAGTAGAGAAAAATAGAAAGAGCGAGTGATAAGGAGAGAGGGAGAGATAGGGATAGAGATAGATATAACTTGGGAAATATAGAGGCGGTGTGAGAAAGATAGGTAAACATATAGAGAGGGAGAGATGGAAGGATAGAGAAAGAGAGAGGGAGAAATAGAGATAGAAAGAGGGAGACGATGAGAGAGGGGGAGATGGAGAGAGAAAGATAAAGATATATGAAGTAATATAGAGAGAGAGGGGTAGAGAGAGGAATATATAGAGGGGGAAAGAGTGAGAGATATGGGAGGTGATAGGGAAAAGTAGTAGAGAGGGGGAAGAGGTAGAGAGATAGAGATAGGGTGGAAGGAAAAAGGAGTGTATGTATATAATATTTATATTCAATAATATGCATCATATTTCATATAATATGTAATAATAAATCTAAATTGAATATATTTTTCAATAAATATAATATATATTTTTTAATTAATATATTATAAATTTTTTAATAAATATAATATATATTTTTAAAATAAATATAGATAAATATTAAAATTATAATATATTTAATATTTTAATCATTTTTAATAAATATAATATATATTTAAAAAATAAATATAGATAAGCAAATGGTGCAAATTGGCGAAAAAGAGCGAAAATCTGTAGAGGAGAAAAGAAGCCGATGGGGTGACATGGAGGAAGATGGCTTTCCAAGAGAGAAGGAAAATGTAGATGGAAAACTACAGAGGGAAGATCAGATCCCGCAGTGGGTGTTTGAAAATGGAACTTGGGTGGATAAGTGTCACCCTCTCTTTCACAAGATTGAAAACAAGGAGAATCAAGATTGCAACCAGAAAAGAATTCAGCAAGGGGAAGATGAAAGGAGGGCTCCTGAACAAGGGCAGAATGCAATAAGGCACCAAAGGAACAAGAAAATATGGAGCACGTGAGAGCCAAGGCGTGGGTGGTTTTGGGAAAAAGGACGCCACTAGAAATCGTCAAATTTCAGCTAGCGTCACAAGGGCAGTGGCATTCAGAAATGCACCAGCAAAGTCTGGAGAGTAAAAGGATCGGGAAACCCTAAGTCAACGAATGAAGGAAAAATGAGCCATCAAATGGGAGAAGAATTTGAATTTGGAAGAAGAATGAACCAAAGAGACCAGGAGTTGTTTAGAAGGAAAGTGAATAGAAGGAAATTCCAAAGCAAAGGAAACAAAGTGAGTGAAGGTGACTGTTTGCGACTGTGAGGAAGTAAGCTATACCAAATGCCTTTGGAAACGATCGAGCCAAGAGTGACCAAACTGATGGACAGAGATTTGTTTGCCAAGTGGACTGGCTTAGGATGCCCTAGGGAGGAGATCAAAGCGTGGTGGCGAAACAAATTCAAGGACTAGGTAAGCTTTCACTAGCTACCAAACGTTTTCTTTCTTATAGAGTTTATAGATCAACAATTAAAGTTGGAAATAGTAGAAGGGAAACCACTATTTTTCAATGGTCATAACTTTCACTACCTAAATTGGAGATCAAACTTCAACCCCTAGAATTACAAAATAAATCAAATCCCTACCTAGATCAAACTGGTGGATCTGCCCTCAGAATTCTGGAATGTGGAGGCTATGGTGAGATTAGGTGATTCCCTAGGGGCGTGTTTAGGGGTTGATCAGGACTTCATAAATGGAAAAGATGGTGCAGAAACCTGCATATTAGTAGAAATAGATGAGGGGTGGGAATCTACAAGAATATAGAAATATTGACAAAGTATGGAAGCTGGCAACAGGAAATAGAGGTGTGGGAAGGATTAGGACCCAAAAAGTGCCTCTTCAGAGAAGCATTCCAAGAAGGCACTTCATCCAGGGGAAAGGAGACCAATGAAAATGAAAAAGAACTGAAAGAAATAGGGGATAGAATATCCCAGGGAGAGAAAACCCAAACCCTAGAAGATACAAGCAAGAATGGTAGGACTGATCCTGAAAGAAAGAAGCTTGGAGGAGTCTCTAAGGATTGTAGCAAGACTTCCCTTCTAGCAAAGCAACAATTGGGGATTGAAATCTCCCAGGCAGAAATATTCCTCAACGCTCTCTTGGATGATACACAGGAACTCCAGAAGGACATCAACGCCCAACTCTAGGAATTGACCAAGGAAGTAGAAAGGACAGAGATGGAACCCCTATAAGCAGGAGAAGAGTCTGGAAAGGATATGCAGAGTATTAGAGAAAATAATGAAGAAGAACACCAGGAGGAAGAAGAAGATTGCTCTCAGTCTGAGGAAGAGGAGAGTGACCAATTCTCAGATGGAGAAGGTGAACACTGGGAGGAGGTGAAGGAGGGAGAGTTGTTCGAGGAAAGGTTGCTTGAATAATCAAAATCAAAGATAAATGTACCAAACATAAAGAATAAATCCAAAAGGGGTCAGAAAACAAACAAATCCAAACTAATGATTGCAGGAAATGCCTCTGGAAAGAAAAAAACTGGTTGTTGAAAAGGATAGCCTCCTTCCCAGGGCTGAATGAGGATCATAACATGGAATGTTAGGGGCATTAATGCCCCTAACAAATGGTGCATGGTCAAGCGCCAAATTGACCAATCAAATGAAGATATATTTCTAATCTAGGAATCGAAATGGAGCAAGGAGGAAGGAAAGAGGAGATTGAGTAATTAGAGACAATGGAAAAGCCAATTCAAGGAGGTTGCAAGAGCGTTTGGTGGCCTAGGAGTATTATGGAACCCTCTAACAGTAGATGGGTAATTGGAAAAAGAAGAAGACAATTAGCAATTGATAGAGTTTAAAGATCTAAGGAGACATGAAAAATTCTTCAGTGTCAACGTATATGGGCCAACAACTATAGTGGCAAAAAGAAAAGGGTGGGACAAAATATCAAGTGAAATTGAAAATAGGAGAAATGAGAAAGGAATAGTAGCAGGAGATTTCAATGCAACCTTGAATAATGAGGAGAAACAAGGAGGCTTGGGAAGAACAACAACTATACAGAGAGATTTCTAGGAATTTGTAGACATAAATCTACTAAAGGATTTGTAGACCAAAAATGGAACATTTACATGGTCTAACAGAAGGAAGGATTTCACCAACATAGTAGAAATTTTGGACAGATTCTTGCTCTAGGGAGACTGGGGAGAGGTAGCATCCTCTTAGGAAGCCCACATCCTACCTTTCACAAGGTCAGATCATTTCCCCGTCTTACTGACATTTGAGCAAGATGACCCCCCTAAAGGATGCCCTTTCAAATTCAAAAATATGCGGTTGAGAGATGGACACCTACTGGAGCTAATAGAGAGTTGGTGGAATGAGATTAGGTTTAGAGATAAATCAGAACTATTCAAGATAAACCAGAAGCTAGGATATATCAAGAACAAGCTCAAAGAATGGAATAAGACTCATTTCAAGAACATTTTCTAGGAGAAAGAGAGACTAGAGCAAGAGATCAGAGTCCTGAATGAGCACATAATAGAGAAAGGAATAGATGCGGATGATTTTAAGAATGAGAAGTGTTTGAAAGAAGAGTTGGCAGAAATTTTGAAGAGGGAAGAATGTTATTGGTGACAAAAGTCAAGGCAAACATGGTTAAAAGGAGATAGGAACACCAAGTACTTCCACAAAACAACAATTTCCAATAGAAGTAGGAATAGGATTGCAGAGATCAAGAAGGCTTATGGGGAAGTAGCACAGTCTATTAAGGAGGTGAACAAGGAGGCGGTCAAGGTCTTTGAAGAAATTTTGAATAGGGAAATCTAGGAAAACAAGGCAGCAAGGGATAATCTGTTGGGCTCAAAACCCAGTACAATTATAAAAGAAGAATAGAACATGCGATTGTATCAAAATATTTCCTTGGAAGAAGTCAGGGTATAGTCTTCTAGATGAATCCATAAAAGGCCTCAGGCCTAGATGGATTCCCAATAGGTTTCTTCCAAAAGTTTTGGGACATAGTTGGGAAAGATCTATGGGCGGTAGTGGAGGAATCAAGAAAAAAAATGACAATGATGGGGGTAGTAAACCACACATTTCTAGCCCTAATTCCCAAGAAAAAGGACCCGCAAACAATGAGTGATTTCAGGCCAATTGTACTGTGCAATATGGTGTACAAGGTGGTCACCAAAATAATGAGAAACAGACTTATGGAAGTTTTGAATGAGGTTATATCAGAAGAACAAAGTGGATTTGCTCTAGGAAGGTCAATAGGAAGTTTTGAATGAATTATATCATTCATCAATAGAAAATAATCCATGAAACCATTTCAACTAGGAAAAATAAAGATGCCTGCATGGAACTTAAATTGGACATCCTCAAAGCATATGACATGGTAGATAGACAATTTTTACTGGAGGTGTTGAGGAAATTCATATTTGAAGAGAATTGGATTAATTCGGTAAAAATTTGTATCTCTACAGCTAAATTCTCAGTACTAGTGAATGGTTGCACATGGTTTCTTCCCCTCCACAAGGGGGATAAGACAAGGTGACCCCCTCTCCCCATTCTTGTTCATAATCATGGTAGAGGTGTTGGGGAGAGGGATTCAAAGACTAAGAAGGGAAGGAAAATGGATAGGAGTCCATGTGGCCAATGGCATGGAACCCACAACACATCTACAATTTGTAGACGACACATTTTTGATGGGAGAGGCCAGCAGAAGGGAAGCAAGGGTGATCAAGAGATTTTTAGATGATTAATGTAATGCTTCTAGGCAGAGTATTAACTAGGGAAAGTCAAAGGTCTTTTTCCTCAACACTCGACCAAGCCTGCAAAAGGACTTAGCCAAAATATTGAATCTAAAAGTGGCAACATTGCCAAGTCCTTTCTTGGGGATGCCCCTGTTTGCAGGTATAAACAAAAAGTGCTATTGGGAGAACCTGGTAAACAGCTGCAAGAACAAATTGGGAACCTAGAAAGGCAAGTGGTTGTCCTCAACAAGAAGACTATTAATGGTCAAATCAATTTTGTCAGCCATACTGATGTATTCAATGTCATGTTTAAGGCTACCCAAAGTAGTGGAAGAATCCCTGACTCAATTTTTTAGGAAGTTCTTTTGGAGTGGAAGATGGGATGAAAACAAATTTCCCCTACTGGCCTAGGACAAGGTGTGCACACCCAAAGAGGTTGGTGGGGAAAGGATCAAGTAGCTATAGTTAATGAATCAAGTCATGGGGGCCAAACTGGTCTGGGACCTTCACACAAAAGGTGAGAAAAAGTGGGTTAGAATCATGAGGAGAAAGTATCTAGACTCAAATGAACCAGCTAGAATTCATAATACAATAAACCCTCCGAGAGCATCAGCAATCTGGAATTTTATTTTGGAATGTAGAGATATAATATCAAATCATGTAACTTGGGAAATCAGAGCTGGAAATAGTGTGTCCTTTTGGAATGATTCATGGTGTGGTAAACCACCCATCAACATCACTCCGGGATTGGAAGAAATCAAGGAAGAAATGACAAGGCTATGGGGGAACAAGGTTGCTAATTATGATAGGAGAAATGACAATCAGGGATCCTCCAGCTGGAGCTGGAACAATTTTCAAGCCCTCAATGCACCTCAAGCACAAAAACAAGCATTAACAAAAATCCTCAAAGACAGGTATTTTGTCCCATCCAATGATAAGGACATGATCAGATGGTGTGGATCGTCTACAGGCACATACAAAGTGAAATTTGGATATAAGATTAAAGAGATGGCTATGGCTCGACAAGACTAGCCATGCAAGTTGATATGAGGGAAGAAATGCCTCCCCAAGGCAGTAGTTTTTGCTTGGATGGTGATACAGAAAAGAATTCTCACGAAGGATAGGTTAGCCCCTTTTGGTGTTCAAGGCCCAGGAAGATGTTCATTGTGCCAAGAAAATGAAGAGTATGTAGACCATCTTCTCTTGACATGTCCATATGTAAATGATTGTTGGAACAAAGTGAGAGATAATTTAAACCCACAATGTCCCATGCCAAAAAATATCTCATCCTGGTTCAAAATGTGGCCCCAAGGTGGCAGCAAATCAGTTTTTGGGGGTATATGGCAAGTAACCCCATCAATTGTGATATGGGAAATATGGAAGGAACGAAACAGGAGGATTTTACAAGGGAAAGAGATGAACAAAGATAGGCTTTGGGATAAAATTGAAAGAGCCATAGTAGATTTGGTCAACGAAGATGCTCGATGCAAAGCAGGTAAACAAAAAATATTCACAAACTGGGATGATTTTCTAACCAAAAAATTCCCTAGACTAAAGCCTCCACTACTAAGTGGAAAGGGCACGCTACAACCAACAAAGGAAAAGAGAGAAAAAGCAACATGGAAGGCACTAGAAATAGGGTAGACCAAAATAAATTTTGATGGACCCGTTCACGGGAACCCAAGGTCAGGTGGAGCTGGATGCATCACAAGGGATGCTTAGGGCAAGACCCTAGTAGAAAAATCCACATCATTGGGAATATGCTTGAACAATGAAGTAGAGTTCAAAGCAGCAGCCATTGGTTTGTAGTTGGGTTTAGACTTGGGAGTGAAACAAGTACACTTGGAAGAGGATTCGCTCATCACAATCAATGCCATCCGTAGAGGCATCACTCTGAATTGGAAACTCAATCACTTATTGTAGAGCATCAAACAACTGGCGAACAAGTTTGAGGCCTTCCAAATTAGCCACATATACCAAGAAGGAAATGACAAGGCAAATGAGTTGGCAAAAAAGGCATCAGAAAGCACCATGTAGGCGGAGGTCAGAATAAAGCCGGAATCAGAGAAAAAGTAACAGAATCATCACACCAACTAGTGGCGAAAGAAACACACATGGAAATAAGGAAAAATCTAGGCGAATTGGTTTGACAAGATAGGAGTCATCAATAAAAGGAATAGAGCAAGCTAATCGAACAAGTCCCAAGGAAAAGGAAAGGTCAGGCAGATAGCACATTACCATGCATTAATTTTGTTACGTACCACCAACAAGGTGGTGGCAAGCAAGTAGGCTCCAAAGAGCACGAACACATAAAAGCTAATTATGAGGAAGTAAGGCCATCGGAGTTAAAAGGCCTCGGTTGGTGTAGTTTTTGTAGACACGTAAAATATACTAATTGACATCGTGCATCTGATCCTGACTTACTAACATCGTTTCTTCCGGAATCATCCCTCGGTCTAACCATTTAATCAAATTCCCCTATTTGATTAAATTCATCAATATTCCACTCTTAAATAAATAAATCATTTTATCTAATCAAGTCAATCTCTTATGTTAATTAAATCAATTCATTTGATCTAATTATCCCTATTTAATTAAATAATCAATTTATTTGATTAAATCTCTAAAGTCTGTCCATTAAATTAAATAAATTAAAACCTTATTTGATTTAATCTAACACCATCTCTTTTAATTAAATAAATCAAAGTCCTTATTTAATTAAATCTCTGTCATATTCTCTCTTATTTGATTTAAAATAAATCCATAAATTTGAGTCAAATAGGTCACATCATCTAATCTCTTGTTAAATTAATTAACCCTTGATTAATTTAACCTCATCTCATGTCCCATCCTCTAGATAATGCAAGTTGCACATGAAAATAGATTTAATTCATTTATTAAATCTCTATTTTCCTCACAAGGCATCTTTTGGAATATTCTCTCAATTTGAATTCAAAAATTCTAAGTCAACATGTACATCCAACAAGGTAATAACTTCATCTTACATGTCCTTTTCCTTGAGCCAAGTGGAATTTATTGCATTTTCCCTTCCCTCTTGCATGTCATTTCAACAAATTTGAATTTCAAATATTATGCATTTATTGGCACAAACCCCAAATCTTGCACATCCATCATCCATTCATAGTTTGACAAGTGGCATCATATCATTGGATAAATGTTAGTCCCACATTGCTCAAATTTGGATATTCATCCATCTTAAAAATCTATAAATAAAGAGGTCATATCCTCATTTGATCATCCACAATCCAAGCAAAGTTACCATGCTCAAATATCTCTTGGATTTTATCCATTATCATTGAGTTATAGCTAGGCTTTTTGCAGATTTTGGCTTGGAGTCTTCATTCTTCATCAACAAAGTGGATCAAAATCGTCAACATTCGAAGCTTGCATCTTAGGAATTGGGAAAGGGCCAATTTTCACATCAAATTGGCACCAATTCCCCCATGGGATCATGAGTTTTCACATCTAATTAGGATTTAATCTTTGTTTTGTCATTTTCATTGTGTTCTTCACTATTTTCTTTCCTAGTTTGAGGTTGTAAATGGATTTCATGGGGAATCCTTGTTTTGGCTTGCAATATCTAACTTGAGGTGTTTATTCTCTTTGTTTTGCAGGTACCAAGGTTTGGGTTCGCACAGTTTCAATCAAATGTATTAGTACCATCCCAAAAATAGAAAGCGTTAGTGAGCGGTAGAATTGGCTCAAGCTTGAGTTTCAAAGAGGTGTTGTGGCTGGTGGAAGCTACCCCAATGAAGACTCTATTATTCTTGAACATGGTGAAGCAGCAACAATCCTTCATAGGTGAAGTGTTGGACAAAAGGTTACAAGGGTTGTTGGCCTCTTCTCACCCACTGGTCCTCTGGGCAACCAAGAAAGTTGTGGGCCCAGAATTCTTGAGGGCTTATCACAGGTTTAGGTCAAATGCAAAAATACCAGCCATGTTCCCGTTTGTTCTTCTACACATGGGTGTTTCGAAGGAAATGGGGAAGAAACTGACACAGATGGTGTTCATCCATGTGTGGCTAGGAGACACTGACACAACCTTGGACAATGTGGATGAAAACAAGCAAATTCCAATGTCTCAAAACTACTACATGACGTGTATGCGCGAAAGGGAAGTGATGAAATTCCCTCTGGTTCAAACCATTGACCCAAAGGGTTTTGAGAAGCTATGGGACAAGCGTGAGAGGAAGATTTTCTTCCTGCTTAGAGCAGCCAAGTCGGTGACCAACATTCCACAAGGCTAGGCAATGAGGTATGTGGAGGATGAAGTGTTGGTAGACGAGATTGTGGTGAGGGACGACGATGATTGGGATTTTGACAATGGAGAAGAATGGCACCAGAACAACCCTAGGACCCTGAGGAGAAAGCAAAAGGCTCGGCCCATTAGAATTGCGGAGTAGACTGCCTAGTAGTCGCAGACTACATTGCCTACATGAAGCGAACGAAGTCGGATGATGACGAGGATTGAACAAACCTGGTCTAGTATAGTCTCTGCTGTTATATAGTTATGATATTGTAATAGATATAGCATCAGGGTATAGCATACAGTAAATAGAAGTCAGTCCCGGGGTAGATGGTAATGCCTATGTCTCAAACCAAGCCATTTTGTAATGTAAAATGTGAATACACAATCATACTAGGAAGGATAGGGTGGTTATGGTGAAGGCCATTTTGTCAAAGAAGGCCAGCAAGGAAGCATTTTGATGTCAGGTACTCATATAATCTATTTTTTGAAGAAATATAGGGTGTTGCCCCTTAGCAGTGATTTAACTAGCAAAATAAATAAATAAATTCATATAGATAAATATTAAACTTATAATATATTTAATTAGTAATATATGTAAAAATTTAAATTATATTTATATTTAATAATCTATAGTGTATATACGTATAAAATATATAATATCTAAATATTATAATATTATGCTAAAAATAGTTAAATATATAAAATGTAATTTTATTTCATAATATTAAATTAAGAATATTCTATAAAATTATATTTTATAATTTAAAATAAAAAATAAATAATAAAAAATATTTTCAAAAATGATAAAAAAATAAATATTAATTAAAAAATAAATATAGATAAATATTAAACTTATAATATATTTCATTTTAAGTTGTGTGGATAGAGCTTAGTATTTAACATTAAGTATAGTAGAATGTAATTGTGAATTGCTTTGAACTAAGAAGAAAAGCAATTTGAAAAAAATGTTTGTTTTGTGTAGGAAGATGGAATAAAAGTGCTTATTAATGGTGGTATATATATTGAGTATACATTCAAAACATTAAATTATGTTTATAATATATTTTATAAATTATGAATATTTTTAGAAACGATATTTAATTCTTTACTTTCTTTGTATAAACTGCATTGATTATTTTGATAAGCTAAATTTAGTGTATTTAAATATGTTTTTTTTAAATGTAATAGTTTTTATTTTAATTTGTAAAAAAATAGTAATTATGGTTATTTTGTTTTTTGAATATTAGTGGAAAATTAGAAACAATATCTAATTCTTTGCTTTCAATATTTTTATAAAGTGCAACTATTAATTGTGTGTGGGAAATGTTAGTATCAAAATGAGATAACAAAAACACACCAATGCAACATTAAACTAAAGAAAGCTAAATAGAATGAAATCAAAGAAATCAAACAAAGCTTCTTCAAAATCGTTTCATTGGCCTCTATCTCCAGTAATTCGCCTGAAGTTGTTGCTCTTAGATTGTATAAGCAAAGCTTCTCAGAATGACAATCTGCAGAACGAGTATGCAAAGGGAGAGTACTTCTCTATCCTATATGCTGGTGGAGTGAAATGTTGGTATACGGATATGTACAAGGGCTGTAGATTATGCATAGGGGCTGTGGATTATGAATGCTATTGAAACTATGATATGAGGATGATAGGCCATGATATGAAATGCTAATATGCTAGGCTATGCTATGCTAAAATCTAGAATGCTATGGATGCTAAAAGGCTATGCTATTGCAGATTGGCTATAGTTTTCCCGTACAAAAGCTTCTTCTTTTTTTTCAAAGACCCGACAGTCCTTTTTATAGCTTTTTGCAGGCAAGAGTCCTGGCTGGCAGAGATCAATGGCTATGGATAGTCTGGTAAATTTGAATGGTGAGAGATGGAGAGGTTGAGAGGAAGATGGAAGATGTTGGGAGGTTGGAGAGAAGAATGGAGTTTTGTCTTCAACCCACGGGAACAACTTTGCTCAGAAATAGAGAAATTTATTGATTTTCTATTTTGAAGTTGTTTCACGGTTGTTGTAGATAATCCAATATTAAATAAATAAATTTATTTAATTTTATGTGAGTTTGAGGATTTGAATTTTTTATGTGAATGGACATTAGAAGATTTAATTAAATGTTTGGGATATTTAATTGTGAATAGACTTTAGAAGAATTAGTTAAATATTTGGAATATTTAATTGTGAATGGAATTTAGAAGATTTTTAGAAGAAAAAAATATTTAATTTTTATTTGAATAAAATATTCAAGCCAAGATTATATGATAATTAATATAAATAAATCATAATTTTTATTTAATGAATTAAGAAATGGATAAGAAAAGTGATTAAATAAACTTATTTATTTAATCAAAATGAAAGAATGAACAATATAAATAAATTATTTAGATTTATTTATACGCAAATTGAATTCAGAGATTTAATTAAATATTCAAAATATTTAATTAATTGCCAGACTATCATGATGTGACCATTTTTAGGTGTATACATTTTGTCCCTCTTTGAAGTGATGTGTTTTACACATTGCTTCAAAGAATTTTGAAATTTTCCCTAGATGTTGATTGCCGAATGTTGATAGGTATATGCCCCCTCGGACGATGAATCGATAAGATTTTGATTTTTGTGAATTTTTTTGAATTTTTAGATTTTTTGGAATTTTTTGATTTTTATGAGTTTTAAGATGTCGATTCATCGTTCGAAAAGTATGATTGTTTGCGTATTGCATTGCCCTGATTTGATGATGTTTGTCTGATAAATTTGTTCCCAAGGTTGTTGGAAAATAAATAGTAGCTGATAAATTTGCTTTCAAGTTAATGAAAAACAAATAATTGTTTGATAAGTTTGCTTCTAAGGTTGTTAAAAACAAACAGGATTTTGAGAAATTTTCTTTTCATGATGATGAAAAACAAATAGTTTGTTAATAAGTTTGCTTCTAAAGTTGTTAAAAACAAACAAGATTTTGATAAATTTGCTTTTCATGATGATGAAAAACAAATAGGTTGTTGATAAGTTTGCTTCTAAAGTTGTTAAAAACAAACAGGATTTTGATAAATTTGCTTATTGAGATTTGATTGATTTGTCTTGATGATTTGATATTGATTTTGCTTTGACTTGATGATTCTTCCTATTTAATAGGAGAGATTGAGTGTCTTGCAGTTACAGGAGCGATTCCCAAAGACATGGAGGTTGATTCTGCAGCTTCTACAGGCGGATAGAGATGTGATCAAGGCATGTGGACTAACTTTGTTACTTGATCAGGGGCAAGTGGGACAAAGCCGAGACCGGTAGCATCAGAGGATAGCACTTCATAGTGCTTTTTTTTTTGCATGATGTCTTATTGATACTCTGTTGAGACATTTGTATAGATATTGATATGGTCCCATTTTTTATGATGTTATGTCATGCATAGTTGACATATTTCTATATTTTGACATTCATTTTTGAGATATATGATATGCAGCGATGATTCCTTATGTGATGAATGCTTCTACTTTCTATATGATGTTTATGATATGATTTATGATGTGATGTATGATGTATGGAAACAAACAAAATGATATGTTGTGAAAATGAAAATGCAACGAAAGGGATGTGAGGATTATGATGTACGCTTTATTATTTTTTTATAATTTTTTGATGCAAATATGTATGAAAAATGTATGTGATGATGTTTTTGTGAATGTCAAATATACTTCGTCGTTTATTGGAAAGATATGAACTTTGATACTTTGCCAGCTTTTGGGAAAATCTATAAATGCCAAATGCAAATTCTAAAATGAATGTAATCTATACTAACCATGCAGGATATATGTACAATATTGCCATTCTGAGATCTTATTTGTGCTTTTTTATGTCATCATAGAGCATTGAAATGTTGAAAGTTAATACAAGCATCAAAGGGTATGTTAGCACCAGTGATGACCTGAGTATTGCTTTCATGAATTTTGATATAGCAAGATAATACAAGCATCTAGGTATAATTGAACCAAGATGACTTGAGTATCACTTGCATAAACAAACAAGAGTGAACCCGTTTCCCATGCAAATTCCTAAATGTCATCAATGATACTTAGTAGAGCATGTCTCGCGACCAATTTGCATAGTACTAATGATTCACTCACAAACAGCAGACAAAGAAAAATTATACTCCTTCCTTTCTTTTCCAGTTTAGTACATCATCGAATTGCTCTAGAGATATGATAGAAAATCAACCAACAATTCAAGTTTTGCCTAAAGTATTCCAAACATTATTCAAATTAAGATCATCCAACTTGGTTATCAACATTGATGTTTTTGTTTTGATTAATGTTGTTTTGACCATGTTGTTTGATTTCATTGGCATTGAGTGATCGTTTTGATGTTGTAGTTGATTTGATGTGTCAATGTATGTTGTGTTTTGGCAAACCATCATTTTTCTGTTTGTGATGTTCTAAAATCTCGTTGCCCCTCTCTTGTTTAGTTTGTGTTTCTGCCCCCAGTGTACACACAACCTGAATATTATGGATATGTACAAATTTCATCAAGCCATGATGAAACACAAGGATTCCCGTTGCATGATATGGATATGATAGATATGTACAGATGATAGATATGGATAAATGATGCTGTAAAGTGAATGCAAGACATAAGCTAATAGATGGAGGGGCCTATTTTGATCACAAGTAGCGCATGTTTGCCAGGTATTCACCACTTGTTTTTATTGCACTTTTTTAGATCATGTGAAATTTTTTTGTTTTTTTTTTGCTTTTCTGAGTTTTTATAGATTTCTTCATGACTTTTTCTGATTTTTTTGTATTTTTTCAAGACTTTTTCAGATTTTTGTTTGGTATATTTTCAAGACTTTTTCTAATTTTTTTTTTTATGATTCAGACATAGAACTTCTTCAAATGAATGCTATTGATCGGTTCTTCAAACATGTCCCCTTCTGACGTAGATAACTGATATGCTCCAAAACCGTATGTTGCAATGATGACAAATGGACCAAGCCAATTTGGTTCAAATTTTCCTTTCTTTTCTCTATCTTGCTAATTGTGTGGATTTTCTTTCAAGACTAAATCACCTACTTGAAATGTTTGTGGTTTAACTCTGTGATTGTAGCTACGGGACATAACTTGTTAATAACCCTTCAAATGATCAGCTGCATGTTGACGTCTTTCATCTAACAGTTCTAGCTCTTGCAGATGAGATACTCGGTAGTCTTCATTATTTATCAATCCTTTCAATGAGACCCTAAGCGAAGGTATTTCAACTTCCAATGGTAAGATCGCTTTTGCTCCATATACCAAGGCATATGGGGTAGCTCCAGTTGGTGTGCGAATGTTGGTTCTGTATGCCCACAAAGCTGGATTTAACTGGACATGCCAATCACGACCGACATCATTTACCATCTTCTTCAAGATCTTCAAGATTGTTTTGTTTGAAGCTTCTTCTTGACCATTTCCTTATGGATAGTAAGGTGTAGAGAACCTGTGTTGGATGTGAAATCTTTCACAAAGTTCGTCAACATCCTGATTCTTGAAAGGCCTCCCATTATCAGTTTTGATAGAATTAGGAATTCCATATCGGCAAATGATGTAATTCAAGATAAATGAAGAAATTTGTTTATCGGTCACGGTTGTCAAAGGAACAACTTCAATCCATTTTGTAAAATACTTTGTAGCCATGATGATGAATTTATGCCCATTTGATGATGAAGGATGAATTTTGCCAACAAGATTTAGTCCCCACTGAGAAAAAGGCCATGTCGGAGTGAAAGGCTGCAGTTCCTGTGCAGGTGCATGAATAAGATTCCCATGGATCTGGAATTTAGAACACTTCTTGACAAAATTAAAAGATTCTCTCTCCATAGTAGGCCAATAATATCCCATTCTAACAAGTTTCTTGGCTAAGGTTAAACCGCTTGAATGAGTTCCACAAATACCACCATGAACCTCTTGTAAGGCTTTTTCAGATTTTTCATGTTCAAGACATCGAAGGAGCATACCATCAAGACCACGTCGGTAAAGGATATCGGCGATCAAGGTATAGTGGGATGATTGGCATATAAAATTCCTCTTTTGGTTTTGGGATAAGTCTAGAGGTAAGATGTTATTTTTTAGGTAGGTATAAGTCTTGCCATATAAAGCTGAATCAGAACCGGTTAAATGGCATATGACTTGGGTCTCAAGATTATCATAGGCGGGAGAAAACAATTGTTCCACGAAGAATTCGTACCATTTTTTATTTTTTGATAATTGTAACAAGGAAGCAATTGTAGCCATTGCATCTGCAGCTTTATTATCAATCCTTGGGATTTGTGAAAACTTGATTGCCACAAAATACTTTTTAAAATCATGCACCATGTTCTTGTAAGGTAGCAGCTTATCATCTTTAGTCTAATAATCATCATTGATTTGATTAATGACAAGTTGTGAATCATCGTAGACTTGCAACTCTATAATCCGCCATTCCAATGCTATCTTCATTCCTGTGAGCAATGCTTCATATTCAGCCATGCTATTTGTGTAGGGAAACATCAACCGATATGATTTCGGAATGGTATGTCCTTTAGGTGTGACAAAAAAATCCCTGCCCCCGAGCCATGTTGCGTGTAAGATCCATCAAAGTACAATGTCCATAATTTCTTAATTGTTTCTATGAAGACGTCTGCATCAAGAAATTCAATGTGCATTGGGTTTTCTTCTTGTAAAGGTGCTTCGGCTAACTGATCTACTATGACCTATCCTTTTATAGCTCTTCGATCTACATAGTGAATGTCAAACTCACTTAAGATCATTACCCATTTTGCAAGTCTTCCTGTTAAGGTAGCTTTGCTTAAGAGGTATTTTAGTGGATCGATTTTGGTTATCAACTTAATTGTATGAGCCAACATATAGTGTCGCAACTTTTGAGAAGCAAACACTACTGCTAGGCAAGCTTTTTCAATGAAAGTGTAGTTTAGTTCATGACTTGTTAAAGTTCTGTTGATATAGTATATAGCCCTTTCTTTGCTTGTAGAATCCTCCTGTGCTAGTAATGCTCCCAAAGATACTTTTGTTGCTGAAATATAGAGTATGAGTGGCTTTCCTGGAACTGGTGGAATTAGGACTGGTGGATTCATGAGATATTGCTTGATCTGATTAAATGTTGCTTCACACTTTTCCTCCCATTTGAATGGGACATTTTTATGCAATAGATGTGTAAATGGTAAGCTTTTGTCTGCCAATTGAGCTATAAACCTCCTGATGGATTATATTCATCCTTGCAGTGATCGGAGCTGACTTATATTTCATGGTGGCAGCATGTCCATTATAGCGTGTACTTTTCCTGGATCAACTTCTATGCCCTTTTCTGAAACAATGTATCCCATGAGTTTTCCAGATTTAACGCTGAAGACACATTTCTTTGGATTGAGTCAAACATTGAACTTCTCCATTCTGATAAAGATCTTTAACAAGATTTCGAGATGTCCTCTTGTGTTAGATTTGGCAAGGAGATCATCGACGTAATATTCCATGAATGTGTGCATCATATCATGAAAAATTGTTGTCATTGCTCTTTGATAAGTCGCTCCTGCATTTTTAAGCCCAAATGGCATTACGTTCCAGCAATAAGTACCCCAAGGGCACATGAACGTTGTTTTATCTTGATCCTCTGGTGCAATCTTTATCTGGTTGTATCCTAAAAATCCATCCATTAATGAATACATTGCATGGCCAGCAGTTAAATCAACAATCATATCTATGTTTGGCAAAGGGAAGTCATCTTTGGGACATGCTTTGTTCAAGTCTCTGAAATCTGTACGAATTCTAATCCTTCCGTCCAACTTTGAAATAGGTACGATATTGGAGATCCATTTTGCATAGTCAATAGATCGAATGAATCCAACATCTAAAAGCTTCTTTAACTCTTCTTTAACCAATAATGCAACATGTGGATGCATTTTTCTGAGTTTTTGCTTCACAGGTTTTGCCCATATGTTTATAGATAGATGATGCATTATCAGATTAGGATCTAACCCTGGCATATCTACATATGACCAAGCGAAATTGATTTGATTCTCCTTCAAGAACTCTGTGAATTTCAGTACTTCTTCCACTATTAATGATGCTGCAAGTTGCAAGATTTTTGGCTGCTCTATTGTACCTATATTGATTGATTTTGTTGGCTCAATCAAAATAGAAGATCTTTCTTCATAATGTTTGGGAAGAGTGTCAAGTTTCTCATCCTTCAGTGCCTCAAAAAGTTTTTCACCGTCGGATTCGCTCTTTATTTTTCTCTTGTTGTGATCTACCACAGCCGTTTTTCGGTTTTCACCGATAGATCCATCTTTTATTTCATTTATTTTGTAGCTAAGAGACTTGACACCCTCCCTATCAAAATCTTGAGAATGAGATTCTTTGATGGAACACTTGTTTTCTTGATTAGATGAATAAAGTAAATTTACAATATCCTCATCATCATGGAATGTAGGGATATGAATAGGTGCATCGTTGTCCCAATCAATAAGTTCCGGATAGACTAAAGGTATGGGATCATTAGGTTGAGTAAGGTCTTGAGCTGTCAAATTCATGATATGATTATCATTTTCATGATGGACAAGGTCTATGATGGTATTCTCCTGTTGATTATCAATCTTGTTAAAATCTGAATCATCCTCACTTGATTCATCGTCATACCGTGGTTCAAATTCAAGTGATTGTGTTCCCGAGCTTTCTCCTTGTATGAGAATGGGTGCATATTTGTGTACGGTATCAACTTGTTTGTCTCTCCAAAATTCATCATTATAGATAGTGTCCCATTCATATTCATTAGAATCAGTATCTGAACTATTCTGCAATTGGAAAACTGATTCATAATTTTTTTGTAAAGTGACATCTTCGTGGGGTTTATCTGAAATTGATTCTCCTTCATGAGTTTGTTGTGCTTGCTATGAAGTTGACTCTTTTGTATCCTTACCATATCCAAGTCCTGTTTTATCTTTTGGATGCATCGAAATAGGTTGAATTGGCTCAATGATTCCTTCTTTTCTTTTTCCTATAGGACCATTTCCTTCATAGCCCATTCTTTGCATGATAGTATACCCTTTGCCATATTGTTCGATAGGTAACTTGATGTGCAAGACAGATTCATCTTCATCTTTGTATAGCCAACTTAGGATGTCCCTATCTTCAACTTCTTCCTCAATAGTGTTAGCTTTAATGAATTGTCCATCAAACTTTGTGATTGGCATAGAAGTTTGGGATGTAGAGGCTATTGCAATCTTTTGATTTGATAGGGTTGGTTGACCATGTGACCTTGGAGAAGGAGGTAAGCTAGAAAGGCATAGCGAATATTCGCCTACTCCTTTGTCTTTTAAATGTAACTTGGTGTCAAGATTCTTTTTCAATTCTTGCAATTGGCCTTGTAGATTGGAAGAAGAAGCAATAAGAGCCTCCCTATTGTGCGGCACAAAGGCGTCTTGAGTTGCTTGGAGATTTGAACAAGTTTGGGTGCTATTGTAGTCAGCTTGTATAGTTATTTCTTGTCCATCATATGGAAACTTGAGGCATTGATGGAACGTTGATGGTACCACTTGCATATCATGAATCCATGGACGACCCAAAAGTATATTATAGGAAAGATCAGGATCTAGAACTTGACAAAAGGTATTTTTCACAACAGGTCCCACTCTGATAGGTAGCATTATTAGTCCTTTAGAAGCTTTTTCTTCATCATCATATGCTTTGATAGTTATTTTCCTTCGTGGATCAATGGAATTTTCTGATATTCCTAAAGCATGTATTAGCTTTAAGGTACAAATATTTAAACCAGATCCTCCATCTATCAAGACATGTCTAATTCGGTGTTTATGGATCATGACTTCAAGATAAAGCGATGAATTATGCGGATGTGTCATGGAGGCATCATCTTTTTCGGAGAATGAAAGACAAGTGAGGGAATACAAATGTCCTACCATGGCTTGAAATTTGTTTACATCTAGATCAGTGTCGACAGTTGTGTTTACAAGAGCTTCTTCTAAAATATTCTTGTGTACAGGGGATATTTTGAGAAGTTCAAGGATGGAGATTTGAGCTGATGTTTTTCTCAATTGATCAACTAGATTATAATGACTTGGAGGAGGAATAGCTGCCTTAGATGAACTTCCTTTTAAGACAACTTTTGCTTGTCCTCTCGTAGTCACATTCACTTGTTGATATTCTTGTTTTTCCTTGATTTTGATAACATTAACCCGCTGATCATTTGTATAAATGTGGCGGATTATGTTGTCTTCAACATTATTTATACTTTTCGCTTTGGTATCTGATGTTTCCCTCTTTTGATAGTTTGGTAAAGGATCTTTGAATGTTTGATGATCGTCGTTGGTATGATGTCCTTCAATTGTGATGGTGCCATTGTCAATTAAATCTTGTACTAGATTTCGCAAGGCTTGACAATTATTTTTTCTATATAACTGTCAAGCATCAATTATAATTGCAATAATACGAGTCATTTCATGATGGTGTTTTGACTTGTGGCTCATAATCTCTTTGTGGTGGTAATGTGATAACCTTATTATCGAGAAGCTCCTTGAGAGCAGACTCAAGAGATTGACCCAAAGTGGTAAAATTCTGTCGATTTGCAAAGAATGGAGGTCTGGATGGATTTGATGTTTGGGTATTGCCAAGATTGTTATTGAAATTATCACGATTATCCTTGTTGTTTTGATTGGTCATGTTTTCTTGATTGGAATTTTGTCCTTGTTGATTGTTGTTTCCTTGTTGGTTGGTATTTCCTTGTTGGTTGTTTCGTGGAGCACTTGATAGGTTGAAGATAGATGATCTTGTTCATAGATTGTTTGCATCCACTATACCATCATTGACAACATTTTTATTTCTATTCCAAAACCTTGTTTTATCATTGTTGTTATGATTGGATGAACTTGGATTATCAAGTTTTATTACTCCTCTTTTGACTAAGGCCCCTTCAATGGTGATTGTGTTTTCAATGAATTTTTCAAAGTTAGGAGGACAATGAAGATTAAGCCTGTAGCTTAATTCTTGATCTAGGCTATTGATGAAGACATCCATCTTTTCTTTTTCAGGAATAGGATGAGAATATCATGCAAACAATCTTCTCCATCTTTGCAAAAATGTAGTGAAAGATTCCCCTACTTTTTGTTTCACTTTACAAAGATCAAGCATGGTTATCTGGTGTTGGATGTTGTAGGCATATTGTGATATAAACTGATTTATTAACTCCTCAAAGGTTTTGATGGGGGGAGTGATCTTGGAAAGCCACTCCATGGATTTTCCACCCAAACTTCATGGAAACAATTGCATTAAGTAGGTATCTTCATAAGTGAAATCTAGACTCATATTTCAGAAATCCCTCACATGTTCAATGGGGTCAGTTTTCCCATTGTACCTATCAAATTTAGGGATTTCATAATGTTTTGGAAAAGGAATCATTTGAAGACTCCTATCAAATGGATAAGGACATATTTCATCCAAAACATACTTATTTGTTGCACCCCCTTGCATTTCCTTTATTTTCCCTTGTAATTTTTTTATCTGTTGAGTAAGGGCACTAAAATCATTAGGAGGAGTGTCAGGATTCTCTTTAATCCCTTCTATATCAAAATTGGCAGGTAACTTAGCTCCTTGATTAGCCAATGAAAGGAAATATCTTTCTTTGTTTCGTTCTAAAATCCTTTTTATAAGAGTATGGAATTGGGGATCCTGCTCTGCTTCTTGAAGCTTTTCTTCTGTTATCTCTTCAATATGAAATGGATTCTCTTCCTTCTCACTATTATCACCCATTTTGCTTGTGGTACTTTCTCTTTCGTCTTTTTCTATGTGCTTTCTAGATCTCGTGACAATAGGCATAAGCTTTGCCCCAAATTCTACTAACTTTTGATCAAAAGAATGAAATAGTGCAATTTTTGATGGATATGAAATTCAAGATAGAATGAAGATTCTATGACTTAAAAGATTTCTAGTCTTTAGCTCGTGTTTTCCCTAATTGAAAGGATAAAAATCCTGTTTGCGGGAATTTTAAATAAAAGACCAAGAAAAATGACTTTGCACTTTATTAAGTTTGATCGTAGTTTCGTAAAAAGATGGATTTGTGATAAATGCCTAATGTGATTGAGTTCTCTATTGCAAAAATTGATTCGGACGAGTAGAATATTCAATTACAGGTTGGGGAATATAAGAAGAACGAATACGCTGACTGTGGTTGTGCCTTTGAGAAAGGGCTCTTCTTTGAAAGAAATCTCGTGAGTATAATGGTTCTACAGCATAATCGTTAGTGAAACCTCTACCACAGTCGTGATATCGATGGATAAAGGTTCTATGTTTAAGTAAAACCTTTCGACTTTGGTACAAAAATCGTCTTTTCTTCAATAGTTTCTTGTAGCTAAGTGGTTTCTTTGGCTTTTTGATTCGTTTGAGAATGGATTTCTTAACAAAGGTTGTGGATTTCCAATCTCTTAACATGAGAGTAATCAATGTAAATGTGAGTTTTGGATGATCTTTACTGAATTAATGTTTTGAAGACACATCAAGCAAGTTGTAGAATAATTGTTTTTAAGTCCTATACTAAACATTAAGTGTATGATCAAAATGTTTTTCAAAAATTGTTTTCACAGGTTTTACACATGACAGATAGTTCAAGCAGACTTGCTCTTAGTACTCAGGTAGGTCACTATAATAATCAATAGCCCACATCTTAGAACTGTGTCGACTCACACAGCCGTGTTACCCCCAAAGGGGCGCCCGTGTTTTTGTCTTTTCCAGGCGCGTACTCAAAGTGACGGAAGTGGATACCGGATCCCCTGAGCAAACAGTCTTTGGCAGTTATATGGTGAGTATCTTGGGGGTAGATTCTTCCCTCCCCTGCACTGTGATTATTATGATGTTCGGAAACTGACTTCAGCTGGATACTACACTAAGTTCGTAGTAAGGGTTTCCATTCGGTGTGGCAATAATAAACTCCCTCAGGAGACCTCCCAACTTTTAGAACAAAGGCTTTGGGGATGGTTATCTTGCACACTACTGTCAAATGGGATTTTCATCAACCATCCGCATTTGATTAAAGTGGGTTGGAAAACTTGGCTTTAGTTGTTCCCACTTAGGTCGTTCCCGTAGGGTGAGTACTTTTTCCCACTACGACAGGCCTTCTAAAAGGTTTTAACAAAGCTTGAAATTGCATGAAATAGAATAGATGAGTCTAGCATTTTGATCACCCAATTAAGGGGAGAGCATAGGCCTATCACCGTTTTAATCATAGCAAGCAAGAGTTCAATTTTAAGCCCAAATAAACAATTTTCTATGCTAGGTGAAGATGTTGCTTCACAAAGGCATGGAGTTCTTTTTAGTCCAAAATAGAAAATGAGGTGACTATCCTAGGATTGCTTCATTTTTGAATTAAGTGACTATCCTAGGATTGGTTCATTTTTTATTTTTTTTAAGCTCTTACTGGCCGCGGTCGCGTCGGATCCAATCAAATTTTACTTAAGTCACAGATTACAGTTGCAGACTTACAAATTATATGCTAAAATAAAGAAATGCGCTAAAATAGACATCAAGAGCGCTAAAACAAAAATGCTCTAAGGAAACTAAAAATAGCACTACATAATCATTAAATAGCACTACATAACCATTAAAGAGTGCTACAGAATCATTAAAGAGCGCTACAGAATAATTAAAATGCATTGTGGAAATTTCGAAGAGGGCTGTGGAATTTTCAAAGAGTGTTGTAGAATCCTCTGTGGGCGCTAAAGAACCTGCAATAAGTGCTAAAATAGAGTTAAAGAGCGCTAAACTGGGTGTGATATGTGTTGAAGCGTGTTTGATGCGCTAATACGCTCTTCCAACTATAACCTGTCAGAAAAATCTACACAAAGATGTTAAAAATTGGGGCAGTTGCCCCACGGTAGGCACCAAAAATGTGTGTGGGAAATGTTAGTGTCAAAATGAGATAACAAAAACACACCAATGCAACATTAAACTAAAGAAAGCTAAATAGAATGAAATCAAACTGAGCTTCTTCAGAATCGTTCCATTGTCCTCTATCTCCAGTAATTCGCCTGAAGCTGTTGCTCTCAGATTGTATAAGCAAAGCTTCTCAGAATGACAATCTGTAGAACAGGTATGCAAAGGGAGAGTACTTCTCTATCCTATATGTTGGTGGAGTGCAATGCTGTAGTTTATGCACAGGAGCTGTGGATTATGAATGCTATTGAAACTATGATATGAGGATGATAGGCCATGATATGAAATGTTGATATGCTAGGCTATGCTATGCTCAAATATAGAATGCTATGGATGCTAAAAGGATATGCTATTGCAGATTGGCTATAGTTTTCCCATACAAAAGCTTCTTCTTTTTTTCAAAGACCCGACAGTCCTTTTTATAGCTTTTTGCAGGCAAGAGCCTGGCTGGCAAAGATCAATGGCTATGGATAGTCTGATAAATTTGAATGGTGAGAGATGGAGAGGTTGAGAGGAAGATGGAAGATGTTGGGAGGTTGGAGAGAAGAATGGAGGTTTGTCTTCAACCCACGGGAACAACTTTGCTCAAAATAGAGAAATTTATTGATTTTCTGTTTTGAAGTTGTTTCACGGTTGTTGTAGGTAATCCAATATTAAATAAATAAATTTATTTAATTTTATGTGAGTTTGAGGATTTGAATTTTTGATGTGAATGGACATTAGAAGATTTAATTAAATGTTTGGGATATTTAATTGTGAATAGACTTTAGAAGAATTAATTAAATATTTGGAATATTTAATTGTGAATGGAATTTAGAAGATTTTTAGAAGAAAAGAATATTTAATCTTTATTTGAATAAAATATTCAAGCCAAGATTATTTGATAATTAATATAAATAAATCATATTTTTTATTTAATTAATTAAGAAATGGATAAGGAAAGTGATTAAATAAACTTATTTATTTAATCAAAATGAAAGAATGAACAATATAAATAAATTATTTAGATTTATTTATACGCAAATTGAATTCAGAGATTTAATTAAATATTAAAAATATTTAATTAATTGCCAGACTATCGTGATGTGACCATTTTTAGGTGTATACATTAATAAGATAAGGTAAATTCACTATAATAATTTTTGTTTTAAATATAATAATAATGGTTTTTTTGTTTTTTGTTTTTTTTTTTCTAGGGGAAATGTAGAAAGAATATCTATTCTTTGTTTTCTTTATTTGTATAAATTATTTTATTTTGTTAATACTATTTTTATTTATTTTATATTGGTTTCATGGAACGGTTAGATCTTTTTCAATGGTCAACCATCATTCTACCACATTCTCAACCGTTGATCATTAAAGTTAATCGGTAATGTTCATATAGGGAACACTTCAGCATAAATATTAATTGCATTAATTAAATGTTGGTTTCTAGAATAATAAGGCCTTAGAATGCATAATTTGCCAAATTAGAAGCTTAATTAAGTCCAATAAATTAAAAGGAACCCAAACATAGTGTGAAATTGTAAATGGTATACAACTTCCCACACTACAAGACACACTAATTATTTTGAAAAAATTACTAATTACCTTTATAAGTTAAATAAAATTTAAGCTAGCACTAATAAATCTAAATACACACTAAGTTTGAACACTAATAAAATATTTTGAAATTAAACGCTAATTTAATTAAATGCATGTAGCAATTAAGCTATTATATTATAGAAAAGGCAAGATGAATAACTTATAAATCTACTAATCTAGATCCTCTACGAAGAAAAATCAAGATACTTGATTTATTGCTTCAAAATCTTTGGGTAAATTTGAAACTTCTAATTAAATAATTGTTTTAATGTTTTTTAAAGAAACATTAATTTACTAAAAGTAGGTCGAAATCTTTTGAGATAAATTAGAACCTTCTAAATTAAATAAAATGGATTTAAAGTTGAATAAATTTAAAACTTCTAGTAAAATTTATTTTGCTCAAGGTTCAAAAGATATTAAAATTATTTATCTAATTTTCAAATCAAAATTTAGCTATAAATTCAATTAGAAGACTATATACCTCAAATTTGTTGTTAATAATTTTATCCATTATAGACACCTAAAATTGACCACTTTTCATTTGGTCAATTTACCCCTAATTCGACCAATTTCATATCATATATATTAATTAAATAATACTCTATTATTTAATTAATATTCAATTATCTTTTAACCTATTTATTTATTTTAATTCCCAAATCCCCTTTCCTCCAAATAGGAACTAAATCTAATTATTTAATTCATATTTCCTCTCACCTCATGTCCCATCCTCTAGCTCTCTCACTTGCCCTCTAATCCTAATTCTAACCATTCACCTAATCTACCCACTAATCATTTGCACTCACTTAATCCTTCATTAAGTGGGTCAACCCTCTCCATCATATCAAGCACATGGCTCTTTGTACTTGTGACATGGTCTTGGTACCATGCCACATGCACCTTGTTCTTTCAAAGGTACAATCTCCCTCTCAAGCCCTCTCATTGTTCCACTTGGCACAATCTTGTGGCTTGAGATATCACCTCTCATCTCAACCCTTGATCTCCATCAAGAAATCTCAACCCTCTATCCATTTTCATCTAAATCTATATATCCAACCCTTAACCACTATAAAAAAATCTCTCATTTTCACTTGGAGTGTTGCTATGCTGCCGAAATTTCTAGTGAACACACATCTAATCATTAATCTTGGGAAAATCTACTAAACAAGAGGCTTACTATGTTGGTTTGAGCTTTCTTGCCTTATCTTGAATTTGTTTGATTTTATTGCTTAAATCATTCACATTGAGCACATTTTCATGCACACACCCATTCCTTTTATTTCGACTTTTTGAAAGAATTATTTAAGCATAGTTATTTTGGAAAAAAAAAAGTTTACTAAATAGTTTATATATATTTAATAGCATGTAATTATGAAAAAAAATTATTAATTATTCAATGGTAATGAAATTAAAATAATTTTGTGATAAGAAATTTAATTTAAAATTTTCTCTAATATACCTAAAATAAAGTAAATTTATTTATTATTGTACTATTAAATTGTATAAATACTATCTAATTAATTTTATACATATATTTAATTTTTTTTTACTTAAATGTTATTATTTATACATATTTTTAAAAAATAAATAATAAAATTTAAAATTTCATTTTATAAGCTATATGTTTTTTACTTATTATTTTTATTTTCTTTAATGAAGGCCTTACGACTTGCAAAGAGGTCACGACCCTTTATGCGGGTCACATCCTACAAAGAGTTTGCAACCCTTTATGCAGGTCACAGCCTACAAAGAGGTTGCGATCCTTTATGTAGGTCATGACCTGCACAGACCCCAACCTACATAAATGTTGTCGGTCTATTAAATATAAATTTAAAAAAATCATATTTATATTATAATTTTGCAAAAATAAATAAATGGGAAGATATTTCCTATTCATCTTTGGCTTTGGTTCTCCTTAAGAGGAGAAATGTTGTTTAAAGATCTTGTAGCATCTTTAGCATTCAATGTTGAGAATCCATAATTGATGTAGAATAATCTACATTGAGGGTGGGTTGCATGGTCTCTTTTCTTCTTTCTAATGTGGGGGGAGAATTTGTCCTCACATGGGGTTTTATCCTTCTCATATATATTAGAGAACATCTTTCATTCTTTTCTATCTTTTGGAGTGTGTTTTTCCTACAAGTTTTCTCTTCTTTTCTTATTGTGAGATATTCTTTTGTACATGGGTACCTCATTTAGCCTTGTCATTAAGACCCATATTTGCATCTTTGCATGTTTTTCCCTCTAAGTTCCATTTAAGGGGGTGTTCTAGTGTGAATAGAGTTATTTCCCTAACTAGTTTCACTCTTGGGTCCTTTCACACCTTGTCACTTTAGTTTTCTTATGGTTTTCTTAGGATATTTTCACTTTATGTCTCGTCATAAGATTAAGGAATATGTCACAATATTATGTTTTCCTATGTCTAACCCTTTCCTATATAACAAGGTTTCACTTTATACTTTATTACAAATTCTATTTGCATCCTTTGATAGATAGGAATATAGTTTATTTTTGTTATAATGATCTTCTAAGTTCTTTATGCTTTCTATTAGGCCTTAGATCTTAGGTGGATATCTTTATAACCAAATATTACACACTTTCATATCATCCCATATCCAAATATCCTCTGTTATCTTAGAGAATTTACTATAGGAATTTTTTGAATTGGTGCACTAAAGAGGATTAAAATCTACATATTCATCTTAGAAGTATTTACATAGCTGAAACTTATTTTCTTCGATCATTGGAATTACTATAAAGATAATTGTTCTAGGGTTGATCTAGGAGAACTTGTACCCTAGTGATCTTGTAACTCTATTAAGGCATCCATAAATACCATCAACTCAAAGAAAAACAAACAATAGTAAATCCAACAAACCAAAAAAATAGAAATGCACATATAGTAGGATCAAATCCACACCTTAGAGAATATATCCACATTTATGAAAATGATCTATGGACATATATTTGACCTAGATAAAGACATAGATATTACCTAGAATCTAAGGCTAAGCATAGATATAGAGGTTTTATTTCTAGTCCTAAGACAATTCATATTCAAGAATTAGACTAGAAGTATTCATCATCTATTAAAGACATTAGATTTCCATAGTCCATAATATTGGATATTGAATATCTTTGGATTTAATTGTGATATAATTTTTCCATCAACATTCAATATCCAACATTCATCATCTAGTTTATAGCTACTTGTGTCATTAGTCTATAGCTAAGTGTCATTAGCCATCTTTGCATTTATTTTCCTAATTTAGCATTTAATATTATCTCTCCAAATGCTCTCATTAATTATTCTAGGTTAATTTATGATATATTAAGTTTAGGTAAAGTTTAAGTTTTTCTTTGAAAATTGTTCATGTCAAATTTACATACACTATTTAATCAAAATGATGTCTCCTTTATGAACATGGAATTTTTCTAATAAATATAAGATTGAATCATTTTAAATGTTTTAATGACTAAAATCACATACTCATGCCCCTTTCCCTTCATGTTTTTGACTTGCAATGGTTGGGATATTCATATGTATTGATTAATATGCAAGTTGTCATATTTTGCATGGAAGTTTGCAAATAACATTATCCTAGATTATCCCCATTATCACTCATCCCTGGGATATGAATCCAACTTCAAATCTAACCATTTAACACCCTAATTTAGATCTACATGTGTGGGTTCAACATGAGTCATTTCTTTGCAAAAGGATTTGAGCCCTAAGCTTTTAAATTTGAATTTCTTAATTTGGGAAAATGTTTCCCTCCCTTACTAGTCGTTTTGAGTTTATTAAAGCACAACCTTTTTCAATTCACACATTGGAGTGGTATATTTTAGGACTAACCCTAATTGATTTAGATCATCTAAAATTATTATCAAAGCATTCATATGAGAGGATCATAACACCCTCATAGAGCATTACAATTGCATCATCTACTTGTATCATTTTATTAGGCATATTACATGTTTGCTTGTTGTCTTTGATATTTGTTCATCATTGTTGAATCAATTTTCCTAGGGGCTTGATTGAGGAGAACATGACTCTCACTCAACAATTCTCTAAATGTATTTGTATATGTTGCCCCACATCATACACAATTACAACAAGGCAAGGTGAACAAAACTCCAGTCAGTAGATTTCACTTGTGTGGGTCTAGGTTCAAATTTGCACATGAGTTCACTTCTCCAAGCATAGATTTGAATGAGAGAGAAACACAACCAATTTACAAATTATACAACATTCATCTAGATAAAACCGTAATTTTTAACACATTGATAAATCCATTCTTAATATCTTCAACAATATATCCCCATTAAAACTCGTATTAAATATCACACTTAATTTATTTAATTCTACATTTATTATTTCAATCCCAACTCTAAAATCCCAAAATTTTATTATAATTTGTGAAAAAAAATCCCAAAAGAAGAAGAAAAGGGTGCACTTTTGAAATTTTCCAACTAATAAGAGAGTTGGATAATAATTGTTTTATTAATATCATTAAAAAATAAAGAATGGCAGCTGCCGACAACGAATAAAACGAGAAAGCAAGCTGTGGAAGAGAAAAATAAGCATTCTCTAAATTCACCATGCTGGTTTGACAATATAAAATAATCCCAATGCTTTCAGAAATAACCCATATATCCCTGCAATCGGATTTCAGGATCTGTTTCTGAATTGCCCAATTCTGATGATAACTGCGCTTTTTCTATCTTTGAAACACTTCTCATTGCCTTTTGGGCAGAAAACTGTTCCACGGTAGTACTGAAGAAGCGAATCTGAAACTCCAGCCAATTGCAAATCTGTAATTTTCAATTCTGTTGAGCAAATCTTCAACAGTTGCTATTCCAATCAATTTTTTCTTGTGGTCTTTGCTCATTGTGTACAGTTTGAGCAAGGCAATAGGCTAAGCTTGCTCCATACACAATAAGGACAGAAAGCTACAGAGAATTTCTAATTAGGAAAAGGAATGTCCTAATAAGACTAGGCAAGTTTTTGAGCGCCGAGCTTTACCAGCTCAAAACCAAATCAAATCAAATCAAACCTGTGAATACCCAGATGAACCTTTGAATACACATTTCTTAAATACTCACATGTTTTATATCAGAGCTTGTTCTTTTCGTTTTTCTACTTCCCGATTCAGCCCTGCTAGATTTCTCTGTCAACAGATCTGATAACAAACTCTCTAGCTGCTCTGGAGTGTACCTCAAGTACTTCTTTCCGTCCGTACTCTGGTCAAGCAAATGGCTGAATGTTTCAATATAGCTTCTGTAGGCAGGAACGACGGTTTGAACAATTTTCACAAAAGTGGCCTCCCTGAGATCTTCCTCAGAGATCAACCAACTCTTGTGTGTTTCATAGATGGTCTCAAGTGTCGCATTGAATGCCCTAAGTCTCTGCTTAAACAAGTCGCTCGCCCCTCCTCTTCCACCACTGGACATGACCAATCCATCTCTATTCAGAGTCTTCAACAGAGGCCCCCATTTCTCCTTTTCATAACTCAAAACATGCTGGTTAACAAGCCGCTTCCTCTGCTTCAACCAGTCCTCGCCCAGGACAGATCCCAGCTCACTGTCTCTGGCTCTCTTGAATATATACCAATAGCTATTCATTAGAAATAGGTCTGCCAGTGCGGTTTCACTGTACCCCTTTGCTCTGGTTCTCAAATTCAACTCCAAAGAATCTATAACAAGACCAACATTTTGTGCAAGGCTTGTATTGTCCTCCATTTCCAAAGCCCCTGTCATCACTTTTCCATATTCAGTCACCATGAATTTGAGATAATTTACAACATAACTAGCAATCCTTGGTGCAGTTCCATCTGTAGAAATCCCTGCATCCTCCACAATTTGCCCCTTAAAGTCTCTCAACACTTGGCAAGCACTATGCATCAATTTTTTCTCCAAATCCTGTAACCTAACCCTGATTTCCAAGCATCCTGACCCTTCAAAAAGATTTCCAAAATCCTCCTTCAGGCTTTGCAATCCTTCAAGCATATCCAACAGTTTAAACAGCTTCTGGGGTTGAGTTTGGCTCAGTGCAACAGCTTCCCCAAACTCTATCAGCGCACTCACACCACTCCTAAAAACCAAATTTCCAAAACACTTTGTCCATACCTTTTCCCCAAATGTCTCAAAAATCTTGCAGCAGAAATTCCTCTCAAAACACACCATTATCTTCACTGTTTTCTTCAACATCATCAACCATTCTGCAACATAGCCTTCTAGATCACGCCACTCTATTTTATCAACACTCTCTGCAGTATTATACCTAAGATAATGAGTCTCCATGCTTTTGAAGCTCTCTCTCAGGATCTTAATTCTGACTTCCCAATACATTTTCAAGCACTTCTGATCCCTGCCAAAGTTATTCAACTTCTCTGCAATTATTTTGATTAATTCAATGCCCCGTAAATCCAAAGTTAAAACCAAATCCTCCTTCTCAAAAGATTTTTCACCATGAAGATTTATTGGAACACTGTTTTCCACGAGAACCGACATGAAAGCTGATTCAAGCCTTTTTAATGCCGAAGCCAGCAGTTCTGAGCCATTTTCCATGAAACTCTGAGAACCCACCGTCTCTAAAGCCTCTAATGCTTCATTCAATACATGCATCCTATAACTATCTGATATCCTGTTCTCACCCGCCATATGAATGGCACCTTTCAAGCACTCTACCATTGTGGGGTATTTCTGGTTGATATGACTTAGATGTTCCTCCAAATCCGAGATTGTTTTAGCATACATGTGCAGGTCTTTTAGTGGGTCATCCATTAGAACAGTTTCCATATTTCTAATAGTTTCCATGGCCTCGAGGATGACCCAAGTGGGCTCTAATGCTCTATCTACAGAGTCTGACAAGTTCTTGGACTCCTTGGATTGGGTTAACAGGGGTGTCATAACATGCTCCAGATTTGCTCTCTCTCTTTCAATTTGAATCAGTTTTCGGTCAGATTTTTCCAGGGATTTGCTAATTTGTTTGGCTGCTTCCATGCTCTGCTGAAGAGACTGCCGAGCTCTGAGGATATCCATGGTAGACAACTTCTCTCTCGCTTCAATGCTGATTTTGGAGGTCAATGATGCTTTTCTACCAAGTATTTGAAGCTTTTCTATATTGCAATGAATGAAAATGTCAAACAGTCGTTACCCCGAGAGCAACTTCCTTGGAATTTCATTATTTCAAGCAAACCCTTTTTTAGCTTATTCTAACATATGTTAGATAAATTGGGGAATCCCAACGTGTACGCAGAGTTACAAGTCAGGGCGCAGTACATAACATGGAATTTGATTTTGTCAGTGTTTCAGGATCATACTTTTCTAAATCCCAGTATTCACCAAATCTACATCCATAACCCACCTCAAATGACCGAACAGTGTAAGGCGTAGATTGATTCCTGAGAGCTTGGAGTACGTGTACACCGCCGCGTTTCCTTATATACTCAAATTGCAGTTGCCAGGAAGTTATCGGAATTTGGCAAACCTTCACAAAATAAAATAAAATTCAAATTTAAAGTGATGTTGCCAAAGTTGACTAGGCCAATTACTCTGTGGACCAAACCAATGTAGCTCTTGGAGCACGTTTACATTATCTTTGGAATATTATTTAATGAGCTTTTAGATCAAAATGACTTTTGACTTTCCGTGGTTTCTAAGAAGGGTTGCTTCAACCTAATTTAGAACATTATTTGATCATTATTGGGTACATATTTTCAAGAACTTTGACCTTGTGCTCACTTGCAAGAAAGAAGCTTCAACCTAATCCAATGAGAAATAAAAAATTATAAGTAAAGCCACATCAAGTGAAATGAATTATATAGAATGTAATGAAATAATTTGTACTACAGAGAATATAATTAGAAATATGTTGCAAATACTTGAGAATAATAAGTTATTTTTAGAGGACGAACTTTTAAATTTTGCAATAAGAATATAATTCGCAATATGATATGAATAAACTAATCACTACTTCTTATATAGAACTACCTATATACAACATACTTAGGCTATGGATGTCACCCAAGTCAACTTAACTACCTATATAAGACTAAATAAATGATCATATGAATTAAGTGAGGGTTATGCTAGCCACAAGTCAACTACACATATTCCCATGCACACTATAGATTAAGGGTGTTGCACCCCCCTTCACATAGGCATGGTTCTTGACATTGATCAATTGTGGATGCCTTTGCATAAATTTTTCATCTTCCCATGCGACATCTTTGATAGACAAATTCTTCCACTAAATGAGGTACTTTATGATTGTCCTAGTCCTCAAGTTCATTATGTGTGTCTAAAACATTATGTCTATATACAAGATGATTCTTCCTCCTTATCTAGGTCTAGTAACACTGTCTAGTTAGGAACATGTTAACCAATAACCTTCTTTAACATAACCCATGAAAATTGGATGTATCTTTGTTGTTGGAGGTAACTCAAGCTTGTAAGCTACACCACCAATCTTTTGCAAAATCTTATATGAACCATAAATTTTCAATGGAAACTTATTTTTCTTCTTTTGTTGCTTCAAGGACATTTGCTTATATGGTTGCTATTCTCAAGAAAACCCAATCAACCACTTCAGAACTCCTTTTAGTACAATTTTGGTCAACTTGTTGTTTGGTTCGATTTTGTGTCATGGCCAAATTCTTCTTGAGATTAGAAAGCACTTAAATTGTTGATGATTCACGTGATCTTCCATAGCATGAACACTTGGTGTAACCTTCAATAGTGATGTGATGGATGGGAGATGGTATCCATCTACTGCCATAAATGGATTTTTTTTTAAGCATTGTGGAAGAAAGTGTTATACCACCATTTCCTACTAGTATTCAAGCCACCCATTGAGATTATTTATCTAAGGTGAAAGAACATAGATACCTTGTTGGTGTAAGTCTTTATTTTCCTATTGGGTTAATTTATTTCCCTTAGTCATAAGTTTTTCTATAATTTTATTAAGCTTTCTTTGGATACTAAAGTAATTTTATTATTTAATAACTAGGAGTTAAGGTGATGAGGTGCCCCCACCCTTAAAGGGTGGAGGATTTACCTTTTTCATCACTTTATTTAATATTGGTGGTTATTCGTTGTCAATTCTTATTGGTTGATTTGCCACCTCCATTATCTCCTTAGTTCTATATAAACTCACTACCTAGCTTGTATTTTTCATCTTAGAATATCTTAAAACAATTCTATCATTCTGACATTACATATCTCTTAAAGTCACTTGTTTGCATTGTTTATATTTTTCTATTTTACGTAGCTTAGAATTTCTCTTATAAAGTTCCTTGCATTATCAATCTATTTCAAATTTTTAACATGGTATCAAAGCTTTTGCTTTAAGAATTCCAAGTTCATAGATTCCTAATTGAGAGTTTGAGTTTTTCATGTAAATCTTGTAAATTCTCATATGCTCTTCTCTTGTGTTTTGAATGATCTAGAGAATCAGAAAAGATTTATAAAAATCTAATAACCTCTCCATATTGTATATGTGTTTATGAGATATGGGTGATTGCAACATTTTTGGTTATAGTGGCAACATTTTTTACTATTTTAATGTGTCCAGGAGGCTTGAGAAAGTTGATATTAGCTTTTGTTTCATCCGATTTGGAGATTGTTTGACATATTTGCAAGTTGGAGTTTGAAGCTCAAATCTTACGAACATCTTTTTACAGGAACATTTTCAACCCAAATGGACCTTATCATTGCATTCAAGAGGCCAATGAAACAAATTTTGACATTAAATTTGACCATATTTGGTGTTGTGAGTCATTGAGGCAAAAGAAAATTGCCCAAGAGGTTGTATGACCCCCCAAGTTGCTCAATATAGACTGTAAAAAAATGCAAAAAATAATAAAGTTCTTAAATAAAGTGATGTCCCTAGCGCTAAGCCTATGGTATAAGTTGATAAGGCTAGCAGCTCAGTGCTTCATGTGACCCTTAAGTTGCTAAGTGGCAACCAAACCGCAACCTATGACATTTTCTAGCCACTAAGCGACTATATCGCTAGTAGTCACATAACTTCAACCACTACTTTTTCATAACCACGACAATTCCTAAAATTGTCAACACTCTACTTCACCTATCTACTACCAATTCGTTGTTGATGGCACCACCCAGGGGCCACCAAGGCCCTCCCTATAGGCCAAATTAGGCCTTTTTTCAAACTTGCATAACTTTTTCCCCGATTATCATATTTTGGTGTTCATGAGATATTGATGGAAAGCTAGAGATGAGAAATTTCCATCCACATAGGTATTGAAAATATTTGTTTCCATTTTTTGTCAGATATTGTAGGCTGAATTTGTTTGTTGTAAATTTCTTCAATAGGCCATGTAACTTTCTCCCAAGAGCTCTATTTTTTGGAAACGAATAGGCATTGGAAAGGTATTGAAGAGAACTACACAACTACATGACTACTTTTTCTATATTTTTTCTCAGGTTCATTTTGTATCATAATTTTTAGTTTTGGCCATTGTGAACCTATTGAGCATTATATCTTGGAAAAATATTTGTAAACACACTAAACTATAAAGTGCCAACCTTGTAATGTTTGGGGGTGATTTTTTATACTAGTGAAAAGGGTGGGGGTGTATTGGTGTCTTTTGTAATTATTTGAGGATTGTATCATGGGTTTTTATGTTCGCCCTTCTGTGATAATCTTGGATAAGGCCAATTATGATTCTTGGAAAAAAGGCATTCTGACCCATTTTTGATGGCTCAAACTTTTACCTTACCTTTATGGGCTCATGATTGAACCAAACACACCTAGAATTAAATCAATATGTGTTAAGATATTTCTTGGAAATATTTGTAAAAATAAAAAATGTAGTAGACCACTTCAAGGGGGTGACCTCATAATCGGATAATAACATATGAAATCAATATTGTATTATATGATGATATGGGAGAGAGTTCTCTTCCTTATTTATAAGCTAAACTATTTAGGGACATACACTTTCATCCTAATTAATGGGTATTAATGTATTAACTAATAGTTATGTTAGGATTAAGCATGCCACAAGTGCTTATCCTTAGGAATATATAATATATACTTAGGAATATATCATATTAGGATCATAACATTCCCTTCCCCTTTATAAAAGTATTGTCTTCAATGCTTAGCAACTCTAAAATATTTTGGATGAATCATTCATCATTCCATGTTGCATCTTCAACTAGAAAATTCTTCAACTTGATAATTAGGAATTTTGAGGTGGCTCTACTTTCCAATTTGATTTTGGAAATTCCATGAAATTTTTGTATACTTTATATGATATTTTTCTATAATATTAGTGGAAATTAGATGAGAGATTCCACAAAAATATGCATTCTTAATTAGTTTATCCACAACAAGCCAGTTTGCATCAATATTATTTATCTTTGGTAGCCCCACAATGAAGTCCAATAATATTTTTTCTCAGTGTTGTATTAGAAAGCCTAATATTTGTAATAGGCCTAGAGTCTTTATTATTTCCCTTTTATTTTGTTGTTATATCAAACATTCTACACATATTTTTGGATATTCACTTTCATACCTTCTCAAAAGAAAATTTTCTTTATAGGATGATAAGTGTGAACAAATCTTCTATAGTATATTTTTAGACCCAAAAATCATCTCTTCTTAAGATCCAAATTAACACCTTTAATGTTGAATGCATAAGACAACAGAGAGGGGGGTGAATCAATTGTACATTAAAATATCAAAAACCTCATAAGTATTCAGATCCACATCAACTTAATTAATCCTTAGTCTGTTAGAATGGTTTAGCATGAAAGAAAATAACATAAACTGAAACACATCAACACCATGCACAATAGAACACTAGATTTACATGAAAAACCCAAGAAGGGAAAAACCATGGTGAGGATTAGCTCACAGTATAAAGTAATTGCATCACCAAAAAAAAAAAGGCTCACTGTCAATGGCTCACTGCCAGATTACAAAAAATAAGAAAGAAGAATGTTACAGTGAGAAATCCATCTCAATGCAACAGAAAAGTCCACCACAACATCACCAACACATTCACAACCTCTCTAAAGATTGTAGACACCTTCTGCTCACTTTTTCGAGTGGTCTAACTCATTAAAGTTTGCACTACACTTCACAAATTCACACTTCACAACTCTGAAATTCACATCACACACTCTCTACACAATCCTCCATCAACAAAACAAGTATTTATACCTTCTTCAACCTTGAAAATATTCTCCAAGGTCGACTATGTACCTCAAGTGTGCAAATTCAAATTAGTTTGACACTAAGCATTCCCGTAATGGAAAGGAATGAAAGCATACCACACCACATCTTAACTTGGACCCAAATCATACATATACACCACATCATGCTTCCACAATCACTGAAGAAAATCCATAATTAGTGTAAACACCCAAGGTCAGTTGAACCTGTGTAAACACCATTAACAAGTACACACTTCATCAAACCCAAAGATGACTCATAGACCACACACAACACTTGAACACAATTTAGAATATTCCATGGACACCCTGAAATCCAACAAATTCCTTCGCAACAACTTTCACCTGAAGAATGTACACACCTAGTACACTAAGACAAACTTCCATACACTATAGCTCAAGAAACCACATTGGGGAGCACCAGAGCACAAACAACTTCAACTGAAGATAAATATGAACCTTGTCATCACACTTTGAGAACTGCAATACCAGAAACCAAATTGCAAATAAATGCAGAGCAAAATCATTTCTCCCAGACAACACTGCAACACAGTTCACACACTGATGAACACAACTTCTTCTACACAATGATCCAGACCAAGAAATTCTAGATATAATACCTATAAACACCTTTGATCAACATATCTAAACCACACAAGCAAATCTTCAACATAGAAGAAATGTGAAGCAAAAACCAAAACACCACTTTGTATACTAGAACACCTCTGCAACACATTGTTTCCTCTTTTATTTAAAATTTCTCAAAAGCACTTGGAAACTAAGCACCAAAGACACATTCTCATCATCTTCAGCACTTCCTCATCACTATTAAACCAACTTCAACACAACAACTCAACCAAACAACATCCACAAATAGAATCTTATCAAAGAAACACTAGAGGTTGACACTAGTAGCACTTACTAATGACAACATAATGAAACTAATCAAAGCATCATCATAAATTTTCAACCATTACCAGTTGGCATGAATGACAACACAAACATGAGCTTTTTGACATCAATGACAACACCAACTACTCATACTTGCAACAATCTCCCCCTTCATCATTGATGGTAACACATGATGTGAAAAACCATCAACAACAAACATAACAGCTCTAATCACCAACACACTACTCCATATCAACTCTTTCTCTTTCTCCTCCTTACATCATACTCTCCTTGTTCACTTTACTCTCTCGCCCCCTTTGACAAATAAACATTTTTCACATTATTTTTCTCTCTCCCCCTTTGACATCAATGACAAAGGGCAACACATTTGCATCTCTTTCCCCCTTTGACATCAAACATACATACTTTCTCTCTCCTCAAAGGAAATACCATAAGGGACAACAACTTCTCTGCATACTCCCCCTTAGGAGCACACAACAAATTGTACCAATTAGCAACCACTGCACAACACCAACCTACACCAACACTTACTCCCCCTGACTACAACAACCAACAAAGTACTATCTACTTCCCCTAGGAGGTAGCCTCCAACATTAGTCTAGATCAAAGAATGAATCTTGAAATCCACTGAATTGATGCATATACTTATTCATCTAGTTCAAATAAGGAGGGGTAATAACCCCTAACTTCTCCTAGAGATACTCAAAAGTATCCTTAGGAAGAGCCTTAGTAAATATATCAACAATCTAATCTTTTGTAGGCACATACTCAAGCTTCACTTCATTCTCTGCAACCTTCTCTCTCAAAAAGTGATACTGAATTGAGATATGCTTTATCCTTGAATGCATCATTGGATTCTTTGAAATGTTAATAGCATTTGTATTATCATAAAAGATAGAAATTGGTTCATCATAAACAACTCTGATATCCTTCAAGGTTTGCCTCATCCACAACACTTGTGTACAACAAGATGTTGTAAAATATTTTTCCTTTGCAATAGATAAAGAAATTCAATCCTACTTCTAACTTAACTAGCCAATCTACATCCAAGAAATAATGCACCTCCACTTGTACTTTTCCTCTCATCCACACAAATTGCCCAATTTGTATCTAGATAAGCACTTGGAGAAAAAATGATATCCTTTGGATACCACAAGCCATGTTTTGGAGTGCCCTTCAAGTATCTGAATATCCTCTTCACTGCTACAACATGTGACTCTCTAGGATCTTCTTGAAATCTAGCCATAAGAAAAACTGAATGCATGATATCTTGTCTAATAGTAGTTAGATATAGCAATACTCCAATCATTGATCTATATTTTCTCTAATCAACCTTAGGAGATTCATCATTCTTCTCTTGCAACCAATAACCATAGGAGTACATACCAGTTTAGAATCTTCTATTCCAAACTTCTTCAACATTTCCTTGACATACTTTGATTGTGAAATGAATATGCCTTTCTCTGTCTGATTAATTTGAAGCCCAAGGAATAAGTTCATCTCCCCAAACATAGACATCTCAAACTCTTTCTGCATTTCTTTTGCAATTTTTTTGCACATAGCTTCATCTCCTCCAAAAATTATATCATCAACATATACAACCAAAATCAAGCTTTGATCTTTTTCAACTTTGAAAAAAAATATTACTACCTGCAGTACCTTTATTGAATCCTTGTTGTATCAAGTACATATCCAACCTTGCATACCAAGCTCTGGGAGCTTACTTCAGTCCATAAAGTGCATGTTGACATTTCATGCCCCCCTTAGATGTCCCATCACTGATATCCAATCTGAGAAATCTTACATGGGCCATCTTGCATGAGTTTTCCTTGAAGGTTCCTAAATTTTGCTAAGTCCAAGAATTTTGAGTTTTCAAACTGTCTCTTACCCACTTCCTTCATGCCTTCTCCATCGCTCCCTTCCTTCCCCTTTTTCTTCTAAGTATTTCAGGTGTCAGCCTTCGGCCTTACCCTTTACCCCTTACCAATCTCTCTCCTCTTCCATCCTTTTGCTTCCTTCATCTCCTTTCTTAGTTTTCACCAAGCTTTTAGGGTTCGGTCATCGACCTTCCCCTTTATATTATTTTTCTCCCTTCATCAATTGTCGCTTGATAGTCCAAAGTCTGACTTTTGACGGTCTAAAGTCCGACCTCTGAAGTCTCATCTTCTTTGAGCCTTTCCCTTTCTTCCTTCTCCTTCCATCTCTTCTTCCCACCAATTCCTTGTTTCTAAATTTGACTAAGTGTCAGCATTTTGAGTGTCGGCCTTCGACCTTCTTCATTACCTCTTACCTTTCTACGGTAAGAGGTAACCCATCTCCCTGATTGCTTCCTTTGGACATCATGGTTTCCTTCTCTCTTCTCCCTTTGGTACGTGGTAAGTTGTAGGCCCAACACCCAACCTCCGACGGCCCGACACACGATCTCCAATGGCTCAATGTCAGTGTACCAGTGTGTTTGAAGTAAGCGTAAAGTATGAAGTACGCTCGACTCTTGACCTTCGACCACCTAATCATCGACATCTGACAAACTCATTTTCAAAACTTGTAACCATTTAATTCATTTGCATTATAAAGGCATTTTTTAGGCTCGATGCCTCAACGATCCATAGATTGGCATGTTTTTGTTCAACAATGCCATTAATGCTCACCAAATCCCTAACTACCAAGCATGTTTTTTAGGGTTTGAGGACAACATTTATTACTCTTTTGACTTCTCCACGGTGATTTTTTGGGCACCCATGCCCATTCATTGCTACTATTTGTCCCTTCTGACCATTTCCATACCTAAATCAAGGATTTCATGGAGGATTTCAGATAGATTTTCTAGGAAAATCTTCCTGACATGGTGATGGCATGCAAGCCTTGTTTTCTCCAGGCTCTTCTTGGCACAATTTTCACAGTAGGTATGGTGACATGCTTGTTCTGGGCACAAATTTTTTGGCACGAATTTTTTGGGTAAACCTCTTGCTTCTTTGATCAGATCTACTAACCCTAGTTGGGTTAGGGTTTGAGTGTATTTATCTAATTTTTTCTTGATCTATAAAAGCAACACTTGTATTTTTTTTAGGGTTCTTCATTTGGCTTCTCTAAGTTTTTTCTATTGCAGACACTACATTCTTTGCATTCTTCCATTGTAAAGATTGCTTCTAAGCTTTTATGTTAATAAAATTCAACTATTATCACTATTATCCCTTGCATGTTTGAGTAAAATCCATTTACCTTCATGTTTGAGTATGTGTTTTAGTTGTTTCATTGATGTATTATGTTGTTCTGAAGTAGGAAGAAACATGTTTCTATTTTGGTGCATCACCTTCCTTTCATTTCATGTTCTCTTTCTATCCCTTTTCCTCTGTGATTTGTTAGATTAGGGTAGTAATAGGTTTCATGTGTTGGGTTAGACCAACAGATTTGCACTTAGTTTACAAGAGGAATCGGACCTTATTTAGAGATTCAACCTCATTTGTGCAAGGTCCCACACCTTGAGGTTGTTTCCATTGTGTCATTAGAACACTGAACTCTTGTTTAGTAGAGTGCAGTTTTATGTGATAATAGTTTATGGCATGCTCGGTGGGACTAATTTGATGAAATTTATTTCATCTTATTGAGAGAGTGGTGTTTCTCTCAATATTTTTCAGCCTTAAAAAGGTATTTATCCAACACCATGGTGACTCTATGATAAATCTACTAGTTCAAGTAGTGCAAGTTCTCCCCACCAACCGTGACAACAGTTTTTGGCACGCCCAATGGGACACAAGAAGAAATTCACTTCATTTTGTTGAGAGAATGGTGTTGATCTCAACATTCCAACCTTAAAGAGGCTCTTTAACAAGTACCTAGTGACTCTGTAATCAAGTGAGGACTCTACATACGAATTGGTGACCCTACTGCTACCCAGAACTCTTGGTTCAAGAACAGACCTACACATTCATGCCAAGAATTAAAACAAGAGCATCTTCTAGAGGTATTTTCCAATACATCTAGCTCTCATTTTCTACTTCTAGAAGAAGAAATAGACAATCTTTGTCACCCATAAGAATAAATTATAGGAGTATAATTCCTTCTCCTAGAGCCCTATCTATGCTACCTATGGGTAGATTATTTCAAGCTACAACACCCTCTATCCATACAAATAGAAATTTATTCCATATGGTTGTACCTAGAAATCAGCCTTTTGTATCTTTTACTGGTGAAAGCCCCTTGATTCTATCCCAAAAAAATGATATACCATTCAATTCCCTCAAAAGTATTCCTCATTTTACTGGTGAAACATGTACAACCCCAGAAGAGCACATCATTGATGTGGAAAAAATATGCTCAGCGCATGATCTAATAGAAGACAACGTGGTTGTTAGATTACTTGTCACTTCACTGAAAGGTAAAGCACTGCAATGATATAGAGGTCTACCCCCTAACTCCATTCACAATTGGGATGAGTGAGGGGAGAAGTTATGCAAACATTTTGAAGACAACAGTGACCATTTGTCCCTATTAGAACAACTAACCACAATTATAAGAGCACCTCATGAATTCATGAGTGATTTCAATTATAGATTCCAAAAGACTTGGGATAGAGTTCATGTTTTGGTCAAGCCTTCTCCCGAGCATGCTTTTCTATATTTCTTTAGGGCCCTTAACAGTGACATAGTTGTTAAGATCCAATCAATGGGAGGCTACACCTTACCAAGTGCATATGATGTTGCCATAAGGGAAGAATTTTTTTTAATTCAAGCCAGGAAGATAGATCCTGGGCCACCAATGCCTTTATATCTAGAGCTTCCTTCATAGCCAACGGTGGCTCCTATCCCAATGGCTCCTACTCTAATGGTTCCCACAATCCAACCTACTTTTTCTACACTTCCAAAAGATTGGGACACCTTGCTCCAAAGTGTGAATAATGAGTTAGTATCAATGAAGAGGTAGCAAGCTCAAAACAATAGGCCTTATCAACCTCAAAATCAAGGTTATCAACAAAATAGACCACCTTATCAAGGACAAAATCAATGGAATCATATTAATCCCATGAATAACATGCATACACCTACTACCAACAATTCTAAGGATTTGGTCCTAGTGCAAAATAATCTAGCACAAGAGCATGAGTGGTGTTACCCTTGTGAGCAAGCTCATAATCAAAATGCTTGTCAAAATGGAGAGTTTGTGTAAAATCTAGTAGCTCAAAATGAAACCTCTACTTCAAAGCAACACATTGGCACAAGCCAAATAGCTACTAGTAATCAAAATCATGCATGTGAGGACTCCTCATTTATCATTTGGGGTCAAAAGGATTTTTGTGGTGTAAATCAAGCAGATATCGATGCAATAGCCCATAATACAAGATCAAAGAAAAGATAAATGGAGGGTGGTGCATCTTCCACAGTCGGGCAAGAATCAATTTTTCAGCAACCTCAACCAAGTGCAAATGTTCAACCAATAGGTAGAACAACAAATGTTCAACAATCAAATTAGCCTATTAATAGTCCTAAACAAGTGGTGGAGCAGCCTAAGATCACACAAGCAACGAGAATAGACCATGTTACAAAGGTTCCTTCTAAAGTTAGTCAGCTTCCTTTCAACATAGTGGAGCAAATGAAGAAAGCCAATCTAAATGTTACTATGTGGAAAGCTCTATCTATCCCATCACAAAGGGATTTACTAAAGCAGGCTTTAAAGGAACATAAACAAATGGATGATGTACAAGAAAAAGAGCAGACTACTCCATCAAGCAGCCTAGTGCAACCCAAAGAGGAAGGGAATTCTAGCAAAATCAATAAGCCACCTCCCTTCTATCTTTCTCTAATTAAATTGGAAATCATATAGTGCATAATTGTATGATAGATTCAAGGGAAAGTAGTTATGTTATGCCTAAGGGAATTGCTGACATGCTTGGTATCAAGTATGAACCGATGGCTATAAAAGTTTTACAATAGGATGGCACTATTGTCAATATAGTGAGAGTAATTAAGAATTTAAAATTGTCCTTGCATGCATGTCCTAGCTGTGATGTGTTGCAAGACATTTTAGTCATATACCTCCCTACTCATTTTTCCATTTGTTTATCTAGAGATTTCACTGCTAAGATAGGTGGGTACTTCTCTGTTGATTGGTCTCACATGCTATTTAGAACTATAAATGGCACTAAAGCAACCATCAAATATAAGCCCATAGCAAAGGATCATCTAGAACCTTACACTCCTAGTCCAATAAACATGAACTGCACATTGCATGATCAAAAGGAAGAGTGTTATGTTCACGATCCTACAAATCCTATAGAGGAGGTACCTAATTGTTTGTTGGATGAATGGGGAAATGCTTTACATTTTGATCCATTTGTTATTGTTGAGGCAGAGGAGACTGGTCTTGGCACATATTTCATTCATGAAGAGAATGATCATGTCCCCAATCTCATAAAAACTCAAGAGGATCTAGGGAGATTGTGGTAGATGTTTTTCGATGGTTCTAGAAACGTAAATGGTGTTGATGCTGGTGTAATGTTAGTATCTCCAAGCAGGGAAAAATATTATTTCTCTTTCAGGATTCAATTTAGTTGCACTAACAATGCGGTTGAGTATGAAGAACTCATCCAAGGTCTCCCACTTGCACAAAAGAATGAAACATCAAATTGTTACAAGTTTTTGGTGATAGTGAATTGTTTGTCCATCAAGTCAGAACTCAAAGTTCAACTGAGAATAATCTAGTCAAATCCTACAAACATAAGGTTTGGGATTTGATAGAGGGCTTTGAAGGTTTTAACATCAAAACAATTCTGAGAAATCGGAATAAACACGCTAATAGGCTTGCAATAGTTGGTGCTCAATTTGACATACCAACACATATTGCAAGTAAAAAGGAGCAACATATCAGACCTATTGTGAGGCCTGCTACTCCAGACAACCAAGACCACTAGAAGGTCTTTGATAGTGACCAACAGATAGTAAATTTTTTGCAAGAGGAGGCAAAATTTTCTAAAAGAAATCAATCCAAGCTGCAAAATCAGTATGGTGATCAGATTGTGCAGCTAAGTAGCAACAAGCTACTGTAGACACTGAAAAATGTCCTAGACTTGCTAATACCATTTTTCCTTATCAATTCCCTTGTCTAATGTCATAAGTCTTCTATTAATTAAATAATTTTAATTATTTAATTAATTCATTACTATCTTTATTCCTCTTTGATTAATTAAATAAATTTTATTTATTTAATTATTTATCACTTTCAACTATAATTAAATGGTTATTTTAATTATTTAATTATTCACTAGCCTTTTCTCCATTAAATTCAATAAATTTTATTTATTTAATTGCTTGCTAATTTTTCATCTTTCTCCCATTTTGAATTAAATTATTATTTAATTCAAAAAGTCAACCTGTCACATGTCTTCTATAATTAAATAATACCTTATAATTTAATTATTCCTTTCCCTCTCAAATAAATAATTTTATATTTATTTGAATTCCTCCAACAACCTCTTTTTTTGTGCCAATCTTATCTTCCACATCAAACCTTATCTCTTGACATCTCATTCATTTTCAGCCTTTGATTGAATTATCTTATAATTCAATCCTATCCATTCATCCTTATCATTTGCCCTTATTTTTCCCTAACCCTATTTCATACTACAACTTTCATTCTTGGTCATTGATTGACACATCTTATTAACATTCAATCTCATCCCTTCATTCAAATTTGTCTTTTCTATAAAAGACCCCTATCATTTTTATTTCTACATCTTATGCAAATCTAGTTCATATGCAAGTACATGCTGCTAGTGTGAGACAACAATCTTCAATATTTTGCTAGTCATTGTCATAGGCTCATTATTGCACACTCAAATCTAAGGGAAATTATTCATATCAAGAAAGATGGAGATGGGAAATAAAGGTGAATCAATGGTGGCATGAAGACTCTAGGGTGATATTGCTTTATGTTTTGTGTCTGAATGTTTATCTGTACTTCATTGCTTATTAGGGTTTGATTTACATGCATTATTGCCTAACCTTGATAAATTTACCCTAATTTACATTGGTGAACCTGACATGAAAGGATAATTTTCTAGAACTCATATGGAAATTTTGATTTTGCAGGTTACATGTATGAATCGAGGCAACCACTAGTTAAAATGACGCAACCGCCTGTGATAGAGTGACACAACTGTGACACCAAATGATGTAATTGCTTCAAATTATGGCATATTTCGACTTTACTTAATTTCTCAGTTTTTTGGAAAATTTATATTTTTTGGTTTCGAGTCTCCTTAGATTAACCTTATTTGCATATCATATTAGTTGTTAGTTGTTTGGATTTGGTCGGGTTTTTCATATTTTGCAGGTCCAAGTTTGTGCGACACATTTTACTATCATTCACCGTAATCATTTGGGGGTTTACCACAGTTGATATTGACCAAGAGCCGCAATTTCTTTTTTGAGCCGTAGTCGACATCCAGAACAATGTAGTCGCTATTTCCTGCAACACAATTGCTTCTGCCACAACTATCATTTTCTATGATGTAATTGCATGTTAATTTAAAGTTTAGGGTTTTAATCAAAATTTTCAATTTAGATCTTTTGCATTCCTTAGTCTAGGGGTTTTCTGTTACTGAGATTTGATTTCTAGTGTGTGGCATAGGTGGAAAGGAGGCATTTCAATTGATCTTGATAACTTATCTAACTTGTTTCATTTTCATACTCATTGGGATTAAAATTAACCTTGCATTTACATGTCATTGGGCTTAAAATTTATAACAATTTGCATTTCTTCACTCATAGGTTAAAAATAACTTGCATTTTCATTCATTTGGGACTTAAAATTGACAACAAATCTTGTATTGAGTGTCTTCCTCACATTTATATTTGGGCTTAAAAATAACTAGTGTCTTCACTGTCTTATGGTTTTCATTTTACCTCTAGGTGTGTATGCTCTTCTCTATCAAAAACATCTTTTTTCATTTGTATAATCACCCACACATTTGGTTTTGGGATTTTTATTTTTAAAATGAACCCCTTGCGAGTGTGAGAAAAAGGTTTTGTGTATATTGTCTCCTTGCATTTCGTGCAATCTTGGGGATCAAAAACAACATACTTGTCTCGATTTTGTTACCCTTAAAGGGCATGCCTCTAAACTTGTGAGAGGGAACAACCCAACCAATACTTTGTTTCGGTCTGCTATATAAATAATTGTGATTGTCAGGAAAGTCTTCAATCACCTTGTGCGGATGTCCTATACCAACAGATGTCTCCCTCAGTATCCTTGAGATGCATCAAAATCCTTTCTTAGGAAAGGATTGGGAGGCCTCTTAAATGAGAAAACCGCCATATGTAGAGGCACCAGTATTACCCCAAAACACAGATTAAGAACCACTTGTTGTAGAGGCCAAAAACCCTTTTACTTGTTGGTGTAGGAGGTTGGACCTCTGAAGTCGCCCTACATCCACTATTTAGTGTAGAGACAAGAAATCCATCAACTCATAAGATCTTAGGATCTTTAGGGGTAAGATATTTTGGTGTGCTTGTGTCGTGTAAGGGAGAGCCAGTGTCACCAAGATCTCTAGTTGTCTGCTTTGTTTAAGTGTTTGGAGCAATCCAAGTAGGGACTTAGCAAGTAGGATCTCTTTCCAGCCTCAGTTGTGCATTGTCCATGAGTGCTTTTATACATATTGCAATTATAAATTTTCACACTCATACCAGACCAAACAAGTTTTTTGAGACTATTTTTTGTGTTTTCCAAAATCAATTTCACAAGATCACACTAAAATTGGTCAAAACTCAGTCAAAACCTAGAAAAACACACTAAACACCACAATTGATTGTCATTCACCAAAACTACAACCCAAAAAACCACAATTGAAACTTCTAGAATGATGCAATTGTTTGCAGAATGTTGCAACTGCCTGCTATAGAAAATTTTAGGGAAAACTGAGACAATCCATTTTCTAATCAAATCTTGAGCATCACCTTATCCTCTGATCATAGACTTGCAAGCTTCTAGACCTATCATTTCCAATCCATCCATCCTTCCATCATTGCATACTTTTCATTTTCTATAGGTCAAACATTAGGTCATCCTTTAGTTTGCATACACATTGCTATAGGTTTTGGCTTTGGAAACTTGTCAAATTTTAGAGCAACCCATAGTGAAAAAATCATATTTATCTTGACTTCACCTTTTCCATCATCTTAGTCCTTTGTCATTTAGGTTGGCTCCTCAACTCACAAGGCTAGTTTGAGACCACCTTTGTCGACTTGTTATTTTAGTCCTTACCATCATTGAGGTCTTGATAAATCAGGTTTTTAACCTTGGATATCTTAGTTTGATTAAGCAACCTTACCTTCAATTTACAACAAGGTTCTTAGTAGTCATACCTTTAGTCATTCTCTTAGGTAATATTACCATTCGCACCCATCATCCTTACACATTTGCATTACATTTAGCATACCTTAGAAAAACTCAAGATATTGACCTCATTGTGACACTATTGACATTTTGACCATTGTCACTTCGGTCCTTTGTCTTGGTATCATCCTTAGACATCATTTATACCTTGAAAAATCCAAAAACATAGTTGCATAACCTTGGTATTAGTCATACCTTGGTCATACCTAGGCATAATCATATCTTTGCATAGTCACCTTAGACATCATACCATATCACCTTCATATTCATTTCCCTCTTGCAAGTATTTTATGGTCAAAACAAGGTTGCAAAGGAAATGAAAAGAAATGGCTTTCCCACAAGATGATGAGTTTTTCAACCCTTTTGGTGATCTCTCCCATGAGACACCTAGACCACACACATCATTTCCCAATCCATTTGAAAAATTCATCATGAGAGAAAAATAAATAAGGGTGACCATAGAAGAAGTAGAGGTTGCCACACAAGATCCTAAAGTAGCCTCTTTTGTGCATGAAATTGTGGCACTAGACCCCCAACATTTCTTAGCTAAAATATTGTTAGAAGGAGCCACATTACCCCATGGGTTTTACGTCAATACACTACATGCAGCACCTACACCAAATAAGAAAATTCAAGGACATAATACACCTACTTCTAGTGGCTCCATCCCATAAGTCAACATGTCTATGCCATTAGGAGGATCCATGCAAGACGCAATGGCAATCCACACTTCACCCTTTGGCACCCAAAAAATGACACAAGGCATGACTCAAAATACCACAACACAATCCATGAAACAACCCTTTATAATGACATTCAACCAATTCTCCACATCAAACACCATAGGGCATCCTCTTCCAATCCACTTGGCATAAACACTTCAACCAAGAGACAAAAAATTGTCATCAATAAGACTCCCAAAACAAATGCCATACCAAATATGGGGGCCTCTCAACATACCATTGTGTCACAACAAGGGCCTAGTCCTCATACACATGTGTAAGACAATACTCAAGGCTCTATTCCGCATAAAAAACAACATGGCAACCAAGGATCCTTCACGCCAAATGGTAGTCAAGGACCTTTCCCACAATATGGAAACCAACATCAACATGGTCATACCTTTACAATTTCATAGCATACTTAACCCAATCCTCCCCATTACACTCACATTCCAACTCATAATCAAAACATTCATAAACAAACACCACCTTACACACAAATGCAAAACCAAAATCTATCGTATACACACATACCTAATCAAAACCCATCCCATAATATTAGATTCCAACATTCCAACATGGGCTCTCAAAATACACAAGATATACCATTGACTCAAGTGGATGTCCTAGCAACTCAAATGCTTTCCCTACAACAATAAATGGAGAATATGTAAGTGTCCAACAAGAAGACTTACTCTACAAAATACTTATGTCCCTATCCATTTAACAAGATTCTATACATGCCACCCTTCACACTTGGCTACATCATGCCTAACTTTCCTAAATACATAGGGAAGGGAAACCTTATCGAGCATGTAAGAGAGTTTTCTATAGATTGCTTATACATCACATATGAACCTACATACCTAATGAGACTATTCTCATTAAGTCTTGTAGGACAAGCACTTGAGTGGTTTGCACACCTACCGACTGGCATAAGAACATAGGGAGACTTAGCAAACAAATTTATAGAACACTTTGCATTAAACATTGACAATGAAATAACAATTTCCACCCTATGTCATACCACACAAGAAGAGGGTGAAAATTTTTTCACCTTCTTCCAATGATCGAGGGGTTTGGCTAGTAAATGTCCTATTGAAATACTTGAAAAACAAAAAAATTTCATGTTTATAGAAAACCTCAACTCAAACTTGAAACATGAGTTACAAATGCAATGTTGTACTTCATTTGCTGACCTAGTTGAGAAAGGTATTATACTTGAAAAGTCCCTCATTGACAAGGGAGAAATCAAGACTTCCAAAAAAAACACGACCACTCAAAACACATCAAATGACAAAAGCAAATATTGGACTCGTAACAAAAATGTGACCAATGATGGAGTCATTGATGCCAAGATAGTACACACAAGCCTTAGCATTGCATTAAGAGGGCCCAATACAACCAACAATGCACCTATAACTCCTGATCAAACAACAAACACCATGCAACACACACAAGAATAGAGAGTCCAAAGGAATTTCCCTACCAGACACAAATACACTCCTTTAGGGGAGCCAATCGAATTTATCTTGAAACAACTTTTTCAACACAATGTCATAAAACTTCCTGACCCAGAATAATATGACCCAAGACAGTTCAAACTGTCATGGTGGGACAATAATTCCTTTTGTGACGACCACCGAGCCAAAGGACACAACTTTTCACAATGGCGACAATTAAATAATATCATCCAAGACCTTGTTGAAAATGACACTATCGAAGTCAATGGACAACAGCAATCATCTAATAGCAACCTTAAAGTCTTCCTATCAACCAAGAATCCTCATCATCTCGCTACATCAACCCATCTTCCTTAACTAAATCATCCACTTCATCTATCGTGACATCAAACCCCAAAGTCAAAGTACATGATGCGGGATGTGGTGAATACCATATGGATAAGTTACCAACAAACAACAATGATAATGTTGTTGAGAAGGTTCAGATCTCCAACAATGATGTCAAGATAGCGTCAAAAGGAAAACAAACAGATGACCTTGCTTGGATTGAAACTATTTGGGATCTTGATGATACATCTGCTTTTACCCTATCCGCTTCCGCTCAAGCATTTCATGTCCATGAAAATCCCATGTTTTACCAAGATATTTATGACAATCCACTCTTTGATCTTGACCCCACTGAGGATATCCAAACATCATCTTTCCATGCCACCTGTCTTGGGTTAGGGTATTTTCCCCTACTGTCACCTCTACTAAATCATCTTGTCGAGTTGTTAAGGATGTGCAAGCTTCCTTTGGCGTTAGAAGTCCCAAAAAGGATAGTCTCAAAGAAACGATTGATGGCATTTCCACTCCCTATCATCCACTAAACACTTTTGTTATTCCATCCGCTTTACCCATTCCACTCACATCCATCTGCATCATAGACAAGGATCAACAAGGCATATCTCAAAACAAGGACAAGGGAAAAGCTCAAGAATCAAAGATGAAACACCCTCTTTAAAAGGAAATCAAGAATCAAAAGACATAATGAAAAGAAAAGAAATTCAATAAAATTCCTCTAGCCCAAACAAAAAGCTATTAGAAAAATTAAAAAATACAAGTCAAAAATGAAAGAAAGAAAAAGTTGATCTCCGAGTATGCCTCTCCATCTAAAATCACTAGGGGCATCTATCAAAGAAAAATGATAAATATAACACTTGTTGGTCCAAAGTCTCCATCTTCATCACTTTCACCCATTCTATACATTCCATTCAATCTATCCATATTCGTACGTCTGTCACATCATTCCACTACCATTGGCAATGTTTTTTAATGCACCTTTTACGGCAACCCCTTCACATACTCTAGCTCATCAGTTTCCCAAACTCCTTTTTGTCTAAAGCCTGGTGGCTCACATAGTTTGCACATTAGGAATCATACTATAGCCTCTTTCATCTACCACTTCTATCATCCTTCATATTTTCCACTTACATTCTGCGTCCAAATCAGGTCCCTTCATCTAGCACGGTCATCCAAACAAGGTCAATGCATTGTCATGACTTATCAGTTCTACACATAGCTTCTGAAAGTCTTGTCATAACCAAAAAATAAAATAAAATAAATTGTTACCTTGATGAAAACCTGGAAAATAGGCGTCTGGGTGACACAAAAAATAAAACATCAAAAAATAAAAAATAAAATAGTAAAGAGAAATAATTCGTTCAATAGTGAAAACCACTTCAATGGCGCTTTGGATAAGTACCATGGTGAAAACCTGGCAAACATGTGCCATGTGTAGTTTACTTTTGCTCTGTCATCTACCATCATTCTATTTGGCTTTCTCTTCCATTACGTATCCATACCTCTTTGACACCCATAACAATGTCTAGTTGTCCTTTCATGACCTGGAACAATTGACATCACGCATCCTTTCACTTTTCATATCCCATCCCATTTCACCCCTAATAAATTGGTTTTATACTCGACTGGGGGAAAATACTTGACCTACGTCATTTGGTCTTACGGCTACTATCAGAGGTCACTATATCAAAAAGACAAAAAAATCAAGTATTCCCAAAAAGAAAAAAATCAAAAATTCCCAAAAAGACAAAAAAACCATAAAAACCACAAAACCAAAAAAAATTCAAAACATGTCAAATATACAAAAACATTCAAATAACTTACAAAAATACCAAGAATAGAGTCAAAGTCAATCATGTTAGTCCAAGACCAGTCAAACTATGTTGCCTTGTGACTAAACGTAGGCCAAGGCCATCTGTTGATGAGTCGCCAAGGCATTAGGTTTGTCCCTTTAGGGTTGTGGAATGAAAATAAAATCATGACTCAGTCCTTTTCAATAAAACAAATTCAAGTCATGTTGAACTATGGGGTCTTTGTGCATTGTTATGTAGGCAAGGTCATTTGTCGATGAGCCTCCCAGGCCACCTAGGTTGATCCTTTAGGGTTTGTCACACCAGTCATAATAAATTGGACATTGTCAACTTGGACATAACCAGTCATCAAAACATCAAACAAGTCACGCATCAATAAGACAAACAAGCTAATACAATTACCCAGTCAAATCAAACAACTATCAAAATAGTCAAATGTCAAACATCCAACCAGTCAAATTATGTCTTAAACGAGACCTAAATCCAGACATTGTCATTAATCACATTTTATCATTTTCCTTAAACAGGTAGTCACATGATCGAAACCAAACTTGACGTCTTATACGACATGTTTCTTCTCTTGAAACCAGGCCTTGTCAAACAATGAACCTATCAAACACCTAGTCATTCAAACATCAACAAACATATTTGGCAAACACTATGAATGGATGTTGACTTTCTTGGTTGTTTTGTCTTATCTTTTTTTATTTGTCTTTGATTCAAGTTACTAGTTACCTCGAGGATGTCCCATGAAGGATTTACAGGGGCGAGGATGTCTCATGACTCTTTTCTTTGATTATTGTTTGTAGATTTCCTTGACAACAAGACTAGGGAAATTGTGCCTTTAGTATGAGTCAGGACATTCCTTGTCTGTGACTGTCTGTGTTGCAAGTGGATAACCTTGCACACCTTTTTCTATGTCATATCATGGTGTTTTTTGTCCATTTTTCACATTTTACCGCCCAATGATGACTAGTGCAAAGCCTTGTCTAGGAAAGTATTCATATTTAAGTTGTCTCTACTAATGCCATACTAACTTTCATATCCTTCATGCTAACATTTCTTCTATCCTTCATCCTCTAGTCTTCTCATCCATTTCGAGAGCACACTCGAGTTCTTTGAACCCGCATGTCCTCTCGATGGGGCATACCACAACCCTCTTGGTCATCCTTCCTCAACCTCTTTACACTGGGGCACTTTCTAAATGAAATTTCTTTGACACAACGCGATAAACTGCATTGTATCAAAGAGGGGAAAAATGTAGACACTGAAAAATGTCCTAGACTTGCTAATACCATTTTTCCTTATCAATTCCCTTGTCTAATGTCATAAGTCTCCTATTAATTAAACAATTTGAATTAATTCATTAATTCATTACTATCTTTATTCCTCTTTGATTAATTAAATAAATTTTATTTATTTAATTGCTTGCTAATTTGTCATCTTCCTCCCATCTTGAATTAAATTATTATTTAATTCAAAAAGTCAACCTCTCACATGTCTTCTATAATTAAATAATACCCTTATTATTTAATTATTCCTTTCCCTCTCAAATAAATAATTTTATATCTATTAAAATTCCTCCAATAACCTCTTTTTCTATGCCAATCTTATCTTCCACATCAAATCTTATCTCTTGAAATTTCATTCATTTTTAGCCCTTGATTGAATTATCTTATAATTTAATCCTAGCCATTCATCCTTGTCATTTTCCCTAATTTTTCCTTAACCCTATTTCATACTACCACTTTTATTCTTGGCCATTGATTGACACATCTTATTGACATCCAATCTTAGCCCTTCATTCAATTTTTTTTTTTCTGTAAAAGACCCCTATCATTGTCATTTCTACATCTTATGCAAGTCTAGTTCATATGCAAGTACATGCTGCTAGTGTGAGACAACAATCTTCAATATTTTGCTAGTCATTGTCATAGGCTTATCATTGCATACTCAAATCTGAGGGCAATTATTCATATCAAGCAAGATAGAGAAGGGCAATGGAGGTGAATCAATGGTGGCATGAAGACTCTAGGGTGATATTGCTTTATGTTTTGTGTCTTAATGTTTATTTGTACTTCATTGCTTATTAGGGTTTGATTTACATGCATTATTGCCTCACCTTGATAATTTTACCCTGATCTACAGCTACCAAATGATCTTATCACCCTTTAAGGTATCTTCAACCCTGATGATCAGTTAAAACAGAAAAGGATAAACTTAGCTGCAAAGAAGGGTGTCTTCAAGCCAAAAGAAATTTCAAAGGGAAAGTCTCCAAACTTGGGAAAGGTATGCTCTGTCACTGAACATGATATTTTCATAGATCTTTGAAATAGATATAATGATGTAGTTTCTTGGACTTATGAAGACTTGAATGGTTTTGACCCAGGCCTTTCCCAACATACTATTGAATTAGATCCATATGCCAAACCTATAAGGAAAAAACAAAGGCATATAAATCTTAAGATCGAGCCCTTGATGAGAGAGGAGTTGGCCAAATTGATTGAGGCTAGAGTCATTTTTCCCATCAAGCATTCTTCATGGGTTGCAAATCTTGTTCCTGTCAAGAAAAATAATGGGGAGATAAGACTTTGTGTAGATTTTAGAGATCTAAATAAAGCCTCCCTAAAGGATCATTATCCCCTCTGCTCCATGGAGCAGGTTTTACAAAGATTCGGTGGTTCAGAAAGGTTTTCCTTCTTGGATGGTTATTCAGGCTATAATCAAATTTTGGTCCAAGAATCTAATCAGCATAAGACAACATTTTCTACAAAGTGGGGCACCTATGCTTATTGTAAAATTCCTTTTGGTCTAACCAATGTAGGTGCCACTTTTTAGAGAGCCATGGATATGGCATTTCAAGGCATGTTTAGACAGTTTGTTTTGGTCTATTTGGATGATATCACAATGTTTTCAAAGCATGCAAAAGACCATTTTAGTCACCTTGAGAAATTATTTCAAAAATGTAGGGAATATGGTATCCCTAAATGCAAATAAATGTGTCTTTGCTACTAATCAGGGCAAGCTTCTTGGGCACATTATTTCAAAGGATCGCTTGGTCATTGATCCTGCAAGAGTAAAATCTATCTTGGCCATCCCACTTCTCAGTCACAAGAAGGGATTATAGAGTTTCTTAGGCACAATTAACTTTGTGAGGAGGTTCATTCCAAACCTTTTTTCTTTGGTAAAGTCTCTTAATTCTATGCTTAAGAAAAATATGGTCTTCAAGTGGACCAAAGAAGGTAAAGATAGTTTTAAGGCTATCAAACAAGAGATTGCTCAAGCTCCTACCCTTGTCAATCCTAACTATGACAAGGATTTCATTCTTTATACCTTTGGAGGTGAAGCAAGTATATCATTTGTCCTAACCCAACTAAATAAAGAAAATTTGGAGCATCCCATTGCTTTCTTTAGTGAAGGGCTCAAAGATTATGAGGTCAAGTGCAACTACATTGAAAAGAAAGCTCTTTCTACTATTAGAGAATTGAAAAAATTCAAATATATGTTGTCTAATAGTAAGATACAACTGATGGTGCCCCATCTTAGTGTTAAAGAGTTCCTGCTAAGCAGAGATATCAATGAAAAAGGTGTTGGATGGATAACCAAGGTGATGGAGTATAATGTTGACATCAAGATCACCAAGCTAGTGAGAGGTAAAGGTTTATGTGAGCAACTCGTCTCAACATTTGAGACTCCTACAGAGGCTTCCCTTGTGCTACAAGAACAACAATCACCAAATGAAAACATACAAGGCAGTTGGGTGCATGATATGACTACCTTTTTACAAGAAGGTAGATATCCTTTGGGTCTAGATAGGATGAAAAGAAGACATTTCATATTATAGTCCATTCCCTATGTCATAGTGGATGGCATACTCTTCAAAAAGGAGTTCAATGGAGTCCTATTAAGATGTATAGAGGCAGATCAAGTCAGCAAAACGCTAAATGAGTTCCATGATGGCTCTTCAGGTGGCCATTTTTCTGCAAGGACTACTGCTACAAAGATTGTGAGGGATGGTTATTATTGGCCAACTTTGTTCAATGACACTCACAAATGGCTGAGAAATTGCAAAAAGTGTGCTTTCTTTTCTGGAAAGCAAAGGTTGGCTACCCTCCCTCTTCACCCCATTCAAGTTGATCAACCATTTACATAGTGGGGTTTGGATTTTATTAGCATGATAAATCCACCATCAAGCATTGGTCATAGATGGATTTTAATAGCCACAGATTATTTTACAAGGTGGATAGAGGCAGTTTCTTTGAAGGATGCCACTAATGCTTTAGTTTTAGAATTCCTTGATGGAATTGTTACAATATTTGGCACTCCTTCCACCATTATTTCAGATAATTCCAAGGCTTTTACTAGTGCTCGGATCCTTGATTAGGCAATGAAGCATGGCATTTACTTGAAGATCTTATCTAATTACTATCCTTAGGGTAATGGCCTAGCTGAGTCTTCAAATAAAAATCTCATCAGGATTATCAAAATGACCATTGAAGACAACCAAAGGGTTTGGCATAGCAAGTTGAAGACAACCCTTTGGGTTGATAGAATTACTCCTAAAAGAGCGATTGGTAATTCTCCTTTCATGCTATTTTATGGAAGAGAAGAAAAGTTACCATTATCATTCGAGTTGCCTTCCCTTGATTTGGCACATCAGCTAGAGTTAGAGGAAAATGATGCTATGATAGTAAGGATGGTTGAACTCTTGGAACTGGAGGAGACAAGGAACAAATCTATGCAAGTCATAGAAGCACATCAAGCACAGGTCAAAAGAAATTTTGACAAAAAAGCAGTTCATAGGATGTTCCAAGAGGGATGCAAAAATGGGATGCAAACAGAGCCAAACCTAGAAGATATTCCAAGTTTGATGCCATGTGGAGTGGTCCATACGTCATCACTAGCTACAAGGAGGCTAATGCATTCTATCTTTCTAGGTTAGATGGTGAGGTTCTTCCAATCTCAATCAATGGGATTCATCTCAAACCTTATTTCTAATGAGTTTTGAGTTTCAAGTACATATTGTAAATATTTTTTCTTTCCATGAAGTGCTTTGCACACCCTGCTTTCTCCTTAAGGGAATGTATGTCCTAGTTTCCATGCTTTTCTCTAAGAGCAGGCTTGCACATGCTTTGTTTTTCCCTTGGGAGACCCAATTTTGTAAATTCCGTTTATGAATCTATACCCAATGGAATGATAAGGCCTTTGGATTCCATGATTATCAAGCAATCATCCCACAAAAATAGCCAAAATTTTGACATTTCATGTCCCCTTTAGATGACCCATCACTAATATTCGATCTAAGAAATCTTACATGGGCCATCTTGCATGAGTTTTCCTTGAAGGTTCCTAAATTTTGCTAAGTCCTAGAATTTTGGGATTTCGAAGTGTCTCTTACCCGCTTCATTCATGCCTTCTCCATTGCTCCCTTCCTCTTTTTCTTCTCAGTATTTTGAGTGTCAACCTTCAACCTTACCCTTTACCCCTTACCAATCTCTCTCCTCTTCCATCCTTCTGCCTCCTTCATCTCCTGTCTCCATTTTCACCAAGCTTGTAGGGTTTAGCCATTGGCCTTCCCTTTTATCTTCTTTTGCTCCCTTCATCAACCATCGCTTGACAATCCAAAGTCCAACTTCCAACAGTTTGAAGTTTGACCTCCAATGTCTCATCTTCTTCGAGCCTTTCACTTTCTTCTTTCTCCTTCAATCTCTTCTCCCACTGATGCCTTGTTTCCAAATCCGACTAAGTGTCAGGGTTTCAAATGTCAGCCTTTGTCCTTCTCCATTACCTCTTAGCTTTATGTGGTAATAGGTAACCCATCTCCCCAATTTCTTCCTTTGGACATCATGGTTTCCTCCTCTCTTCTCCCTTTGATGCACGGTAAGCTACAAGTTCCATGCCCGACCTCCAATGGCCCAACGCCTGATCTCTGATGGCTCAATGCCAATGTGCCATTGTGTTTGAAGTAAGCATAAAGCACAAGGTACACCCGAGTCCTAACCTCCAACCTCCCAATTGCCGACGTCTGACAAACTCATTTTCAAAACTCAGGACCATTTAATTCATTTGCATTGTAAAGGAATTTTTTCAAGCCCAAAGCCTCGACGATCCATAGATTGGCACTTTTTTTTCAACGATGCCATTAATGCTCAACAACTCCCCAACAACTAGGCATGATTTTTAGGGTTTGAGGACAATGTTTATTACTCTTTTGACTTCTCCAAGGTTATTTTTTGGGTGCCCATGCTCATTCATTATTGTTGTTTATCCCTTCTAACCATTTCCATACCCAAATCATAGATTTTGTGGAGGATTTCAGATGGCTTTTCTAGGAAAATCTTCATGGTAGGATGATGGTGTGCAAGCCTTCTCTTCTCTAGGCTCTTCTTGGTGCAATTTTCATAGTAGGTATGGTGATCATGCTTGTTCTGGGTACATATTTTTTGGATAAAGCTTGATCAGATCTGCTAACCCTAGTTGGTTTAGAGTTTGAGTATATTCATCTAGGTTATGCTTGATCTATAAAAGCAACACTTGTATATTTTTTCAGGGTTCTTCCTCTAACTTCTCTAGGTATTTTCTATTGCAAACACTGCATTCTTTACATTCTACCATTGTAAAGATTGCTTCTAAGCTTTTATGTTACTAAAATTTAACTATTATCACTGTTATCCCTTGCATGTTTGAGTAAAATCCATTTACCTTCATGTTTGAGTATGTGTTTTAGTTGTTTCATTGATGCATTATGTTGTTCTGAAGTAGGAAGAAATGTGTTTATATCTTGGTGCATCACCTTCCTTTAATTTCATGTTCTCTTTCTATCCCTTTTCCTCTGTGATTTGTTAGATTAGGGTAGTAATAGGTTTCATGTGCTAGGTTAGACCAACACATTTGAACTTAGTTTAGAAGAGGAAGTCGGCCTTCTCTGAAGATTCAACCTTATTCGTGCAAGGTCCCACACCTTGAGGTTGTTTTCATTGTGTCATTAGAACACTGAACTCTTGTTCAGTAGGGTGCAGTTTTATGTGACAACAATTCCTTTTTCAATCTGCAAACCATATTTGGTTTGGATGATAACTTAAATCCTTCTGGTAGTTCAATGTATACTTCTTTTTCCAACTCACCATTCAAGAATGCAGAATTCACATCCATTTGATAAACCTTGAAATCCTTATATGCTATAAGAGCCAAAAACATCCCGATAGCTTCCATTCTTTCCATTGAATAAAATGTCTCCTCAAAATCTATTCCTTCTACTTGTGAGTATCCCTTACACACAAGCCTTACCTTATTTCTTACCAATTCTCCATTCTCATTCAGTTTGTTCTGGAATACCCACTTAGTTCCAATCACATTTTTGTTTGCTAGTCTTGGGACAAGTTCCCAAGTCTGATTCTTCTCAATCTACATTAGTTCTTCTTCCATAGCCTTGATCCAATACTCATCTTTTCATGCTTCAATCACTATTTTAGGTTCAACTTTAGAAAGTAAACATAGATTTACCTATTCTTCAACCATAGTAGCTTTTCTCCTTAAACTACAAATAATATTTTTCAAATGTCATTAACGTACAACTAAACTTGTTAAATGTCACATGCACTTTAGAATCATTCAGATTGGATATAGAAAGAATATTTTTCACGAGTCTTGGAAAATGAAAAATACCATGGAGATTTTTTCCCTCCTAGAGTAGAGCTACAATAGTGTGTCCCACTTGTCTAGGGCATTAGAAATTTATGTGGTTGAAGAGAATAAAATTAGTCAAACACCTTTATTTGAAGGTGTTTGCATAAATATCTTCTAATGAAGGTTTACCTTCATTGTAAGGTCATATAGATTTTTTTAATATGTTTTTAAAGGTGAAAGAGACCTTCATTCAAGGTACCTTTGAATGAATGACATTGAATACCCTTGTTCAAAGGTCCTTCAAATGAAGGCCCTTAGATACCTTCATTGAAGGTCCTTCAAATGAAGACTTTTGGATACCTTTGTTTGAAGGTCATTCAAACGAAGGCATTTGGATGGGATTTTCTAATTGGTGATCATTTTTTTCTCAAAATATTATATTTCAAACCTTGGGTTGGACCATAAAATGAAATCACCATGATAAGAGGTTGTTATAGGATCGTATCCCTCAAAGTAAGCTTTCAGAAAATGTAATTTTGAATATATTATATTTTTTCTATTTTCTAGTGAACATAGGATTTTCACCTAACACCAACGTCTCTATTCCACACACATGAAAAAATAGAAAAATAGAGGAAAATTTCAATCTGAAAAATATATATTTACTAGGTATTGATCTGTCCTTGATTCAACAAGAAAAAAGTTTAATTTGGGTAAATATATGAAAGAAAATTATGTGATGAAATAAACCTGTCTAAATTCTAATTAATCTCACTTCAAAAAATAATAAAAAATAAAGTGTACAACCAGGCGGTGGGCCTAGCTCGATTGGCTAAAGCATCTTGTTGCAGGAAAGAGGTCATGAGGTCCAGTCTCCCCATCATCCCCGTGGTACCGGAGGGCGTGTTGCCCCAATGCCACCGGTCATGTGAAATTTTTTTACCAAGCACACTACACACTACTGAATTTGACTCCATTTTCTGATGAATGTTTGACGGTCGTTCGACAAACATTTGTCAGAAAATCGACGAATTGACGAAAAAAAATTTGTCGCTATTTTTTCGTCCAAATTCCAATGATGAATTAAACGTCGAAATAACGGCATAGATACGTCGGTTGTCGACATCATAAAATGACTCATATGTTCATCAGAATATCGATGAAAACTTTGTGTATCCACCGACGAATAACAACCAAAATGCAATTGCAATGGCTCTTCTGAAGTGTTGAAACAACACTAGAAGTTTGTCGCCATTTCGACGAAATGGGCAAGGAGTTACAATGAAGCTTTGGTCACCATTTCAATGAAATGGGCAAGGAGTTACGATGAAGCTTTCGTCGCCATTTCGAAGAAATGGGCAAGGAGTTACAAAAAATCTTCCATCACAGCTATAGCAACTTCGTCGGACCTTTTCAATTATTTGTCGGTGGCCTTCATCGAAATTGCGACGAAACAATGCAATTTTGAAAAAAAAAATCATTGAAATGTACCATCGCAGAGACTCTTGGCAATGACCACCGAATCCAACCCATCGGTGAGAGATCAATCATCGGCATAGGATAGAAAACTCACTCTGATAGTCCATGTCTTGCCAATGACTTCCGTCGGAAAGATGGATCCAAGGTCACACCGATCTAACCTCTTCAGGAGTTTTGAACACTGTTGGTTATCAGCAAGAAATTCTAAGGGTCTCACCGATTAAACAAGTGTCTAAGAGCAAGTAAACAAATGGAACCTATTAATTTTCTTATTTTGGGGTTCTTTAAATCACATGCAAGAAACATAAAAAAAAGAACAAACCAATTTTTGGATGAATACAAAATGGTGTCTTCAGCAAGTGATTCATATGCTTTCACACCTGACAGGACATTAAGAAGATTTTAGTCTTCCTCTGTGAAATTAACTACTTACAAAATAAACCCAGAAACCAATATTATATACCTCCATCTCTAGCCGAGGGTAGGTATAAGAGAAAAAAAATTCCTCAATGCAATGCTGAAAAATATCAATGTGTGTGTAGGTTTGTATTACTCAAAATATCATTTCACTACCTAAGGAAAAATACCAAAGTGATGTTTTAAATTTCAATCTTCACATAGGCTCCCTTATTGCTACACATGCATATGCAAGCATTATTCGAGATCTAAACTATTCAAATATTAAGGATTTAATTAGCTATAAGATGGAAAGTTGTTGCTTAGACATAATCCATCATCTTTTACATATCTTTATTCACTCCTAGCGCTTCAGATAAATTTGTGTAAATGAGACAAAAATGTGAATCTTTTATGACAAAGAAAATTCTTAAAAGGAGGAGAGAGAAAAGGGTAGGGGGAAGAGAATGCTTGAATGTATAGCAAAGTATAACATTTTGATCATTATAACAATGAAATGAATCTTAAGTTTGAAGCATTAATATCATTTACAACATTTATGATCAAGAATGAATGTAAGTAGAGAAACTTTTGCATACCTGCAGATGGTACAAAATTTCATGGTTAAGTGGAAGCCTCCCATCAACAAGAAGATCCAAATATCCGTGTATCTATCTCAATAGAGCCTCTAAACCCTTCAGAGCTGTCAATTTTTCCACTAACCTGTTATGCACAAAAGTCAAATTTTAGAGTTATGTCACCACTAAAAATAGAAGAAACGGAGCTTTGAAACCAAATCCACACACAACACAATGTGGTATTCATACAAATCCATACAAACAAACTAAACTCAGAACATTGGAATGGAAACAACTTCAAATTATGATGCAAAGCAAGAATCATTTTTCTGCCACCATAGTGAAAAGTTAGCACTTTCTTTCATCTTTGCATATTGGTTTGATGCTTCAAATGATGCATTTCTTATATTGAAAAGTGCATTACCTTATTGAGCTTCTCTTTGTTTCGAGAATAGTTTAATATTCTCTACTTAACAGGGCCAACCACGTGATGGTGGAAGCTCATTTGGCCCCTCCCCCCTCACATCACTCTCAATTCCCCATACCCAATCATATAACAATAATCATTCATTCATCCATTAATAACATATAACATTCATTCATTCATCCATTAATAACATATAGCATTCATTCATTCATCCATTAATAATAACATATAACATTCATTCATCCATTAATAACATATAACATTCATTAATTAACATATTCACATTCATTCATTAACATATAATATGCATTCTTTCAATTTTTACATATTATCAAAAATATGGTTGTCATGATATGATTACAATCACTTATTTTTTTGTTTCTTTTTTAAAGCTAAAAAAATCTGAATTGGAGTATCGTTTTCTAAATCATCTATCCCCCCTTTAGTTGTTTTTCCCTCTACTCGTGATCTTAATGTACGCCTAGTCGTCTGCTCATGATGTGGATGTCGCTGCAAGGGGGGGTCTGCTGCAATAACAAAGAAATGTTAAACTGATATGTTTTATTATTATTGTTACAATTATTTCATTAATTAAAAGAACATTAGAGTGGTTCTCTTTACTTGATGGGTCCACATCATGTTCCTAAACTTCTGTTATAAACTCATGCTCAACACGTTGAACACCCTCTAAATCTTGATCTACAATTGAAACACGAAAGGTTACATTAATTAATACACCAATTGAAATTAAATATGTTTAAGAGAACATGAGGGTGGTCCTCTTTACTTGATGGGGCCACATCATGTTCCTAATCTTCTCTAGCCTGATCATGCTCAACACGTTGATCACACTCTACATGCTCTAAAGTTGAAACATGAAAGGTTACATTAATTAATATACCAATTGCAATTGAATATGTTTAAAAGAACTTTAGAGTGGTCCTCTTTACCTGATGGGGCCACATCATGTTCCTGATCTTCTCTAGCCTGATCATTCTCAACATGTTGATCACGCTCTACATGCACTAAAGTACCAGGATGCACACCACAACCTTCATCTGCAGGTTGTGCTCCACCCTCACCAGGCTGCATTCCAATGTCATGTGCAGTATTATCATTGCTTGAATGTTTAAAACAAATAGGCATGTAATTGCTTTATGGTGGAAATTAATATTGAATAGATTGCACAAGTATTTAATTTTAAATAAACTTTATTGAGTTTATTTACCTATGTGTCAGATGCAGTGGAAGATTGTGTTTGCCCAGTTAAGACTTAGTCATTCAGCCACAGCTCCATAGCCTTGTTGGAACACAATATTCAGGTCATCTTCTGTGGGAACTCTGTTGAATTCAAAGCCCTACATTTTTGTATAAGATCATGAATTTTTCTTCTATGGTGTGATAAAACCAAAATTGTTTTCAATTTATTATTTGGATACAATATTTCATTTATTGATACTTACAATTCATGCGGCTAATTTCATATAACCACCAGAGCCAAGTTTTTGTTGCCCGTGTTTTTCTAGTCTTGCCTTTGTTTCCTTCGATGTGTCGAGCAGCCTATGACAAGTTTGAAATACATTAGATTATGTAAAAAGAAAGAGTAATCAACATATAATTACATTGTTGATAGCATCACATACCTTCCTTGGCCCAGTGGTATCTTTCCTTTTTTCTTTTCAACCTTCTCCTTTCCATCCGACACCAGGTCCTTCCACTCCCTCTTCGGAATCATGGGGGGACGCTTGTACTTTTTGTTCTTCTCTAAATGTGACCTATATTGGTAGCTCACATACTTTAGATAGGTACCAGCTTTCTTAAGGACCTTGGTTCAATTGAATGTTTTATCACCGAAGAGCACAACTAAATGGTTAATGAGCTCATCTTTTAAATCTTGATTTTGGGCATTCCACTATGTACGTATGGTAGGCCCAAAGAGCTCCAATGTAATATCACTTAGATGTTTATAAAAAACATCATTTCCTACAAAATGATCATGGGATCAATAGTCTAAAAAGAGCGATCAATAAGTAAATTTCAATTGGATTATATATAATAATAATTAAAACATTTTCAAGTACCTGGGACCTTCTCTGTCTTTATGGGAACAAAATCCTCTCACCATAAATGTGACCGGAAATGTTCTTGTACTAGTAATACGGGAAGATCCAGGAAATGCTGCTAAAATATCACCAGTACTAGTGGCCTCTACATCCCCAGGTACATGTCCTGACGCATGTCCTGGCATGTGTTCGCTGCCAAAGGGTGCACTAACGAATGCCCTCATGGTATGTGCTGCCAACATTTCAGACGACAATATAGGCATGGATGATGGGGTCAAATGATGTGATGCATGTGCAAGAATATCAGGATGGACACTTGTACCAATCCCTACTCCTCGGGCAGCACTTGCAGTACCCTGATCATGGCCAGGAGCATCATGAGGATGCAAAGAATCTTGTAAAAACAACACATATTTTAGTTCATGACATAAAAGAGTACAAAATATAAAACCATGAATGAAATTATGTTATAATTAAAGACCTCATGACAGCTTAATTGCAACTTTTGTGATCTCTTAGTCAATATTTTAACCCTCTCTCTTATCTCATTTGTTTGAGGCACTATGAATAACAACTTAAGGATTTCTTCATTGCATTTTTTTTGGGTCTTCCTTATCATATCGAGAGGGTTTGTTGAATAAGCGATGTCATCATCACATAATATTAGCTGCACCTTCCTATGAATGCTCTCATCTACTGCTGGTGCCTTTCCCCGATCAGTTGACTGCAACAAGAATATTAAAAACATTATCGAAATTAACCCAATAAACTTATCAAAACAACATAATAATAAAATATTTTGCTCATATCTAATTTGTACAATTACAATGTGGTAAACATGTCAGGTAGAAGCGCTTGAAGATAAATCGCGATCTTTACTCTAGGCCGGAGCCTTCTCCGTACGATCAATGTCCCGCTGTGACAAAAATTAAATATAAAAAAAATTACCGAAATGAAACCAATAGACTTACGAAAAAAACATAAGAATAAAATGGTATATTGGAGTCATTAATTGGAAGTTGGGTAAAATGGTACATAGTACGTGCCACCCCCATAGTAACTGTGTTTGTAACTAAGCGATTTAAATTGTAATCGATTAGCAGCTTTTTCCCTGCAGTTATTGATTTTATCGCACATACGAATACACTTTTTCCCTCACGCACCTGCAATTGGGTTGCTTATTTGTTGACCCAGGTCATGTACTGTTTATAAACCCTACAATATTCCCTGATGTTTTTGGCCTTCTGTCAATGTACATAGCCACTCCTTTATTTTGATCCTTATCTTTTAGCTGTATATAATTTGCTGACAGCGCATACCTATGCATACTTCGTGTATATTGAACCAGTTGCATCCAATATTTGTAACTATAACAGGGTCGGACATACTCCATCAATCCAGTGACTTTGTCGTAACAAACTTTTATGTCGTCCATGCAAAATAAGCCCAAACCATGTAATGACGATGGTGCTATGCGATATATCCTCTCGTTGACACAAAAATCAATGTTTATTGGAGGAAGTTCCTTGGGTACCCATTGTTTTCGTAGATGTTTGTACCTCAAGGGAACCTCGACATTGCATATGCTCTCATCATCATAAGAACATGACCCCCCTTCAGCAAGAAAAAATTCCATGTGTTTATAGAATTTTCTTCTAATCTTTTGACCTCTAATTGATCTCCCTCTTTTAGACATACTACATGTCTCACTTTCCTCTTCTCTTCCTGAATTTCCCTCGCTTGAGGAAGACAGATCTGACAAATACCTATTTGGTGGCACCTGTACCCATAAAGATGTTGGATGAAGTTCTTTCATGGTGATGTGATCCTAAGGTGACATTATGATTAATCTATCATTTCATCGCTAGAATTTCACAGGTTAGAAGGTAATCAAGTCTTGATAGATTGCAAGTTATTGTTACTACCGTCCAAATGTGTCCATCACAAATCAAATCTACTGAACGTTTTAACTCCCAAACTTTGTAACAAGTGTTAAATGTTACTATGGTCCACCAGTTACACAACCAAGGCCTCAAATGTATTCTCTAATTGTAATCAAAGGAATTTTTCTCTTCATTCAAGTAAATAAACTTGAGGGGAAACACCACCAAGTGGTTTATTGGACACCTACATGACTAAAAATAGCAGAAAATTTACATTTAATTTCCATATGTCTAAGTGGTTAACGGGAGGGAGTGTGTACTAGGCGTTGTCATCATAAGTTTATGCTTTGGCAATAATTTTTTTAAGTCATCTTAAAACTTCCTATGTCTAATTGCTAGGAGACTTTTGGTATGTTTTAAGGTAGGATGATTGATGAAAGAGCCCAAAGAGCCTTTCTCCATGGTATCCAGGTACACATAGCAGTGGTCTTCTCTTATACGGTTGGACATGATTTAAAGAACTTAGCTAGGAATTATTCATTTAACTTAAGGTTTTCTCATAATGCCATCATTGGAAAAGTATGATCAAATTCTTCTATTATGAAGAATTGGTCTATGTGCCTCTAGTAATCACTATAAATGTTTGTAAGGATAAAATGACTAATTGCATCAGGTAGGAGAGAATCAACTTTGAGTTCTTCAAAGATTATATTCCTCTATTCATAATTTTTAAGAGTTGTGTGTGGAGGAGGTTATCACTACCAAGAAGGGAGGAGACCTTTCCTTGTATTCTTTTATAATTTTCATTATTCTTATTTATTTTACACCTACATTTACAAATACACATACATATGCATTTACTGTTTTCATTTATTTCTTATGTAGTTTAATAGTTTGATCGATTTCATATTATATGTGTTGAAGACTTTAGAATTTCAATTACATTAATTTATGGATATGTTGTATCTATAACACCACAAAACCATATGCTCTTTGCATTTACACTTGCATTTAGAAATACACATTTATATACATAGATATAGATTTCTTTAATGATATGTTGCATTTATTGTTCTAGGAGAGCATCCAAGAATTGCATTTACATTTACATTTAAAAATACATACATACATACATACATATATGTGTGTGTGTGTGTATGTATATCATTTATATTCAGTGTTCAGAAACAACCCATTAGGTCGCACATGGATAAAAATTCATAAAATCATATCTCCCATACATGTTTTGTTGAAACCTAGGTTTGAACCTCTCATTTCACATGCTTTTCTTCACAAAACTATTGAGGACAACAGCTATACCTTCATTATTTCTCATCCTATACCCTATTCATGCATCCTACAATTACAACAATATCCATGGGGCCTCTTACACAAGCTACATTAATCACAAAAAGTGTAAGAGCCCCTTTATATCATTTTCGACTACAAAACCCTCAAAAATAGGGTAACTCATATTATGATTTGTTGGTGAGCTATATGGACAAAATCATTAGCACCAGCTCATTCTTGGAGTCTTTTGAAAGAGAAGTGAATCAGGTGGCAATTAATTACAAACCTTATAGTGTCAAGGTGAATGAGGTGATCAATTTTGATTGGCCAACTGATGACGAGTATCAGAAATGGGTAAATGCATATTTAACTGAGGAAGAGTGAAAAGGAGTAGGCTGCTAACGGTTGACAAATCAGTTGTTGCAATTACAATAGATTCCAGTTTTGTTTTTTGGTGACAATCTAGACGTAGAATTCTTGAAGTTTTTTGTTGCTGCATCAACCATTTTGAGCGGGCACAATGAACAAGAAGATTCTCTAGGGAGATTGTTGTTGTAACAAATTTTTGGAATATCACAAGGCGGTCCAATTGGTTGGTGACACGTGTGCTTTCTGGCCCGATGCTTGTTTGCTCCTTCTTTTTCTATAAGAAGTATTTCAAGGCCAGAAGTATGGGTTAGCAAGTTAGATATTTTTGGTCGAGTCTAGATGAAGTTGCGAAGCAAATTGTAAAGTCTGATGGTTTTAGGGAAAATGCAATTTAGGTTTTGAGTAATTTTGTAGTAGGTTTTGAATTCATGGGGATTTGATGTTTTATGACAGTACTGGCATTTGAATTGATATGATTAATTCGAACTCATGTCTCTTCATTGTACAAGCATATCTGAATTTTGAATAAAATGATCAAGGGTTGTTTCGTTCATCTCATTGTTGTGGTGTGTATGATTCTTGTTTTAGCTTTAATTCAAGGAATTAATTAAAATGTTTGAATGGGATTGTAGGTGGATATGTTTTGTATAAGTATTTGATTAGTATTGGGTTAGAATACATATTAATGAGATTGTAAAGCAATGTTATGAAGGATCTTATATGTTATGTGTTAAATCTATCATAAACCCTTAGATGCTTATAAATTTGACTCCTCCAATGGATATATGGCACTAATCTAAGTTGTACTTATTTGTATGGTTAAGTATTTGTTTTCCTTTACCTAGATCTTGCTAAAAATTGCAAATCAATGACTATCTTATACTATGAAATGTTGTAGTTATCTCATGCTCCAAATAGTTGATATTATTGATAAACAACCAATTCTATTCAGTATTATCCTATTATGTTGAGCTATTAAATGAGATTATCTATTTTTGTTATGTTTATGATGATGGTGCAGAGGTTGTAAACGTATTAAGGGATCACCCTCCTGAGTCTTGCAGAGCCCAAAGTGTAGGAGGTCTTTTAAATCCTCGTCAGTTGGTCCAGGTCCTTTGAGCTGCCCTTTATTGGAATTGGCAATTCCATAGGTAGATTAGAAGATCAACTTGCTTACCGTAAAAATAACCAACACCTTGCATATGTTTGTGGTGGAGGTATTAAAGAAGAATTGTAGGCCTCTATTTACATTCATTAGGAATGTCCTACCTTAGCCTAGCATATACTTGGGCTAAGTCTACAATTGCCGAGAATCATGCAATAGAGGCTATGTGTGATGGAAATCCTGAACCCCAAGATGTGGGTAGATTATGAGAGTTTTGCCAAGACTTGAGGCTGGTGGATAAAAATGTGAAAGACTAAGCTGTTTTATTTTTTCTCTCTTATCTTATACCATTTTACAAGAATGGGGGTGCCAATGTACGAGAAGATCTTTGGAAACTAGGAATGAAAATTGAAGGTTAAAGAGAATGGGGGTGCCAAACTTACAGTACTCATTGCCCCTTGGTTGTCGATTTTCCCTAAGTGCCCTCAACCTGTCCTCGGCTAAGTATTGACCTTGTTTTCACTCCTCAAACTCTTCCTCGTAGTGATGTTGACCTTTGTTTCGCTCCTCCAAACTCTTAAATTGGCGTTGGTATTGACCTTGTTTAACTCCAAACTCTTCCTTGGTGCTTTGGCATTGACCTTTTTCA
>VDFB02281492.1:667257144-667278998 GCA_007258455.2 Sequoia sempervirens | reverse complement strand
AGAGAGAGAGATAAAGGAAGGGAGGGTTAAGGGTAGAGGGTAGAGGGTTTAAGGGTTTAGGGTTTAGGGTTTAGGGTATGGGGAGAGAGATAGAGGGAGTGAGTGAGTGACCCATTTACATATTGTTCTTTTATTCTTCCTCAGTAAATATTTAGTTACCCATTTACCGTTAGCAGAAATGACCCAAGAATTTAATAGAATAGACTACTCATATAATACCTTGCATTATGGAGCTCAATTCTTTGATATATTACTACTTATCAAATCCTTTGTAAATAATTGTAAAATTATGACTCCATTTAAGCATTTATTGATTTAATCAAAAAAACATAGACACGCAATTGAACAAATTCTCAAAAGAAGAATGACAACATCATTAACATTTCATTCAAAATTCACTCAAATCCACATAAGGAGAAAAAATATATTAGAATTATACGTTTATTCATGCTTATAAGTTATATCCACATACAATTTAAGATAATTTGCATATATTCATCCAAAACTCAAAACAGGCTATCTATTCTATTCCTATCTTTCTACCCATATATTCAACTCAAAACCTAGCTAGAGCTTTCATCGGTTCTCTCCCTACAAATGAGCCTTGAATTCCCTTTTATATGACAAAGGAGCAACAAGCTTCAGGCTCAAATGTAATTTCACCACAAACTTTCATTTGAACAAAATCTCCATTGCATTTGACTTTCATTTCAAAACTTCCCACACGTTGAATCTGCAAAACATAGTGCAACTGGGGAAAGCTAAAGTTGTAACTACCATCAGAAAAGGGAATGCAAATTATCATCAAAATCCCCTTTGTTGCTATCCACGTAAAAAAACCAGGCAACCAAATTGCCACGAAGGCACACAATCGACATCAAAATGTGCCACACAAGCAGAACCAACACCACCAACAACATCATCAACACAAAATTTTACATCCCACACAGCAACTTCTTATTTACCCACCACCTTGCCCTTACCAACACTCAGACCCCGGTATACACTCCTGCTTCTAGTTGTTGCTAGAGGAGGAGAGGAAACCTCAGCCTCCTCTTCTTTCTTGTCCTTTCCCAATACGGTTCTAGTCCATCTGCTTAGGGTTTTAACTGCCAATGGCACCACAGATATCACTTCCTCATCAGAGAGCAGACCGTGATTCAAGAGAGCTAAATACCGACAGTAGTCAGAGTCGGTCTCGGTTACACCATCAGAAGTGTTGCTCGTAAGGTCAATGGGTGAGTGTTGGCATCCAAAGAAGCCATTCCCATACCTTATTTTCCTACCAACACTAGTAATAGAGCACACCGACTACTTGCCTTTTTCATCTACCAGTTGAGCAGCAACGTCCTAGAATTGCAACCTTCTACTACATCTAGTGGGCACAAGCTTGGGCTTGTCAACCAAAGCACCTTCCTAAATAGTAGGACCGAGCTTCTGTGAGCTCAAATGAACAGACCTCTTTACTGACTTACTCATTTTCTCTTGTCAGACAAGCACTCAAACTTGATTAGACTCAGCCCATAAAGTGCTCTAACTACTACAAGAATGACACAATTAGCAGTTAATTCCTCTTGTATTTATTGTACGAGGTAATGGCAACCTTCATTAATGCTTAGTAAAAATGCATGTGCAAAAATGGCAATTTGGTGGTGTATGTACTGTCACCGTTTAACTTGAGCTTCATGAGAATCCACAGATCACCCTTCATGATTGCCAACAACATCTTCACACAGATTGAGATCGACGTGACTACACAAGCAAGGAATAATTCATTAATGCTTCACCAGTTGTAGGATAAAATGACCACCATGTGCCATTTTCCAACTTTGAATACTGCCCGCTGATCTCCTGAAGAGTTGGCAGATCAAACGGTTTATCTTGGGCTAACTCGGTTTGACATACAATGAAGCATCATTGACCTTCCTCATGACCAATAACATTAATCCATCTCAGAAACCAACTACCATGTCAGCAGGTCCTATGCACTTTGCAAATTAAACAGCTGGAGCTATGCATCACTATCTCGTTGACCTCGTGGCTTTTAACCAACCTTCATCTTCCTCCTGCAAGCTAGCAGGGAACGGAAGAGATTTACATTAGCTTTTGATCTTGGTTGTCAATCTAAAACCACGGTTTATGAGCTCAATAGTGGAGATTGGGACCCACATTCCATGCAGGACACACGTCTACCTTTTGCTGACCTCACGCCAAATAACAGGCTGACACCTTAGGTCTGCGAGCTGGTGGGGTACGATCAAGATCTTCTCCCATATCTTAAAATATGAAAAACCTACACATTGCATGGTTAGTATTTAATGAAAGGCTTTGGCTAAGCCATCAATGACATGACCACTGGGGTTAATGGCTTAGGCTTACATCACCGAATTAAAATTAAAACCCAACTTTAGGATCAAAACATGGTAGTAGATGTCATGGCCACCATTAAAGCTTACTTGCACGCTACACGAACGACTCAAATCGCATATGATGCAAATTCAAATATTAGCCGTTGATCCTTCACCTTGGTCAGATCATCAGATGGTTTCCTTCAAACCAAACTGACATAGTCTCCATCATGGCAATAAGGGGCCCACCATACTACTCGTTGCCAAGGAGATCCACGTGGCTCCCACCCGTGACAACGTAATCAATAAAGACCTCACAAATTTTGATCACACGATGGTGGGCAACCGTCGATCTCAACCATCGGCAATCCTATTCGTTCAACACAGTCGCCAGCCTTGTTATTAACAATCGAGCACCTTTCTACCGAGATTATAACATCTTTGTTGATTTAAAACACGCGCATCTTATAACTGCTTTAGTAACCCGCGGCATAATGTATTAAAGACGCATCAAAGTATTTATCATTCCTTTGGCTTCACTGGATGAGACACGTGGCGCTCACCCGTGATATCGTGATCAACAAAGACAGTCTAGTGGGGTCATCGTGGGATAGCGGGGAACAGCTGAGATCACATGACGATTGATCTACGGCCATGCGAACTTGTCCCTCTACAAAATAAAAACATTTATTAGGGGAGAGGGCCTAGTAGTCATGCAGGGTCCAATAGTCGCGCACTCAATCGTGATGATAATACCTAGTCTTACCACATATTTATATTATATATTGTAAATAAACAGTCCAAATGTAAATAAAGAAAAAACCAAATGTTGAAAAAAAATGGACCCATACTTGAACACATGAGAACCTCTAAATGTTATATGAAAAAAACATAAATACATTCATGAAGAAGTGAAATAAGTTTTTTTTTGTTTCAAATAAAATATCATAACTCTCCACTATAAGTATATCATTTAAAAAATAAAATGCTCATTTAATAAAATAAGACACTCATTTAAACAAGTATTGTTATCATAGTGAAAAAATATTGTTCTTATGTGTACAACAATTGGGGTAGCAATGTACAAGCATTGGATAATTTTATATTAATAGTTTGTCCTATCACAAATATAAAAGGTGAGCATAATAAATAACATGTATTTTCCCATTAAATGTGAAGGATTTTCAAAAAATTAGTGTTCAACTATTGGTCCATTTTTGTTCAATATAAGTTGTATTTTAAATAATTATGTGTTGTTTTTATAACAAAAATAGATTTTTTGTATTCAACTATTAGTCCATATGTGTTGAATATAAAAGGTAGAGATATCAAATATTTATGGTTATCAATAAGTATTTGGTCCACTTAGGTTGTATATTAATTTTAATTTAAATAAAAATATGATATTCTACAAGCAACAAATGATATTTTTTTGTTCAACTATTGGGGGTTCCATGATTAAGTTTTGGTCGAACCTTTAAAAAGTCAAATTTTAGACACTTCTCAAAAGATCTATCGATGTGGCGAATTGCATGATGAGTCGCACCTCCAAACCTTAGTTATAGATAAATAAGAGACTAGTCTACATTTCAAAAAAAAAATGAAGGTTCTACAATATTCCACTAAATTGCTACATGCTGAGAAAGTTAGCCTGCATGACTATTGGGCCCTCTCCCCTAAAGGGATAAGGGGACATCACTAGGCCGACGACAAAAAATGACATAAGTTGTTTTAACGAGGGAACACGGGACCAACAAAAGACTTAGGAAAAATAAAGTCAGGTGAAGTAAATAAAACAATAAAACAAAAGGGGGCCCAGCCTAGATGAAGCGATGGGGCTTAAGTCCTTTTAAAGCCTTCCCAAAAAGTAACGGCCAAATAGATCTCATCCAAGGTGTAAGATGAACACTAGGTTTTTACATGAAGACAAAGGTAAAAGCCCAACCTGAGGCTTTTCCCAAACACCATAGATGACCAGAGACACAAGGCAAGATAAAATAGAACACAGAGAACAAAACTTTGAAGTTTCATCACTACCCATAACCCTAAACCCTAAACCATTAACCCTTAACCCTTAAACCCTAAACCCTCTACCCTCTCTCTCTCTCAAGTCTCTCCCTCCTACTCCCTCTCCCTCTCTCAGGTCTCTCTCTCTCTCACTCCTCTATCTCTCTCCCCACCCTAAACCCCAACCCTTAACCCTTAAACCCAAACCCTTAAACCCTTCACCCTCTACCCTTAACCTCTTCTCCCATCTATCTCCCACCCTCCCTTTCTCTCTCTCTCTCAAGTCTCTTCTGCCCTAGCACCACTTCCTCTTTAGGTCTCTTCTCTCTCTCTCTCTCTCTCTCTCCCAAGTCTCCTCCACCTACCCTAGCCCCACCTTAACCCTTAAATCCCAAATCCTCTACCCTTTATCTCTCCACTCCCTCCCTCTCTCTCTCTCTCAAGACCTCCTCACCCCCTCTCCCTCTCAAGTCTCTCACCACCCTCTATCTCTCCCCCTGCACCTTTAACCCTAAACCTTAACCTCAAACCCCACACTTAACCTCTACCTCTATCTCTCCCACTCCTCCTCCTACCACCTCTCCCTCTCAGTCTCTCACCACCTCTATCTCTCTCCTACCTTAACCCTAAACCCTAAACCATTAACCCTTAAACTCTAAACCCTCAAACCCTACACTTAACCCCACCTTCTATCTCTCCCACTCCCTCCTCCCTCCTCTCTCCTCGCCAAGTCTCACCCTACCCCTCTCCTCTCAAGTCTCTCTCTCTCACTCACTCATCTCCTCCCCTACCCTTCTTTAACCTCACCTCTATCTCTCCCTCTACCTGTTGGTTGTTTTATTAGCTGTTGGTTCTAATTTACCTATGAAATTTCCAATTCCAATCAAGGGTAGCTTGAAGGACCTGGATCAACTGACAAGGATTTTAAAAACCTCCTACACTTTGGGCTCTACAAGACCCGTGAGGGTGATCCCTTAATGTTTTTACAACCTCTGCACCATTATCATAAACAATATTAATAGTCAACAGATAATCTCATTTAATAGCTCAATATAATAGCATAATATTGAATAAAATTGGTTTTTCATTAGTAATATCAACTATTTGGAGCATGAGATAACTACAACACATTCCATAGTGTAAAATAGTCATTGATTTGCAAATTGTAGCAAGCGCTAGGTAAAGAAAAACAAAATACTGAATCATACAAATTAGTACAACTTACATCAGTGCCATATATCCATTGAGGGAGTCAAATTCATAAACATCGACCTAAGGGTTTATGACAAATTTAACACATAACATATAAAATCCTTGAGAACATTGCTTTACAATTTCATCAACATGTATTCTAACCCAATACTACTTATCAAATCCTTATACAAATCATATCCACCTACAATCCCATTCAAGCATTTTAATTAATTCCTTGAATTAAAGCCAAAACAGAAATCATACACACCACAAGAGTGAGACAACGAGACAATACTTGATTATCTTATTCAAAATTCAATATGCATGTACAATGGAGAGACATGAGTTTGAATTAATAATTTCAATTCAAATGCCAGTACTGTCATAAAACATCAAATCCCCATGAATTCAAAACCTACTACAGAATGACTCAAAACCTAAATTGCATTTTTCTTAAAACCATCGAACTTTACAATTTGCTCTGCAACTCTACCTAGACTCGACCAAAAAATATCTAACTTGCTAACCCGTACTTCTGGCCTTGATATCCTTCTTATAGAAAATGAAGGAGCAAACAAGCATCGGGCCAGAAAGTACCTCTCATTTCGCATGCTTTTCTTCACAAAACTCTTAAGGACATCAGCTATACCTTCTTTATTTCTCATCCTACGCCCTATTCATGCATCCTACAATTATAACTGTATCCATGGGTCCTCTTACACAAGCTACAGTAATCACAAAAAGTGTGAGAGCCCCTTTATATCATGTTTGGACTACAAAACCCTCAAAAACAAGGTAACCGGGTTGTATGCAAAGAAATGAAGCTTTCTAACTCAAATCAATGCCTTAAGCCCTCAAATCAGATTCAAATCAAAGCTAACACATATCTTCACAACCTAGAATTGATTTCACATCAAAATATGGCTACATGTGACTGTACAATGCTGCATAACAGGAAAAATATAGAAATTTTGAAGAAAAACACATATTTTCGAATGTCAAGAGCTTGTATTTTAAATCCTCAACCATCAACAACCATTACAATGATCACTTTATGCCTTTTAAAGGCCTTTACATGTCAACCACTGAACAACCACCTCTACAACTGACTTTTTAATATTTTATGATCACATGAAAACATAAAACACACTAATTTCAAGGTTGTTAACATCACTATTGCAATGTTTTAATTTTTTGACCTTTCAAACATTAAAAAGTACATCATTAAATTAATTATGTAATCGCATAAAAATTATAAACATTATGAATTAATTATGTAACCACATAAGTCAAATATAATTCTATCAATAAATTAATATCAAATAGATAATATAATCACATAACTCATACATTTCAATGTCATTGATCTTCTTCTTCATCCAACTCTTTGTTTGTATCATCCAATTCAGATTCGACATTGTAAGGATTGGTCATATCATCATCATCATCATCAATATCAGTTTCAATAATGTCATCATCCACACGAATATCATCTTCATGAACATTAACTCCTACATCATCATGATCTAGTTCCTCCTCTTCAACATATTTGTCAGGGACATCATCAACTAACTATTCATCTTGATCATCATCTACATCATCTTCTAGTTCTTCGGTATCTTCTTCCACCACATTATACTTTACCGGCCTTCCTCTTAGATGATTTCTAACAACAAATGACCAACCCGGTTTACCTGGAACCTCTGAGTAAAATACCTGCTCGCATTGGCTTGGAAGAACATAGGGCTCATTTTCAGCTCGCTCGATCAACCTTGTATTAACCATGGTAAATCCATTATCATGTTCAATAACAGTTCTCTCAGGATCATTTTCATTCAATCGTAGCCTATACCATAGGACGACAAACATAATTAATCTGAAGGACTTAAATTCACACTCAAGTATATCATCCAAAATCCCATAGTATCGATTTTCTGAGACTTATGGATGTATGTCGCTTCTAGATGAAACATTAGTCACCTGAAAGATCAAATATAGTACTGCATCACAAGTTTTCTTCATGTCATCCAACATTTTGATTCAAAATTTACAACCATTGCACCACATAGTTTTGTGGTGTTTCACTTGCAATATGTCAAACATGTAAAAATTACTGCAATATCGTCAGTTGATAAATATATTTATTCTTGGCCGAATGTATGCAAAGAAAACAATCTCAAGATATATATACATCAATATACATGAAAATAATTAAATAATATAGGTGATTAATATATTTATATGTACCTGTTTATCTCTTAAACCATATGCTAAATCAATTTCCCTTTGTGTAACATTGAATTCCATTACGTATGAGTTTCTTTAACTAATAAAGCCACAATTTTCCCATGTTAATGCGCCGACTGCATTGGTTATTATCATTCAATCCATACTGGCCATCCAATCAGATTGCTTCATGGTTATACAAATGTGTAGTGCATCCACCGACTAATCAGATTAAAAAAATTTGAAATTCACAAACGACGTATAATTAGTTAAATACCACAGGATACGACCTTAATTTATAATTGATGTATATTGAAGATTAAAAATTAAATAATTACAATATACATAAAACCATATGTAAAATGTATTCCAATTAATCTCCATGACCATCTTATAATTACCTCTCACTTTCCTCAATCTACCTTTCCCCATCAGGTACTCCCCTTCGAATTTTTTAATAGAGTTGGGATCTCAAATGCGATCTACATGGATCTTTTGTTGCAAACTTAGCAAGATATTCACTAATGTACACCATGGTCTGGTATACCATATATCCCTCCACCATAGAACCCTTAGGATGTGCTCTTTGTCCAACCAAAGCCTTCAAAAATTTCAAGTGGCTCTCAACCATCCACATTGATCTTGTGTGTACATGTCCACACAATTCAATCTCCTCAACTTGGTGTATGAGGTAGTGTTCTTGTGCATTGAAAAATGTCGAAGGTAGACACTTTTGCATTTCACACATTAGATGAGGAATTTTTCTCCTCCAATAATTTATATCTTCTTATGGATTTCTTTAAATGACAGCCATCTACAAGTGATTCAAGGCACAAACATATTAACGAGATTTAACAAAATATACAAAGATATTACATAACAAGTAAAAACAAAAGGAAATTATAAGATCTATACAATGAATTGAAAAAATATCGCTACTTACCTTATGTATTTTCCAAGGTCATATATAACTTGCTTGACATTGTTTTCGAAATTGTCTAGGAGAGATAGAAGTAGAACATACTGCAATAATTATAAATGATCTTTTCATTATTTTCTAAAAGAAACATAATACATCGGAAAAGCATACATTATACAAGTGTATAATATACTAGAATAATTACCTTTAATGTAGCTATGCCAATCATGTGTTTTCATCCCTAACCCAAATTCACCTTTCTTTGTTATTATATTGTTTATGTTCGTAGTAAACTCAGTAAAATAAATTTTTCATATGACTTCTTCTTTTATATATCGTTTTGTTGTTCACATGTTCAATGAAGGGCACTTATATTAAGTTGTTCTCCATCACTATTTAATTGAATGATATTTTTCATTGCATGATTGACTTCCTGAATGTCACTACAAATTTTGACAAATTTTTTTTGTCATGCCTTCCATCCAATATTTCCATAGTCAAGAGTATTCTTTTTGCATTGTATCAAACAATGCACAATTCTAGCTCCCTCATAGTAGGCAACTCGCTAAATTGTCTCAGATAACTTTTCAGTCCCTGTGGAAGCTGACCATTAATGCCTTGACAACCTTCATGAAGCATATAAGTTAAACAAATTAACAGCGACAATCATTGTCAATTACAACATGAGTAAACACAACACAATATAAAAATATAAATTCAAAAAATATCATATATGATAGATAAACAATTTGATCCGATGTATAACCTTGATGATTAATTTTATTATATTCCAACTTCCATAGGTGAAGTGTCATTCTTCGTGGTTTTGATGTAGTCTCTTCTTTCCCATTGAAAAAAAAAAAAATTAGTAGTTCGATACTTATGATTTCTATGGAGGAAGTGCCTATACTTATCAAACACCTGCTTTCCTAAACTTGTTGAACGACGAGATTTCATCTTTGGACCACAAATTGGACATGCAAATTTTCCCTTTGTTTGAAGACCTGCAAGATCATATATAATTGGATTAAATATGTCAATTTTTATAATTATATATAATGAATAGATTATTTTAAAAACATGCATGATATCTACTTCATAAAATTAAATATTGTTAGAGTGCAGTCGAACGTTATAGCATACCACAAAAATGTGTTAGCCCTTGGGCATCATGAATTGTCCATACAAGCATTGCATGGGATTGAAATTGTCTTTGTCCTATTGGTCTAGAGACGTCATACATAGTGACGCCATTCCATAACTTTAGTAACTCATCGATAAGAGGCTCGATATATACATTCATATCTTTAACTTGGTACTTACCTAGTTGAATGAACATAAACATTACATAATTATTATAACCATTTTACTGCAATATATATAAATTAATGTACATGACTATTGAATGAAAAAAATATAAGTCATTATGCAACAAATAAGACAAATGAGATGCTACTATGTTAAAGAAAATTGATGTAAACAAATACATGGAACAATCATTGACAACATTATGTGCTCCATTTTTATTGACATCCATGGAGGAATTTTATTGTTGATAACAAAAACAGGCCACACTGAGTAAATAGATCTCAGCTCTCCAAATGGATTGACACCGTCCGCTCCCAATGAAAGCCTGAGATTATGAAGTTCTTTAAAATGTGGCCATTTTTCCTCCATGTCCCTAAATGTAGAACCATCTGCAGGCATTCGAAGAATGTCATCTCCACTTCTATTTCGTGCATGGTAATCCATAAATTGTGCTAAGCTTTCGCACCTAAATAATTGTTGCATACGTGGAATAATTGGAATATAACGAAGAACCTTGAGAGGCACCTTTTTTGTTAGTTGATCTGTTTGATATCTACTGATATGACATTCTGGGCATTCTATTGCAAATTCTTGTTGTTTATGATATATAATATGATCATTGGGATATGCATCTATTGCTTGATACTCCATTATGATATCTTTCATAATGCCAGATAAATCTCGGTATGAGCGAGGTAAAATATTTGATAGTGGTAACAAAAATTCACCAATCAATCTACAACAAAAAATAATTTGTTAATATAAAGAATATTAATGGTACATATTTCATCCTTTATTTACTAGTGATGAACTAACAACAATTAAAATAGATGAAAAAAGATGGCATATATGACATACCTTAACATCCGTGAGATTGCTATGTTTGATAAACCATTCATAACCTTCAAGTTCAATAGCAACAATACAACAGAGAGAAGAGTTGTTTGGGATCCTTCATAAAAGGGCTCGTATGCCTTCTCAAGTACAGGTAAATCATGAACATCATCAAAGTCATCTTGATCATCATGATCAGCTATGCCACTAAATGTGTCATGGATCAATGTATTCATACCATCATATTCAACTGTGTTTTCTAGCGCATGATCATCTTCTTCCATAGGATCATTAACTTCATCTTCAATATTCATAGCTCCATGTTCGTCTGCTTGCAAAACCACATTTTCTAGGCCATGATAATCCATATCATCTACCCTAGAGTACCCCACCTTTATAATAATGATAGACACAAATAAACCATGATCATGATCAAGTGATTATATATATATATAAAATGTTAAAACGATATAAACATTTACAAATTCAATCAATATAAACAAATATAATTAACAACTTACCAATGGACGATAATCATGCCCCCCTTCAACGTGACCATGCCTCCTACAATGTTTCTCAACTGTTGTGATTAAGAGTCATCTCATCTTTAAGCCCTTGCAATTATTGCAAGGACAATAACATTTCCCATCACCCTTTCTTTTCAATCTAGCCCACAATCTATCAAGTGTCTCTTCATTTTGTTCTGGACTAATATTAACTGACATGATTTTTCTTTACCAAGCTTGACTATTTAGATCTTCAAAAAATATCAAACTCACACTCCAATAATTTTTATTCATAAACAGGTAACAAAATCTAATAATTTTGATATTTTACACTAAAAAAATTTGGCATGCAACCACCCCTGCAAAAGAGAAGATAGTCCAAATAATGACCCCAAAAACACTTTAAAATGTTAATTCCAAAACTTATTAAATTTCGATTTTACTATGATTTCCAATCATAGGACTTCTTAAAATTAGGAATATGAACTTGAACGCAAACTTCCTACAACGATGGAGGTAGCGAAGCTAGTAAGAGCAAGTGACCTATCCCTAAGGAGCAACAAGTCGGAATCATCATTGCTAATGTCACACGGATTTCCATCCTTTGAAGAAGATGTACGTGTCACTTATGACTTAGCTATCCCTAGGGCCCTCAACATTGAGAGAGCCCTAATCGCACAAGGAAGCACACTAGTAGAATTTGGAAAATAAATGACTAGGTGACTAAAATTTTAGTCACAACAACTAAAAATGACTAAATTCTGCTCATTTTTTGCAACTCAGCTATAAATGACTAAATAAATTACTAGTTTGGTCATTTATTAAAAATTATTTAGTCACACAAATAAAAATGACTAAATGGTTAGTCATTTATTTAGACACAATCCATTTGAATAAATCATTTAAGGAATCAAGAATATAGCTTGCCAAAATACTCTAAAACTTTAATAAACATACCCAAAAACTTTTGTCAAAATCTTATTTTCAGGCGTAGCCAACCATAATGGAGTTTTCATTTTAATAAACATACTCTAAAACCTTCGTCAAAACATTATTTTCAAGCATAGACCACCAAAATGGAGAAGTGTTTCAGTAAAGAATGACAAAGAATGGTGAGGAGATGTGCATGAAAGGAGGCATATGATTCATTGCTGCTTATCTCATTCCTGCTCTGCTCAACAAATCTTACATTGTTCCCGCTACTATTTGTAATCTAAGTATTTACTTGACATATATTTGCATAATCTCAAATTCCTTCAGAGGCTTTTGAAGTATCAATGTATCCTATATATGGTTTAGAATGATTTCTTTTAATTAAAAAAATAAATAAATGATGTATTTCCCTATAATTAGATAATGTGGAGATCTCCTAAATCTGCCCCAACACACTATCCTCTTTGGCACTGTATTCATTACTCCAGCTACTAGGGTTTTGCATGTAACATCTTTAATATCTTCATGACCATGGTTTTTAAATACATCTCAGTCTTTGCTTTAATCTTTTTCATGGTAACCCTTGAGTTCCATAATCCAACTTCAATCTCTTCTAAGAACGTTGTCTTAAGCTAGACTGCATAGTATGCATATAAAGCAAGTCCTTCATACCTGCCATTGTTCCAAACCACCACTCACTGCCTTGCTGAAAATGTTGCCTCCATAAGCACAATAGCACGTTTTAAAATCATGGCTATCGCTATGATTGACCAATAAAGTCACCACTTCATCAAGACATAATGAGATTTTTGTCTTCAAACTCACAAGGCATTATGCAAGATAACATTGTGAATTGTTTGTTAGTACAATTTGATTTTTCTTAAACAAATGCTTAATTTTGAGACTGGAAGGCAACAATCATCATTATCACTTCATATAGATCATTTAATTGATCTTCACTTTGATAGTTCCACCACAACCTCCATTATATCAATACTAAACCAGATCATATCTGTCATCTCAGTTTCTTTCCTACAAAAGCATTTGAAAAACCCCTAAGGTCAGCAAGGGGGTAAGGAAACTCACTGTTAAAATATCCACTTTACCATGCAAGGTTTGAGCTTTATTATCTTGTCACTGCTCAGCTTCTTTTTGACTCACATCTCAAGTGACTTTCATTCTTCTTACTGTAGATTGCATTTACAAATGTCACTAAGCTACATAGTGTGCTTGTTATTGGCTACAATCTTTAGATTGCAAGATTTTGTTATTAGCTACAATGTCTCAATCTTTCTTGTATTGTAACCTCACTAATCTACTAGAGTTATTGTTTATGTTTCTACGGAGGCCTAGGTTTGTACCCTAATCATGCTCTTACCAATGCTTTTGTTGGTATTAAAAAAACAACCTTAAATCTTGGGTGAGAAAATTAGTTGTCACGACAAAGTTGTGAGTATGATCTTGGATTGTATCCTAGAGTGTGTGGGAAGCTTGTGTTTGATCATTAAGGTATGTAAACCTGATCAGGGAAATGTATCCTATATAGCATGGGTCTTGCTTTAATACTTTCCATAATGGTTATTAGCGATCACATTATTATAGTTTGCGTAACTCAAAATTGCATTCAAGTATGTAACAAAATTGGTTTGTAGTTTAAGCTATATACTTTTAAGTGACATTCATAAGGTTTAGAAAATATTAATCACTCTCTAGAATAGCCCATTAAACATGGGTTGTGCTTGAATGCATTGCATAATTGATATAACACAATCACTCTGTCTATCAACTAGAGTTATAGGCTCTTTATTATAGCAAGAGGTAATCACTCTTGGATCATGCTATAATTACATCATAACCTGTTAAACTTGAGACAACCTGAATGCACCCAATGATGATTGACACCTACATTATACAACCTAAATTAACTACATTATAGGAGTGCCTCCATTTCTATCACAACATAGCCACATTAAACTTGGGTCACACATGAATGCATCCTGTATTTGTTATAGCACAACTGTGCCACATGACCAATAGAGTTATGGATCACATAATTGCAGTCACAAGAATTTGTTCCTTGGTTGTGCTCTTATGGTGATTCCACACAACAAAATCTGGACATGAAATTCTCAAAACCCTAAACCTCTAAAAATGAAATCTGATGAGATGTTTCTTAAAAATATGATTTTCAAACTTGGAACTACAAATCTGACTTCACAACTGAATTCTGCAAAAAGACAATGACTACCCTCAACCTAGTGATATCTTCTTGAATTTTTTCTGATTTTTTCCAAGAAAATCATCCTTAGTTCTCCACAAACTGTCTCAAGTAGAGCAAAACACTATCGCAGTAAATCAGCGAACTCACTTTTCTTTATGTCGGCCACAATTTGATTTTTTTCTTATTTTTCATGTTTGTCAAAATTTCGACGAACCTGATAGTTGAAATTTCGATGAAACCCAGGTTCATCAAAATTTCGACGAATGTCGGGGATAAACTTTTAAAATTTTGAAAATTACATATCAAATTTTACAAGCACCCGACGATACATCAAATTATACATATTTCGTCAAATTTTGCAGTCAAATGAGTTAATGACAGTTTATAGGGGGATAGATACCCGACTGATTCCTATAGTCTAATAAATAAATAAAATGTACAACCAAAAAAATCTACACACTAGATATTTATGTTACCAATCTATGTTTACTAATTTATAATTTTATCCTATTTGGAAAAAATGTTGTGATATGAAATAAATCACTTTTGAAAAATATCGTCAACTACAAAAAAATAAGTTAGCGAAACTTACATGAAATTTTTTTAAAATGTTTTTTAATTTTTTAAATACATATAAAATTTACACAAAATATAAAAAATCACTAGTTCACATCATCTTCAAATTCTTAATGGTTTAGTTGTTATGGGTGATAGAAGGTGAAATTATGGTTTAATAATCTAATTTCAATGTCCCACTTTGGCCAAAAAGTGGGACACACTATTATGGGATCACCCACATCACTAGAACACAACAATACCTTTATCTTTCCAATAATTTGATGTGTATTATTTTCACCAAGGAAAACCTCTCCTCCATCATAAGCTTGGTATGATGAAAGCCACTCGTGAAGATTTAGTAGGAAAAAATTGAATTAGGAAATTGATTCATCACTAGTAAAATGTTATAAAAAATACACAATGCATCATTGTCACCATCATCAAAGGATTTATCTGTGAGGAGTGACTAAATCTTTTCATCTTGTTTATGCATTCCTTCTTCACATTTTCTCTTTTTCTATATTTCCAACACTTTACTTTTCTCTTTCGAAGGGTTTAAATTTTATTTTTGACTTGGATGTAGATTTAGATTTCATTCCCCTTTAGACCCACCCTTGTCCTTAGTTCTTCCTCAAATATGGAAAGCATTCTAAAGACTTTCATAATTGGAATTTCTCCTAATCTCTTCACTAATAAATGTGGTAACAAAGGAGCTTGTCTTAAGCTCCATAGCACTACCACTAATAGAAACAATTGATCTCTCCCAATATATGGGAAAAGAACAAAGGAACAAGATACAGTTATCTTCCCAATCAATTCTAACATCTATTAAAACTAGATAACTTAAAATTAAATAAAAATAATTTAAATTTTCTACAACATAATCACCTTCATTTTTAATAGATGTCTTTTGAGATATAGCTTATTAATCATATTTTTAGTTGAATTAATATCACATATCCTCTTCCATGGTGCAAATGGAGCGACATCCTCTTGAGACATTCAAGAGAATGAAATATACAAGACACAACTAAATGGTTCCACATGCCTTCTTATCTAGCTTCTTCCAATACTAATCAAACATTCCATTAGGTTTTTTTTCCTTTGCAACAATTTTCCATTGATCCCTTTCTTCCAAGAGATCCTACATCTTTAATTTATATAGTTTGTACCCAAATCCATTATACTTTTAAATATTTTAATGAGAGGTAGAGGCCATGGTTTCAACAACTCACAAATTGACAAAATCACCAAGTCAAAATTTGTTGTGCTATAGCCAAAAAATCCATAATACAAGTCCAATAAAAGCATCCCCTTCTAAACAAAACCAAATATAGAGAAATAGGGTAAACTACTATAATAAAAAAATACTCACTTAGTTTGTGAATATGAAATATCAATTAAGATGTGATGTTATTAACCATTAAATTATTGTGAGGAATTTTAAATCGAAAAATTCAAAATTAGCAAACATGTAATACTAAAATTTATGTGGAGAAATATTTTTGTGAAAGAAACTCAACCACCAAATAGAGCATAAGTTTATATTATTTCAATAATAATGTGTGACAATAATACATCCAAAAAGTATCCCTTGAAGTCAATGGCATTCTAATATCATAACATTTCTTCACCTTCAAAAGACTAATATAATAAATTTCTACTACATCCAATTTACAGAGCACTAGAGGAATGAAACCGCAAGAGGATTCATCAAAACTGACTACCAAGAAACCATGGTATGGAAAAAATCCAATGCCCCTATGTAGAAAAACATTGAATGCACCATAAATAACACCTCTCATACACTTATTTTTTACCACTCACAATCAATGACACACTTTCCCCAAAAATGGTCCTCCAAAATAGGCTCCATTATAAATGAGGGACCCACCCAATAACAAATAGATTATTTTCTCTCTCTCCTAGAACCTTGAATCAAAAAAGGAGTGTAAATAAAGTCAAAACATTTTGTAACACCACCATAATAAGTAACCTACCCTCTTCATGCCACTACAACTAATATTCCAAGTTATGAAGAGATTTAATAAAATAATAATCTCCCAACACCTACAGGGGCATCCAAGTACCCCTTCCCAAGATGTTGGATATTTGACATTAGTATAGAGGATTTGCAAGCTTAATATCACCTTAATCCTAATAGTAAGAGCGCATAATCATAAATTTGAGTATCTTTACAAGTATTGATCTTTGAAAAGTATTTAACACTATTTACAAATAATTACTCATCCAATGACTTCAAGACATAAATTGTAGAACATTTAGTCAATTCTCATCATGAAAATATATTAGAAGATGGTTATCTAGGTTCAAAGTATTGTTGGATTTATAGAGGATATGATTAGCATCATTGTTGTTGAACAAGATTTTCCACTTTCACCTTCTTTGTTCAGTCTCTAAATAAATGAACTATAGGATATAATTGCAAATTAGGAAAAATATATGATGATTATATTCTTTATGACATTCTTTATGGCACACTCATCACTATTTTATTATTTGTAGATGGTATTATTCTCATGTCACATAGTTTTTTAGGTTCACAATGACATCTTGATCTATCAATTTCATTAAATTGTGATACTCATGGTTTTCAAGTGAACTTGAGTAAAACTAAGAACATGGTTTTCAATACAACTATGAAAGAAGTACATGTAACTAATTTATCGTTTATAAAGAAAATTTGGTTGAAGTGATTTCTATTATACTTACCTTGGTGTCCCATTTAGGGGGCCTCGCTTCAATATCCTCCTTATAGAAGAAAGATTATGCAAGTACTATGTTACACTTAAATACACTCAAGAGATTATATTTCCAACTCTAGGTTCTAGAAGCCAAAATAGATTTGATTATCTTTTAATCTTTAGTGTCAAAAATAATTATATATGGTTGTGATCTTCGAGGATCCAAACTTCACATGACCAATGAGGCTTATGTTGATAGAGTTCTTATTTTCATTTTATCTAGAAACATGTAGGAAAGTAACTAATTCCACATGCAATTATTTTAGTTGAATTTGGCATTCATCCTCTTCATATTTTAGTTGTTTTTCAATGTAGTGATGTTACTTCATACATTAAGATGTATGAGAGATACAACAATTGGGCATAATAAATATCTACTAAAGACTCTCTAATCATCTATAAAGTTATGTGAACAATTAGAATGTCCAATATATGGGTTTTTTACAAGCAATTGATATTGATACAAATCAACTTCCTCTTAATACCTTATCCATAAATGCACCCCACATGTTGAAAATAGATATTCATAGAGACATTAAGAATAAGATGTAGAAATCCTGCATAAATTCAATCTGAATAGAATCATTATCAACGAAAATTCAACATTACTTGAAACACTGTATTCATATAGAAGATGAAAAGATTAATCCTTTCAACTACACTAGGCTTGATTTTTGTTTGAGATTTACTATGCTCTCATTAGCTTTGCATGAAGTCAAGATACAATATCTAATTCTAAACTTTATAATAATGAACTGGAACCAAAAAAGTATTTTGTATTCAGATACCTAGTATACTATAAGATCTGCAATAGATTTTGCTGTCTCTTCGAAGAATATCTGAAAATATATTTGTTTTTATTTGTTTTTTATTGTGTCATAGTCACAAGGGACCCAGGCACATGATACAGGCATTATCTTATATTCAAATATGAATCCACTGTCATAGTAATTTCTGAAAAACAAGACAGTAGTCTACCTCAGGAGGCTTTGAAGATTCCACGGGCATTTACATATTTAATCCAAGAAAACTACAAAATCTTGTATCAAAAGCAAAGACTCTTAGACAATTCAATATCCATACAAATAAGAAATCAGTCGTATAATCTAAGTTGGGGTTAGAGGAGGAGCAGGTACGCTGAGCTGTTGTTATCATGCACTGACTTTTCTTACATTGATTGATGTGGAGATGTGGGTCCACCACTTGACTTTGAAAAGTACCTGCCCATTGTCTGTAACACCCTTTTCTGTTTGTTTATATGGATAAATCACTGTTTGAAACATCTATACTGACCCTTGACCACATTCTTTCAGTTACTGCAATCTCACTAAACAGTTAGTTCGATATAGTATAATAAAATCCTATGTTGGAGTTAAAACAGAGAGGGGTAATCCTTTCAAACTGTGGGCCAACATTGAGAAAGCACTCAACAGAGAAATCCATCCTTGTAAGTTTCTAACATTTTCTAACCATCAAGTTTTTTCTCAAATAAGTTTCTTTTGGATACTTTTGGATACTGTAGGAAATGCTTTTTTATTAGATATAATAAGTGTTTTTTTATAAAGATAAAACAGGTTTTGAAGGGATCTTGAAATCTTATACAATTAGTTAAGAAGTAATAAGATTAGTCAAAACGACAGCAAAATGATCACAAAACAGCAATCTCAAAAAATCCACGAAACATAATACTTAAACTTTAAAACGTCTTCAATAGCTCAACTACCTCGAACATCTCCTGATAGAAATTAAATACAATAACATTTCATCATAATCTTAAATTAATTGTTTTTTTGAAAATGTTAACTAAATATTTAATAGAAATATAATAAAATCATCTTCACCTGCAATCCAATTTATTTATAAACAAAAGTATCCCCATGCTAGGGACAATGAAGATAAGGCACCCATCTAAGAAAGTAAAGATATTTCATTATATTATATATACAGAGATTACAAACTAGAAGTATTAATATTGTTGCATAGTATTACACTCAAAAGTGTTGCTTCTATAGTTTATAACAATAAGGATTTATTGTATGGCCATTTTTCACATATTAAGCTTCAAGATCTTTTTTCTATATGGGATTTCTATGATAATCATTATATGTTATATTTCACATTTTAACAAATATTTAAGGTTGAATTTAGAGCATTCTTTTATGTCATCTTTGGCAATAGTAAATTTGTGATTTTAAAAATTAAAAATAATAATTTATGAACACATACACATGTATTACAGGAGAATTGAGGCATTGTTCCACTAGATTGTATAGCATTCATAACTTCCAAAGATATAAAAAAATAATGGTATAAAGAAATATTCTAAATGATTTAAATCAAAATCATTTCGAACACCCCACACTATATAAAATCTAACTAAGCTTCCAAAACTTTTCATTTGCTTAGCCATAATGTATTATCCTATCGTATTTTAAAGTTCTCTCTATGTCCATATGCTCAATCTAACCATTGAGAAGCTTAGTGGCTAGTGGTTGTAAACCCAAGATGTAATGCCCACTCAATTTAATATTGAATTAGTCAAAAATAATGAAAAATAATAATAAGCATGAGAGAATTTTTCCAAATATTAACTTATAAACTTCAAATTTGGAAAGTAGTTTTATACAAATCAATGCATCTACAAATATAAGATATAGCATTTTTATGCAATTCTTCACATTCACAAAGAGAGTCATAAACATCTTTTCACAAGATGGAAAGTTCTTCCTTAGCTCCCTAATCTTGCTTGGTCTACAAACATGTTTCTGCAAAACTAAATGAAGATATTAGTTCCACAAAATCTATCAAATACATATCAAATAATAATATACTAGCCTAAGGCCCTAAGGGCCGACCTAAAGTCTCAAGGGCTCATCCTTGATGGCCTTGCCTACGTATGTGTAGTGCAGAGACTTCGTAGTTCGGGAAACTAGTCTTGCAACCATAAGGTTGACTTAGATTCAATAACTCATAAGGAGTCTAGTTCATTCCATAATATTTTCTAGAGTATTATTAAAGTTCTAGAGAGTGCGTGCAATATTTATATTTATGAGTAATCCCTACAGGGGTAAAAGAAGGAAGTTATAACAACAACAAAAAAATTCCATTCATTCTCTATCTCAACACATCATACATAATGCAGAAAATAGACAATATTTTTACTCAATTTCTAAAGATACATGCAAGATCGCAAGAAGGTTTTAATATGTGAAATAAGACATATTTCATCTCAAGAAGTATTCACTCACTCATTATTTATTTACAACAACTTAGAGTTTGATCTCATATAAAATGTATTGCAAGCATTAAATCGACTACTAAAAATGTGAAAAATCAGTCATTTCAAACAATAGAATCCCATATGAAATGGTTAGTCTAAACCAAACAATATAGTCACATTCTTCAATTTTTACGATAACAATTTAGCTATTCAATATGATAAAACTATTAGTCATAATTGTTTGGTATAAAGATAATTATTACATTTATCAAAAGAATAGAAGAGTAGAAACATGAAAGACCTAAAATTTGCTTCATTAGTTTATACCTAGATAGATTTTCTTCTAAGGTGTTGGTTAATCAAAATTCAAGTACTAAATAGTTTTGAAAAGAAAGTGAATGAAGGCATACATAAGAATAAATAGTAGAGAAGAAAAATACAATGGCATCATACGTGCAACAATCAAAGACACATCTAGCAATGACATACATACCCATACATCACCTAATGTGTAATCACATATATACAATGAAGACCCATCTCAACCAATGATAAAATAGATAAACTTTATCTAGGATGCAATTTCATACAATTCAGACAATACCATGGAGATTAGATTTGTTATTTATCTTCAAACAAAATAAGGTTCCTAAAATGAATGCTTTAACCTGTACAACTATTTTCCTGAGAAGAATTCAAGCATCAAAGATATGTTAGGTTTAGAAAGAAAAAGTCAAGGATTTGTAGATTAAATAGCAACAAAGAGGGCATAGGAATGGTCGTCACTAATTGATACACATCTTCAAATTGATAAA
>VDFB02281492.1:667215254-667257044 GCA_007258455.2 Sequoia sempervirens | reverse complement strand
GCAAGATGGCGATGACATGTCTCTTGAGTATAGAAGTATACCGCTACCCTGCGACAAGCAGTGACTATATAAAATAAAATCTACAATATGGTGGTATGATCTCAACTTAACTATCAAAGGTTAACCCACTATCCTGCAGTCAACAAACAATGACATTAAAATAATATGTGATATGGCGGTGTCAAGTTATGTGACCCACTATCCCGCGATCAACAATCTATAAAGAAAAAGTAAGTGTGCAGTATGGTGGTATGAAGCTATATAACACGCCACCCCGCGATAAACATATTTTAAAATTAAAAGGGACTTGTGGTATGGTGATATAAGGATGTCTAACTTGTCGTCTCATAGTGAACAAACTACAACATAAAAGAAGTGTGCGGTGTGGTGGTATGAAAACAAAATTCTCACAGTAGAAAAGTGATAACATAAATAAAGCCTACGACATAGTGGGATAGCCAAAATGAGTATATTACATGACATCGCCATCCCGCAATAGTTAAGAGAAGTGACAATGATATTGCGGTACAGGTTGGCAAAAGCATTTATGTCAACTATGACAATAATTATTTTATTATCATGAAACATTTGATCTTCTAAGATCAATGACATATATTCAAAATTGAAATAGGCGTAGGTTATGAAATATTTTGAATGAAGTACACATTATTGTCGAAATGACTGAGTTCAGAAGCAATTATATCTAGAATTTGATGCCATCAATCATTTGCAAAAGGATCGTTGTGGTAGGAGCTAAGGAGTTCAAGGAAGAAAAACTCTGCAACTACTATATCACTGGGTAAGTGCACAAACACTCTTCGTAAGCAATTCTAAAGCATTTGGTTGACTAGTTTGTAATTAAGAGTTTAGAAAATTCAAAAGGAAGTGAATTTTTTACACTATGCCACCTAATAAGAGTTAACCTATGAGTAAGAAGGAAGAATCCAAGGTGAAGAAAAGGCCTTTGCAACAATCCATACTAGAAATTTTACTTGATTCAACAGATAGAGGATTTAAGAAAGTGTTTAGAGACATAGCTCACGGGTGTTAGGATGCAATCATTCCCATCTTTGGGTGGGATTTGTTTTGGTATTTTTATGATAAAAGATATGCCAAAATCCTAGTGTCGAACCCTTGGATTCTAGATCTAGTCAATCTGGTAGTCTTGAATGCATTTATAGATGTTGAATTCATTAGAGTATTGGCACAAGACTATCATCTAACCACTAGAATCGTAAGGATGACAAATGGTTCACCATTGGTGGTATTAACCAAGTCTACCATTATAGAGTGTTTCAACTTGAATAAACAAGCGCATGCTAAAATCGACTTGCAAAAAAGTGAGGAGTATAATAGGTTGAGGAAAATTTATAGGAGTGATGAACTCTCTATGCACATGAGGAAGGGTGGAACATAAGAATAACTATCTCCTCTTCTTGTATTGAGCCATTTCCTGTAGAAGATTTTCAAATATATTTTAAGAGAACCTATTTTTCCTTGTGTCAAATTCTTGGAATGGATGCTCAAGAGAATATGCCAATTGGCCTAATGATGATGGCCATGAGGATCCAAAACCCTGAGACAAATATTGAGTGTGATTTGCTTCATTCATTGAGAGAGCATTGCATGAAGAATTTTTGCAAGTAAGAGAAGATAAAGCCCCCATCACATTCAAATGTTACTCTTTGTTGTGTCACCTAATTCTATATCAGAATAGTGATAAATGGACTAGGAGAATGTGTTTGGGAATGGTTGATCAATAGGGTGATCAACTGCCTGTTCAAAATTGGTGTTATAATGGGACAGTAGATGCAAGAATAGCAACTATGTGATTTTTCATGATGATTTTGTAGTAAGAATTATGTCTATGCTTGGTCATAAATTACCAAGGTTACATACACCAATACTACAAATGTTGAGACCCTTTGCATTGAGGCCAGAGCAAGGGCATACCCACAACACTTGTGATTGGTTCTTTTTTCCAAATGTTACCGTAATAAGAGTATATGGATGTCCTCAAGACCCACATGTTTTTCCTAAGTTTGTTCCTCTCCAGTTGGCTTTCTTAGAGTTAATGTGGCAAATGTTATGGATGGAGAAGGAGGTCATGTGCAAATAAAAGAAAGGCACATTCTTGCCTAACTTGACTGTATGTGAAGAATTTTTTGTTGGATCTAATACTCTTGAGGAGTAGCAACATTATTTGAAAACAAGATATTCTTTGGAGTCTAGGGGAGAAAGGGTCTTTGACCCCGAAGGCCATATGAATTTTGTGAGGCAAAAAGTCCTCACTAAGTTTGGGATCACCCATGATGTTGATTACGAGGAGGATGTGATAAGAAATTGCTTGATCCTCCAAGAAGTATTTTAGAGGAGAAGAAAATGGGAAATATTAACAAAATTAGAGGAAGAAAAGAGGAAGACAAACATCGATTTCTTGAGATTTTATATACATGAAATGTTAGATCCCATCAAGAGGATCAACCTAATGATTGATAATTTTGAGAAATCATATGGTAAATCAACAATAGAGTTGGAGAAGCCCACCAAATCTCCTACCAAAAGACCAAGTGGAGTTGTAATCTCTAAGCCTCCTCCAGACACTACTTCAATGTAATATGCTTCTCTAGAATAAACTCCAGAGCAATTAGGGCCCAAGAGATAAAGGGTACATGAGCCAAATCCCCTTGTATCATAAAAGATAAGTGAAGAGGTTGGAGATGCAAAGGAGGTGGCTAGTGTGCTAGGGCACTTAAAAGATGATGTTGAAGTCAATCAACCACTCCAAAAGCATGGAACTGAAACACACAAGCTATAGGCAAGGGTGGATATGTATGCACAGGGTGAGCAGGAGATGCATGATGATGAAAGAATGATTGTAGCCCTTAGATTCATGGAGGATGATGAATTTATCAACACCCTAGAATTCAAAGACTTCTGGATTAAAATAAAAATGAAAGAGTTTGAGGACAGAGTTGAGATAAATAAGATGGATGTTGAGGAATCTCAACATGATAAAATTTGGCCCAAACTTTCAATGAATTGAGGATAAATGATATTGACGTTAGTCCACAAGAAGGTAGGAAAATGGTGTTGAAAAGCAATATCTTTCTTATACCTGGGATGGATTTGAAAAGGATGTTCCTGCTTGATCAGGTAAGAAATCAAGAAGAACCCATGTTAATGGCTGAGTTTGATTCAGAGGAAGGCATGAGTGGGACAAGATATAATCGAAGAATTAAGACCTTAGCCTTTTAGGCTAAGCAGAAAAATACAAAGAAGCTAAAATTATTGGAAATTATGCAAGAAATGAGAGGGAGTGAAATGGTCAAGACCCTCAAAGATACCTCGGCCTTAGAAGCAACTACCATGACTATGCATTCTGCTATGTTCACTCGAGCAGCTATCAAAATTTTGGAGAATAAACTTGCAGAATATGAAAAAGCACAAACATATATGAATGATGAAGTGAATAGGTTGTTTATAGAGAATGTGAAGCTAAAGTAGCAACGAAAGGGGTAGGCCCCTCTCAAACTAATAAAATGGTAGTGTACTAGCCCTCAACCCAAAAAATTGATGTTGTTTCCATTGATCAAATAGAGGCCTTGAAGCAAGAAATAGAAAGCTTAAAGAAGTGTAATGAGGAGACCAAAGTAAGGAAACAAATCTATGGTGCATTAGAAAAATCCTTGGAGCACAAAATCAAGATGGTGATAAACAAGGTAAAAAATGTGCATGAATGTTATACTTCCCTATCCCAAGCAATAAAATAGATGAAAGACCATGCTCTCATTTTGGATCCTTTGTTTAAGAAATGGTAATCCATCTGCCATACACTGAGCACATTGTGCAAGGTCTTATAGAGAAGTGTGGACACACGTGCAACTTTAAAGCCCACAAAGAGGATGGTGACACTGGTGATTGATGAGTCCTAGTATGTGTCAGGGGAGAGCCAAAAGATCAATACAAGAATAGAATCTTTCCATACAATCAAACAGTGGTTTGTGCCTAGGATGCTTGGAGAAGATGATCAGTTAAAATATTTCACCAGTTGGAAAAGTGAGTTCAAACAAGTAGTCCCAAATTGCATTGCTTGTTTACAACAAGATTGTGATATAAATGTCCCTAATTTTAATTTGATGTTGGATGGGATGATTGCACTGGATTCTAGATACTCAAAGTTCATTGCAAAGACTAGAGGATTGTTAGACAACAGATGGAGAAGTCACCTAGACCACATATCAAAGATCCATGAATATAAATGGCTTGATGAATATACAGTGTTCAAATGGGAGTAGACATATCTGGCTCCCCCAAAAGAATAGGCTTGGTGTTAGAAATTGTGAAGTACCGAGCATTGAAGATGCTATCATGGAGAGAGGACCTTTCCAAATTGGAATGATCACAGGTACCTTACGATGAATAATATATTTTGGTGTCTTGCAAGTGCTCCAAAACTCAACATCTAATGAGTTCTCTTCATTTCTTATCTTTCATTACTTTTATGTGACCACATGTAAATAATGATAATTAAGACCTTTTGATTCAGGTGACTGAAAAGACATTTTTTGAAATGAAACAATCTTAAGCTTGTCGATCTCCTTATCTATCTATAAAAGGGAAGCCAAGATTGAATCAAAAAATCATTAGTGGTAGGATAATTTTTTGAAGAGAAAAGACTTCTGATATGTATTGTAAAATAATTTTGAAGCAGATCAATGGAGAAGTTATAATTTGGTGGCTAAACTTTTGGTTTTAGTTGTTTGTTGATATTATTCAATACGATTGTGTGGTTGTCTCCAATTTGATTTTTCTTTGTTATTCAGATCAAGTGTATCAAGTATATGTTTGATTTTTTAGGGCACATTTGTTATTTCTATGTGATTAATTTGACTGGTTTCTAAAAGCCAAAGCCCGTTTGATGTCCAAAATATGAGGTTCAAACTCATATTCCACTACTATTCTACTGATTCAAGTTGTTTATTTATACATTATTGTTTATTTGGACTTCAAGAAATGAGGAAAAAGACTTTAAGGCACAAATTAGATGATGGTGATCATAATACTGAAATTTCAGTGATTGATTATGAGCGCTTTTGTAGAGAAAAAGTGGCCAAGAATAATGAATATTTATTGCATCTTGGTTTGATAAACATGCAAGTTGTAAATCCACTAAGTAGTATATTATTTGTTTAATAGTGTTTAATGAAATTTTATAGGCAAGAGCTTTATGTATATAAGACATAATATGATAATTTTTTGAATTATAGGAAAGAAAATGTAGAAAAAAATGAAAGGAAAGAAAAGATACAGTGCTGCCAACTCGTAGAAGCCAACACATTTGTGATTAAAGAAATGCAATTGGTGAAAAGAATAGTTGTGATGATGTGCAACCTAATATAACATATGGTGATGTGCAGCCCAATATAGCACATGGTGATGTGCAACGTCATGATGATCTCTTAGCACAAAGTCTAAGAGAGATTATTGAAAAACATGAGAGGAATGGAACAATAAGTCTACAAATGATTTATTCAAGATTAAAGGATGTGTTTGAAGTGAAATATGTAGAGACCGATACTGATCTACCTTGTCATGCCACACCTGATGTGGCCAAGGAGCATGAAGTTTCGGTTAATAAAATTCATGAAGAGAGACCACTTGCATCTGGTGTGCCTCAAAGTGCACCTGTCACATCTACAACTTTTGATTGAACTAGTGGATCAGCCATAAATAACATCCTCCATGGAGACCTTCTTTGGTATTATGCTTTTCAAATAGTTTCTAGCATTTTTTCTATCCTCATTGCCTCCTTCTGCCTTGAAGAGCTCTTTGTAGAACTATAGAAATTGGACTTTAATCTCCTCCTGATTAGTGAGTTGGACAACATCCTAATTTTTTTTTTCAACATGTTCCTTAATGCCTTTCTCTTTGATATATCTGAAGAAAAACTTGGTACCCTTGTCACCATTATTAAGACAGTTTAATCTTACCCTTGTCTTGAGCCCTTGAATTTGGTTTGTTTGGACTCTTCTTAGAGCCTCTTTGGCATAGGAAAGATCTTTTCCTAAAACCTCATTGCACGGGTCATTTTGAAGATAACTCTCTTCTTCTAAGAGCTTTTCTTGGAGGCAATTTTTAACCCTCCTTTTGTCAATTTCTCTTTTTTTACCCATGGTCTGGAATAGTTTCTTCCAACCTTCCACATTTACATTCCACCTCTCAATTGCACTTTTTTCCTTGAGCAACCACTTGTTGATTTTCCTCAAGGTTACAATGGCATAAACAAAGCATACTCTACACAGATTGCCATTCTTTTCCAGTTGGGTCTATACAACCTTGTTATAGGTAGATGTACCCCTACGTTTGACATTTTGAGACCATTTTTCACTAAGAGAATTATAGTGCCCCCTTGCCTTTTTCATGGTTAGTTACAAGTTTCTCGGAGTTGTTCCATATAAACTTGAGGTTGGTTTCAAGAGTAAAGCCCGTTGCCTTCACTTCCTATAACAAGACAATATCCTTTTCCTTTTCCATATTACAAAATCTTCTTACAATATGTTTTCTCTCAGGGGATTCCAACCCCCTGACATCCAAGAAATGCATTCAAGATTCACGGTCAACATGTTTTCTTAGGGAGCGCTTTCCATTTTTGAAACTTACAAAACATTTAGGTAACATATCTTTTGTTTCCAACCTTTTAGAGATTGGGCTAGCAATTACCAGGCTTGTCTTTTTCCTTTTTTGCTTAGTGATACTCCCTCTACCTCTCCCAATTGTAGGAATCCTTCCATATTTTTTTACCTTTGAAACATTATGGTCAATGGGGGGCTTCCAACTTGCCCCCTCTTGGGTTTCTGTGACTAACTTATTGGGGAGGTTCCCTTTTTCTCCCTTTGGATCCAATTCTACATTTAGGATAGCAAGACCATCACTTGATTTTGCTAACACACTTGAGTTTACAACAACCTGATTGTTAGTGTTATGGATAGGAGGTCTATTCTGACTGGGCTCCACCCCAACTGTGTTATTAAGGGATTCATTTTTACCTTTTCCTTCAAACAAAATATTTTCCCTTATCTTGTTCATTATATCCTTCTTCTCCTAGATTGTTTTGGGGGAGTTGTTTGGTACATACCTCACCTCACCATCCACACTAATAGCCAACCCACTATTTTTAAATTCCATTATATTTTGAACAACATCATCCCTGCCCAACTTCATGGGATCCGAGGCACCTATGGGAGGATGGCCCTCTACAGACATGCCAATATGAACAACCTTTTTTGCATCGTCTTCTGGAATGTTGTCTAGTTCCACCCTACCATAACTACCTTGCATACCATGAACTTGGTCCTTTTTAAGCTCAAATTTAGAAATTATATTTTTTACCACAGATGTGGTTCTTTCAAAATATTTTTGTTTTACACAGTTACTATTATCATCCATGGGTGAATAGTCCTTATTATTTCAGTTCAGGTTGGTGAAATTCCTATTGAAATTAAAGTCCTTAATTACTTCCTCTTTATTTTTATTATTTTCTTTATTTTCCTTTTGGTTTTCCCTTATTTTCTTTCTTATTTCATCCATGACAATTTGCTAAGTGTTTCTCTTGATGGTGAATTCCTTTGCACTCTTGCTATACAAGTTAGAGACACTCATGTTAATTCCATCATTATCACCACTACTAGTTATTAGAGCTTCATTATCGTCAATTAGGGCTTCAAATTGATTGAAGGTTCAAACTTGGGTTTGTTGTTGTGGCATATTGCCCCCATTAGGGTTTATAGATTTCCATCCATTATCAAGGGGTTGGGATGTATTTTCAACCTCTTGGTGAATAGGGTTTTTAGAATGAGAGTCATAATCTTGAGGTACCATAGGGGTTTCACCCACTCATGCATCTCTGTCTTCCATATTCATTTCCTTATCCAAGTTTAGGGACTTGTCACTATTTTTATTTTCATTGAGAGAGTTATTAGGGAAAAACTAGTCTTATTTTTTTGCAATGATTGGGCAATTTCTTCTCAGGTTCTCATCCTTCCTACACAAATAACATGCATTGATCCCACTAAGTACCTCAAGTTTACATGAGATGATATTGCTATTTAGGTTAAATCTTATATTTTCTATTACTTTTATTACTGGTGTTAGGGCTACCATAGCCCTAGCATCCATATGCAGAAGGGCATATTTTATTTCCTCAATTCTAACCACCTTGACAAAATAAGATAATACTTCTTCCAACAAGTTCCAGATTAATGGTGGGACATACTTAACCATCATCCATCTTAGACATGAGATAGCGAGGACTTCATCACCATTTCTTTCAGGCAACCAACTCATGGCCCTGAAAATACATTTTCCCACATTCCAAAATTTTCATCTAATAACTTGTTCTTGCATGCACTTTTCTTAAAAAGGGCCTTTTTGTATCATTCTACACAACAAAAATTGGATGCCAAGCTTTTTGAACCAGAAATTATTAAGCCATTCATCTAAATATTTACGGGCTAGGAGTTTTGTGATGTCCATAACCACAAAGAGAATAGGTATATCTTTTAATTTACAACTTTAATTATCAATAACATTCCACATACTAGGGTTAGGAGTGAAGGTGAGAGAATCATAAGATTCAGAAGGGGGCTTACCTTGTCCCCTTCCATCCTTGATTCGCGCACCTACCTCGACGCCGGTTGACACCAAAAAATTAGCCTCTAGCAGGATGCACACTCTTTTCTCAACCACAACATCCTTGAAATTTTTCGCAAAAGATTTATTAGCCTCACCATCCCTCGGTTCCACCTTAGGTGGCATAAGGGCGGTCGTAGTCCCCTCCATCATCCTTCAGTGAAGCCCAGGTCATAGGGCATAGGGCACATCCAAAGCAAAAAACCACACAACAAAAACATAAGTGAGAAGGCACATGAAATAAAGGAAAGATAATGAGAAGTGATATGCAAGAATGAAGGGTACTTACATAACTAAACTTCCCTGGTATGGAGGAGGATTACTCCTCCACTAAAAAGACCTAAAAGCCCTCATTCAACACGTGCTACAAAATTCTTGTACAAAAGATGTTTGGTTTCAATTTCTTTCTTTAATTGAGGTAACATTTGATATAGATTTCAAAATCAAAGAATTGAGAGTACGGAAAGTGGTAATATGTCTAGAGGTAATAGGGTTGTATCCCTAATGGAGGACCTTAATTTTGAAATTAAGGACAAGCATCCTGAGACTGACTGCTCTTTGAGCCCAAACAAGCAAGTTTCCACTAAGTTAGTGACATAACAGGATTTCAGTGGTTTCACCCCTACTCATGATATTGCAAAGGTAGATGATTTAGACAATAAAGAGATGAATTCAATTGCAATCCCACCTAGGGATGGAACCCTAGGTACCCCCAACCATACTAGCACCTCCCTTGCTAAACATGGCTCTGAGTCTAAAAGGACCCCCAAATAGGAAGTTGCTAATAAAGACTCAAACAATCTTTCCAAGTGCACCAAAGAGGATGATGCTTTTGATCCAAGGGAGGATTTGATTCCTAATCTGGCTAGTGAATTAGGGGGGAACAATGAAATTCCTAGTGGGGAAACTAATCAAAATCTTTATAAACCTAAAAGGGAAAATAAGTCTAAAAACATAATAAAAGGAGACTTGGAACTAGCTATGAACACAGGGTGTGAGGTTAATGAAAATAACACCAATGTGTAGAAAGATGAAACACCTAAGCCTTGGGATGGCCTAGGTAGACCTAGGAAGTATGCAAAATCCTTGTCTATGGAAAAAGGTGTTCAACTAGCAAAGAATAAAAGGAAAAAGATTAGTGTGGTTATTCAAAAACCTATTGCCAAGAGGTTAGAGGTGGAGGAATTATGAAATGAAAGATATTTATGAGAGAGTGGTGATATGGTGCAGGAAAAATCAAGCATTGGTGAAGGTGGCCAAAGTGTTTCAATCATTTCAAGAGTGAACAAGATGTTTCTCCTATGAATGTATAAGATGGAATTTAATTGCATACCCTTGAATGTCAGTGGACTTGAGTCCCTTGATAGGAAATACATTGTAAGGAGGTTCTTGAACCTTGAGAAAAATAAAAATGTTGTTCTTCTTCAAGAAACCAAAGTTATTGATTTCATGCTAGATACAAACCTAAAGTTCATATGGAATGATTCTACCTACTATACTACCAACCATGAGAAAGGTAAAGGGTGTACTGCCATCTTGATTTCTAATTAGTTGGCCCGATATGTTTCAAATTTTGGTACTTCCCCTTTCAATAGGGTGGTTTGGATCACCCTAGAGAAAGATGGGAAAAAAATGGATGTATGTTCCATCTATGCCCCTAATGATCACAAAGACAAAATTAAGTTGTGGCAATGGATTACTAGCCTACCAGATGTCCCTTGGATCTTGGGTGGGGACTTTAATATGGTAGAGCATCTGGAAAACAAGTGGGGAGGGATTGACATGAGCTAGAAAGGAAGTGAAAAGCATTTCTGGAAAAGGATGAAAGAAAAACTAAATTTGTTTGATCCTATGGAAGGGGGAAGAAGGACTGTAAAAGAATATGGTTCACCTAGTGCAATTCCCAGAAAGGAGAAAAAAGGATTTATTACAGATTGGACAAATTTTATTCCAATAAAGACTCCTTCAGCTTTAATCCAAATAATGAGGGTATTAAAGTTAATGTTTATCCCTACACCCTCTTTGATCACCATCCTATTAGAGCATGTCTAGTTACCAACGAGGAAAGGCCTGAAGGAAGACTAAAGAAAATGAGGTTTCTAATCAACAACCAACTTCTTAAAGACATGGACTGCAGGGATGCTATAGCTACACTCAAATAAATAAATAAATAGATGTTAAAGAGGTTGAGTCCCATTGAAATAAGGTATCAAATAATAAGTGGCTGGAAGAATCTCTTCCAAACCATTGGTAAGAAAAAGGCACTAGATAGCAAGAGGGAAGAAAATAAGCTCTAGGACAAGTTGGTTCTAGCAGAATCAAAAATCTAATCGAACTCTAAAGATGAAAAGCTATGCGAGGAGCTTGCCAAGGCAAAAAACAATCTAAGAAGAATCCAAAATCATAGGATTCATGGGCTAAAGGTAAGGGCCAAACTGAACTAGCTAAGCTATGGGGATAAGGTTAATTTTTTTTCTTTAGATATATAAAAGGAAAAATCTTCAAAGAACAAATTGATCAAATTTGGAATGAAGGAAACCTATTCACATCCTAAGAGGATATCCTGAAACAATTTCATACATATTTCAAGAACCTCTTCACCTCTAAAGGTGGGACTGGAAACAACCTCGAAGCCAAAGGTTGTATCAAAAAGATCATTCCAACAAAAATTACTGTGGAGGATGCTACAAGGCTAGCTATAGACATAACTAAAGAAGAAATAAGGAATGCCATCCTCTCCATGGATAATGATAAGTCCCGTAGTTGTGATGATATGTTCATGAAATTTTATAAAATTTTTGTAGATTGAATTTGTGATGACTTGTTGCAAGTATACTCAGAGGCTCTAAGTAGGGGCTCTCTTGGGAAGAATATTAATAAAGGCATCATCAAGCTATTACAAAAAGGTGGAGATACAAATATCGTAAGGAATTGGAGGCCTATAACGTTGTTGAATGTATCCTATAAGATTTTGGCCAAGGTAATTGCTCTAAGACTAGTCAATGTGCTCCCTAAACTCATTAACACTACTCAAACTAGCTTCATTAAAGGGGGGTATATATTAGAGAATCTAATCACAATCTAGGAGGATATGGAGTGGGAAAAATACTCCAAGAAAAATGATTCCATGCTTCTCCTAGGCTTCAAATAGGCATATGATAGAGTGGAATGGTCCTACATAAAGACAACTCTTGAGGTTTTTGGGTTTCCAACTGTATTCTACAATATGGTGGATACACCACTTAAAGATGTCATTGCTCATGTTGAGGTGAATGAGGCACTGTTTGAGGAATTCAATCTTGAGAGATCCATTAGACAAGGGTTCTCACTGGCACCAACCCTCTTTATTATTGCATTAGATGCCTTGTAGTACCTATTGAGAGAGCATACCCTATCTCCTAGGGTTAGATTTCTTAAACTCCTGGATTAGAATGAGCTAATCAATATACAATTTGCTGATGACATAGCTATTTTCCTAGAGCTTCAAGAAAGCAACTTGGAGGCCTTGCTTGGGAAACTCAATCTTTTCTGCCAAGCATCAAGTGCTAAAATATCCAATTCCAAGTCCATCCTTCTAGGATGGGGGGGAACCCCACCTGAGTGGGTTAAAAAGCATGATTTCCAATGGGGTGGTCCCCACAAGCAAGGTATATTGGAATCTCATTTGCGGTCAATCCTAACTTAAAGGAAATGTGGGGTTGGATTAAGTCAAAAATTGGAAAAAAAATTGAATGTTGGAACAAGCAGTACTTGTCCCTTCTAGGAAGAATCCAAGTCTTCCAAAAAATTATTTCTTCCTACAACATCTACTTTTCCTTTGTTTGGTTTTTGAGTGGTTACCAGGTTAATGAGATCCAAAAAAAGATAAGGATATTTTTGTGGTCTGACGAGAAGGGAAAAAGGAAAAAAACACTTTGTAAAGTGGGAGTGGTGCTTCCTTGATAAATTACAGGGTGGGATAGGCTTGAAGGATCTAAGGATTCATGGTATAACTTTGGTTGCCAAGTGGATTGTCAAGGCTTTGATGGGAAGTGGGCCCTAGAAAATTCTAATAAGAAACAACATTCTGCTTGCTATTCCAAAGCAAGTTAAAACTTGGAAAAATCTACCACTATTTGATACTCATTAACAAGCACCTGAATTCCCCAATTGGTTCTTTGGTCTTTAAAAGCCTATGGAAGGCTTGTGAATTAATAAAGCATAATGTGGTGTTCAACCCTGGGAATTTTTTCAATAAGTAATAATATGAAATGTCAGTCCTATAGTTCCATATGGCGGAACTTAGAGAAGAACAAGAAACCCATTGCACTTTTACAAGGGTGCTCTGCAAAAAAATGGACTCAAAAGGGTATCCAAACGTTCTAGGATATCTTGAGCAATGGGAATTTAAAGTGCTAGGCTGATTTGATGATGGAATATGAAATTCCCATCTCAAACCTAAGAACATATAATACCCTGCTGGCTGCTTGCAAGGACGTAAGTTTTGCCCTCAATGTTGATAAGGTAATTAACCTTGGCAATGATTTTAAATGGTTTGATGGTTCTAACCTTTTTGAGTTAAAAGCTAAAAATATTTATAAGACCTTGATTAGTTATGTTTCTATTGTTGATCATGTGAACAATTGTTGGGGTGCCTCTTAGACTGATAAAGAGTGGAAAAAGGTTTTCAATTCTATTTGGCATAATATCACAGAGCCAAAAAAGGCCTATTTTTGATGGCTCATTTTGCTGCAAAAAATTCCATCATACTGATGTGGATATATGTACTATATGTAAAATTCCTAAATTTGTGATGCACATTTTATTTGATTGTTTCTATGCTAAAAAAAATTGGAAAATATTTTGCTATGATCTTAAGATATGGGATAAGAATGATAGGATTATGTGGAAAGATGTACTAATCTATAATGAGAAGTTAAATAATGATTGCCAAATGTTTTGGGATTGTTTATCTACTAATTTTTTTTGGCACATATGGAAGGCTATAAATGAGGATAAATTCAAAGGAAGTAGGAGGGTACTTACCGAGTCATAAAAAAAGACTCATATTTCTAAATATTGCTATGCAGGTTACCATCACCATGGAGATCTCGATGGCGAAATTAATGAAATTGACAAGTGAAGGAACGATCATAATCAATAAAGAAGGGTTAAGCATGGGCATATCTGGCACTATAGGGATGAAGGATCAAAAGCATTCCTAATGGCATTGAGGGAATTCCATATAAACTTCAATGAGATGGTAGGGGGAGGGTAAGAGATCCAATTGGAGTTCATCATGCCATACTGCAAGCTATTGAAGGAAGCAATCCTATTATTGAAGAGGTGTGGTCCAATGAACAACTATCTGGTTGTGTGGTGAGTTGGTATGAGTTAGAAGATGGTAGTTAGAGTCATAATGCTCAATGATTATACTCAGATTCAACTTTCTCTTATTTTGTTTCCTATACATGTAAATATGTCTTATCAAATTTATAAGCTGTTATCAGTTTGTTGCATTACTAGACTGGTTGCTGCCATCTTTTAGACAATTATAACCTTGCATATTTACCTTCTAATAGTCCTAACCATATATAATCTTGCACATATTCTTTTATCATATATAACCTTACTTATATAACATTGCATAAACCATACTCAATAGGCATAGTCAAATTGGTAGCCTGGGACATGCTTCAACAATTTTTGTAAATCCAATTGTGTATCTGATACCTTGATTGAATCAGGGATTTGTAACTATTTTTTGAACTATTATTAATAAAACAAATTATACTTTATATGATAGAAAAAATAGTCAAATGAAATTAAGAGGCATCAAGGAAGGAGCTAAAAACATTTAAGACAATGTCCCCACCATAGCAAGTACCGCTTTCAATGTTCTTTACCTCTTTGATAATTTTTAATTAAATAATTTGAGATATTTCAAGATTTAAAAACATGAGAGGGGTGAAAGATCTACTTTGTACAAAATCTAGTTTTCTTTCTTAACTTGATGTATGGATTTTTTTTGGTTTTGATTTCGTAAGGGAAAAAAAGGCCAAGATATGAGAGCATGCACTTTGTTCTAAACTATCACCAAGCACACCTTATGTTCCATGGGGCATTTGTAGTATACTTTCTTATTTTTTTAATTTTTTTCAACTTAACTTGGTATGAATTGAGGGTACTTTGACATGTTTTTTCCAAAATGACAATTTGGTGTACTTTCATCAAAAAGTACCTTTTATTTTAGTTTAAATTGACTTTTTACTTGATCTAGTACATTAGTGGAGGATTTTGGAAAAAAATGATTTTTGTTTTCTATTTTTGAAATCCTATTACATTAGTACATTTGACATGAAAAATATCATTTCTATATAGTTTTATCAAAATTAAACTTGAAAAATGGTCAAAAGTATACTGAATGTAAAAATATAAATTTTCACTTAAAAATACCTATTTTTCTTGTTTTTCATTTTCCTTCATTGTTTGGTGCTTCAATAGAGAATTTTTGACACTTTTGAGTTTGAGTGACCTTTTTCAAAATCTACTTACACTAGTGAACTTAAATTAGAAAACTCATCTTACATGTAAATTTTCATCAAAATCTATACATTTTTTTTATTTTTTTAATTTGTTGGTGGATATTTTTGGAATTTTGTATAATTTCATTCTTTGAACTCAAATTTGATCATTTTTCTCATTTTAATGATGATGAAGAGATTGTTTATCACTTAATCAACTTCAAATACACTTAAACCATAAAACAACATGAATGCCATCCTAAATGATTGAAATAAGGTAAAATGATGCTAGTGATAAGGATACATGGGATAATTTTAGTAAGGATACAACACATTCAAAGATGATCATCAAATATTAAAGTATTTAGAATAAAAATCATATTAATATTGTAATGGTGAAATTTGTATACTCATACTAGTTCTCATTTAGTTTTGGGTCCATTTTGAATGAATAGATTAATACAATTACATATCGACAAATGGTGCATCCTTGTACAAAATTATGCTCATTACTCAATCCTTCAACCATTCCCCCTTACACAATTTTTAACATATTTGATGTCATCTTCTCAATATTTACGGATATTACCATACCTCTACCATTTGTTATGCCTATTATTGCCCCCATGCCTACATATTAATTCTCCACACTAATATTCAAATTTCCTTGTCCTACATCTATCTCATGGTATGTAAGATCAATCCCATACTATGTAACATTGAACCAAAATTTAAAATTTCAAATCTTTGTCAACTTCGATCTATTCAAATAACTATCATGAGCTAAATTGACACACATTTTGCATGATTAGTTACTTTATTTTAGTATAAAGTATTTTAATTTGCATCATTTCAATCATTTTATTCACATAAAAAAATCCTATATATTATTAAGAGAACCATTCTAGGAACACTTAACTTTGGGGAACTAAAAGGAACCTAATTTTGCATCAAATCATTCTAAGATATTTGCATGATTAAGAGCATCCTCTTTGGCCATTTCCACAACCATAAATTTGGTCCAATTAAGGGCTTGGCCTAAGAAAACATGGTCCTTGTGATCCAATGATTTCTATAAGGTATTTTTCAATACCATTAATGCTTGATAGTTAGGGAAGAGACTATGCCATTGTGAAATAGGGCACATCTCTTCACTACTAGTATGTGGGTTAGATATCAACTATGCATGTTAGATCACTCCCATGTGGCAGGAAGGATTAATCTCACAATGTTCAAATTTTATTTATAAATATTCAAAAGACCGTTCTGGCCCTTGAGAAGATTTCCACACACGGAGCACCTATTTTCTAGTACTAAAATATGTGAAATTCAACTTTGCATCGAGTTTTATTCTTCATCAAAATTCCCACAAATACATGCCTTAATCTCTTTTATTCACTTTTGAAATAACATGTTCAATTTACCATTCTTAATTATCTAATTAATCTAGGTTGACTTATGCTGAATTTGTGCACATTGTTTAGTTAGATTAAACTTAAAAATATGGCTCTAGGAAAATTCACCCAGCAATTCACCGATAGAAAATTCACCTTCAACATTTCACTGCCACATTTTGAAATATATATTCAAAAATATTAATGTGATTAATTTTCGGCCGTGATGAATTGTTGGCGGTGAATTTTCTGTGGCGATGAATTGTTGACAGTGAATTTTTCTTAGATGAATTACTGGCGAAAAATATATATCATCTTTTATAAATATATACAACCATAATCTCTTTTTTTTTTACGCTTTACCTGAAATCCTTACATGTAATACACTCTTTTATATAATTTTGAAATATTATATTCTTATATTAAATTATTTGTTGATAATTTGATAATTAATTTTATTATCCTATTAAAGAATCAACTAAAATAAATATATTACAATTTTTTTTGGTACAAGTATTTCAATAATGAGAAGGAAAGCAACAAAAACAAACTCATAATTTTGTAGGACAGTCATATGAAAATGATTGGGAGGGTAAACGTCTAATCAAGACAAATCCAAATACTTGGAATGCATTTTGTGTTAATAGTTTTAGGGTTGGTCAAAATTTCCACTCTTTGAAAAGACATTTGGTTTTTGATACACTTATTTGCTTTATTTCAATGATTGATAGAAGGCCGCGTCTTCCAAAACTATATTTGTGGGATTCCACAAAATAAATGTCTATTATTATAGTCCATGGTGGGCTCATATTTTCTGTAAAAAATATTTTTTAATTATTATATTTCAACTGCACATGTTTATATTCTTCACCAATGAATGTATCTGACCTTTTTATGATGTAGGTGATAGTTTAATAGAAATTTATTCATTTGTACACTTATATTTGTCTCATAGTATAGCCATGTGGGGGGACCATTTTATATAAATTGTATATTTATGTTTTGGGTCCATTTGGATTAGAATGTTCTTTTATGCAGTAATAATTTTTAGATTTTTTATTTGTAATTATGGATTAGATTTATATTTATGATAATTTATTAAATCTAATTAGAGGGCTATCATTATTATGATTCAATTGACTTTTAATGTGATTTTTAATTTCTAATTATGGTGACCATTATAAAATAAGACATATTTATTTGTAATTATAGATTAGATTTATATTTAAATTTGAATTTTGTCACATCCTTTCTATTATTTGTTGTGAGTCGATTAACACATTTTTATGTTAGTTTATGTGCTATGCTACTATAGTTAAGGACATCCATTATTTCATTTGAAATAATGAGTATGTCTTGTGACTTAGTCTACTTGCACATCATCATAGGAATATTATTAAGGATTGTTATTGTATTAATACAATATTCATTAACATACATTATCCTAGGCATATGCTTGCATGTTGTTTCAATACTAGTTCAACATTATTGATTGGTCTACCTATGGGCTTGATTAAGAAGAATATGACCTTTCCTTAGCAAATTCCCATACAATGTTTGTAGACACTAGTATTTTTGCACATTAAACCATTTCTACACTTATAGAGGTTAGTTTTGTAGGTGTGAATCTACACCATGACAAAACACAACCAACTTATAGATTTTGAGGCATTCATTTGAGCAAGACCCCAATTTCTAATATATTGGCTAATCAATTCCCAACATCTTCAACACTATTTTTCTCCCTTTAGAATCCAACTAAGTATCATATTATATTTTTTTAAATTCCATATTTTATTTTAGTACCAGTTTTAGCTCATTATCCTCAATCAAAGTTATTTATCATGTTGCAATTTAATTAATTATCCTAGAACATTTATCTTACTATCCCTTCATCTATTTTTTACTCCATTGACAATACCATACCTTATTTCATACCACATGTCACTCCTACCACCATGGCCATGTCTACGCTCTATCATCCTCTCTTATCAACCTATATATACCTAAAATTTTGTATAACCTATTCCTACTACCACCATCCTTACTTCTATGTTGGATTCACTTATTCAATATCTAGATAGAGTGGAGTGTGAAGTTGATATCCTACTTGATGGATGAGATAAAGATGAACATGTAGAAGCATGAAATACATCACTTGCATTTGGGATTGTTACTTATCATTTATGTAGTGGTTTTTTGGTACCTTGATTTGAAATGTGCAATGGTAAAGGTGATCCTAATACATATTTGATATCCTTAATTGTTGTATGTTTAGATTATATGTATGAAGATGAGTTTTTCAACAAATTATTTCCGCTCAACTTGAAAGATTATACTATTGAGTGGTTCTTATCAAGTCACCACATGCATCTATTTATTCTTTTTTGAGTTATCCAAAGCCTTTCCTTAAACATCACTATTATTGGTTTATTTTAGTTAGCATAAGGACTTGATGAGTGCATACATGAATTTGCTAGTAGACATGTGTGTTGTTGTGAAGAATATTGAATTAAATTTTCTTGCATCCAATGTGCTTAAGCAATCTTGATCTTCTCAAGGTTCTTCTACATCTTATTACCCTTCTAAGTTTCATATGGCTAACACTTTTCTAAAGATTAATGATTCTAAGGATATAAAAGACAATGTGCATCATGTGGATAATCCTTCCAATGTCTCATCCTTTAACTCTCATGCCTTTATAAAGTTTACTAAGTTGCCCTTGGATTTTGTACTTCAAAATTTATCAAGCTCTAATTTGATTATTCTTCCACCTATTCATCCATTAGATGCAACTAGAGGGATATTTAAGATCTATATGAGAATGCATTTTATAACTTTCATAAAGTTAATTGGTCACTATACTCAAGGTTGTATGGCTTTGAAATATAAATTATGAGATTTGATATAAATAATATGATTAACGTAGAGGGTGTCAATGATGGGGTAATCCTTCAATTTCTCTTAATAGTTAGAATTTAAAATTTTACATTTCCTATCCATGCTTACAATGTCCATGCACATCATGAATGAGATATGATCTACATACACAAATTGATTGAGATGACTATTGTTACTTTTATTTTCATGTATAGTCTCATAAATATGCTTTTATGGGTATAATACATCCTAGAGTGACACCTTCTTCTTCTCATGCTCCTCCATTGATTACATTTTCTAGTGATGAATATCATATAATTATTATTATGGCCCATTACATGTGCATTGTAGTGTGCATAAAATATTTTTAATGAAATTATTTCTAGTCCTATAAATGAATAATGATATATTGATTAATGCTTTGGGATATATTATCCCACTTGTTATACTAGGTCTTAGAGAAGTATATACTTTCTCAATTAATTCCTTATTTAGAAAAATTCTTTATTTTTTTGGTTGACCATGTCTTAATTATTTGAGGGAATTTGAATACTCATTGAATATCAATGAATTAAATATGTTCATAAAGGGAGAGTTGTAAAGGTTACAAGAGATCCTTATGATCCTATTTTAGATATGATTCACTTTACTTTGGATACTTACACAATCCAATAAACCACCATATGCAAGTGAATAAACTCTTAATGATGTGTATCAAAGGAATTTAGAGGTAAAAATTAAAGAAAAATATATAACTATGAGGCATAATATGGTAACAAATGATCATAGTAAGTAGTCCTTTCCTTATTTTCCATAAAAAGAAACCAACCTTGGTATACCTTTAGTGGCACCTTATTTTCCACCTAAGAAGAGTATGGGTGATAGAACTTATTCAAATTCAAAAAATTGTTCTCATTTATGGATCCCAAATGAAACCAAATGCTAAATAAGAACAAAGAGCCATAATTGATTTAAAAAATTAAAAAGAATAAAAATTCAAGTTTGAAATTGATCTTTGTGCCCCTTTCACTTTTCAAAGAAATGAGTATATGCTAAATTTCAACAATTAAAACAATATATGCAAGCTAGGTACATATATAGACGACACTTATAACTACCTAGGAGGAAATGATTACTATTTTTAATCAAGTTCATGCCCTTCATATTGTTTCAAAGGGATGGCAACATACTATTTAATTACATGTCATTTGATAAAATAGAAAGCTTATTCAATTACTTAGCCATATATGTAATAAGATATTTATTTATAAGAGAAAAACTTAGCATAATGACATAATATTTGTGATACCTTGAATATTTCATAGAAGAAAGAGAGTGCATCATTTTATCATCCATCTTGTATTCTTTGTAAAGAATATCCTTAGAAAACAAAGACACAAATATGAAATCTCTTGCATTAAAAACGTATTACTATTAATAAGAAGTATTTGTAAGAAATTATGGAATATTTTTAAATTTTAGGATTAACATAGTACACTTAAAGTTTCATCATACTATTAAAAGATTTCATTTTTTGGATAACGCTCAATTAAGTTTTATAAGTTTTTCCTCCTATATAAAATATTCAATGAACTAAGTTGCAATTAAATTTTTCATGTACCTTAATCCATAAACTATTTTGAATAGGATTTCACAATAGAATTTTATTATAAATATAACAATTATCCAATTCATGAATAGTTATGTACATGCAAAGGACATGATTCTAGAGTATTTTTCCATGGTGCCTATATTATCAAAGTCACATCACTACTATATTGATTCAATTACTCTCTAATAGAACCATGAACTTCCCTTCAACCCTATTTAATCTTCATAAAAAACCATGTGATCTACACATATAAGCTAGAAAGGGTCTTATTATCTCATATATAACATGAAAAAATAATATCAATATTTACATTCTAAAGTATAAATGGATATAATCACCATGTATTATTATCAATTATGTTTTACTAAATTCATAAATTCCATATCATAGTTATCACACAAAATATAAAAGATTAAGGGGGATTGGATAAATCAGGTCAAGTCCTATATAATATGTCACTGTGTTCAAGTAACTAAAGATAAATTATATATATGACTAAAAATATTACATAAAAATAAAGCAATGATAAACCTAATATAATCCTTTTGAAACATAAGAAGCAAAATTTCTAATCTCAATATGTAGCAAAAAGTGTAGCTCTATTGGAAAAATAGGGTCTATGCAGTCACTAAAGCAATATCTAACATAATCATTTGGGATTTGCTCAATGCAAAAAGGATCTATAAAACAATCCTTAGAGATAATAGATTAATCTATGTTCTCAAAAAATTTAATGGTGAATAATTAATGGAAGAGGTCAAAGAATTAATCACATGATCCAATTTATGAATTTTGGACCAATTTTAAGGGAACAAATAGTTATTTTGTGACAACTAAAATCTCTAAAGGATAAAAATTAACCTAAACCCTTCCACTATCATCTTCTTCAAATTTTAAAGTTCCTTTGAATATATATATTTGAATATATATTAGTTCTTGTCAATGCACTAATATATAAAATGTATAATTTTTTTCTTAAATTTCATGCAAGCATTTTAAATTTTATAGCATTTGAAACAAGCAACACTACATGCTATTCCTCTACAAGAAATATGGGGCTAAGTTTAGACCAAATAAAATAACAACTCAAATGTTATGCAAATCATGGCTCATTAAGTCATCACTATAGAGGTACTAGTATAACATGACCTTTAGAGCATGATTTCAACTAGTTAATATAGTATTATATTGCAATCTAGTCTATTATTGTCTACAACCAAATAGAGCCCAAAATGTTGATGACATCATCTACAAATGCTCTATTTTGGTCTACAAAATAGGTATTGTATAGTGCAATGCTAGAATAGACATGCCCAAGGATGTTTGGAGAAAAGGAGAATGTATATAGATGACTTCCTTTCATTTCAAACTTGGTACAATGAGTACAAGTTGTAAGACTCATAATATAAAATTGAGTGAAGAGCCAACAACTTTCAATAAACATGTTGTGACATAGAAATCACATGATGCCTTTTTTCACAAGGAAAAAATATCTAAATAGCAATGAGAGAACTAGTAGGTAGATGGTAAATACCTTTATAAATTCAAAGGTTTTTGGAGGTAGTTAACAAGTTACTAATGGAATGGACATATTAATACAATTGAAGGAGAAACTCAATAATGACTCTCACCACCAAAACATAAAGATGTTAGACCATACCTTAGCAGTGCAAGGGCCCAATGTCACCTAAGGAAACTGAGAGTCTACCTTGATTTCACTTTGTTAATAAAGCAAAAGAATTTGTAAAACCTTATATGGCCCCAAACAAGTTTGATGCAAATGAAACATTGATACAAATGTGAATGCTAGTGTGAGCTTCTCTTGTGTAAGGCAAGCTTGAAAACCCATTTATTTTTAAATACAATATTTTGAAATAATTATCTAAATGATTAAATATTGTTTAGAAAATAATTTTTGTTTTCTTATTTTTCTTTAAATTCTAAATTGGGGCCAAGAAGTGGTCTTTACTTGGTTTATGAAAAGTCATGATTTAGTTTTAAAAGATTAAGAATTAAAAGAAGTGGAAGAGGAAAAAAAATGGAATCATTATGAAAGGGATTTCTCTTCTTCCTCTTAGGACAAAGTCGCTACGATTAATAAAAAGGTTTTGAAATGTGAAAAAAGGCTATAAAGGCTCAACACTTACAAAAGGAATTTGCAAACACAGTTATTTTTTACTTTCTTTCGATGAGACTTGAGATATAAAATTATTTGGTTTAATTCGTATGGGAAGGCTTGATAAAACAGGGAAGAATTTGAAGGAAAAGTCAGACAACAGAGAAATAAAAGAATTGGGGAAAATGGATGCAAGCTGAGAAATTTTGGTGAGGATCGAATAGCAGTAATATTCTGGGTATGCAATTGATTTGTGTGATATGCAAGCTTTATGAATTCTCTTTTACATATTCTATTCATTTTTTCCCTTAGGGATCACTTTCTTGAAACTAACCTCTAATCACTTATCGGGATGTTAATTTAACCAGTCTAGAGATTTTAAACTTGTAGACATCTAAATTTGGACACTTAATTTATCCAAATTTATCCCCTTTAATTAACATCCTTAAGTTCTTCTAATCCCTAAGGTATCTAGTTAAATAATTAAATACCTTCCTCTTTCATCAAATGAATTAAATAAATATCACATTGATTTAATTCCTCCTCATGTCACATCCTCCATCTTTTTTTACCTAATCTTAATCCTTATTCTAATCCCATCATTAGGATGTGCACATGCCTAATCCTTGATTAGGATGTGTCACATCCTCCAACTTTTGCAAGTTGGCCTCTAATCTCTCTTAGCCACCTAACCATCCTCTAATCCTTCACTAACTAGCCTAATCAACCTCTCAAGAATTTTTAATTCCTTTTATCCTTCCAAGGAATATTAAATTCCTTTTCTCTTCCCCATGTCCTTTATGACATGTGTCCTTAGTCAACCCTATTAAATGCTTTTCTTTTTGACAAGGCATCTCCCTTCCCCATGTGAATTTTTAATTCACTTTTAATCTCCCAATGCATTTAAGGAATTTTAAATTCCTTCCCTCTTCCCCATGAGAATATTTGAGGAATTTTTAATTCCCCACTTGTCCTCTCTCCCACATGGGGACAAGTACCTCCTTTATGAGGAGATCTTGTCCAATCCCAAGGTACTTTGTACCCCTCTCCATGTCATGTCCTATCCTTCCACCTCATGTCCACTTCACCTTTTAGAGCTATCTCACATGCCACATGTCAAGATGTGAGGGCTTGTGAGTTCTCAACTCACCTTAGCCCTACATCTTGATATTTGGTGGATCAATCTCAACCGTCCATTTCCCCTAAGATTTCCCAAAAATCCTATAAATACCCCCTCCTTTCTCTCATTTTGAAGGAGATCATTTTGCTAGCCAAACTCTTGTAGTTTTGTCTCTCAATCCACACTTAGCCATTTTCATGTTTTCATCCACTTGCACTCATCCTCACATCATTTAGCTTGCATCTACTTGCCATCCAAGGAGCATACACATCAAAGATCGAAGGGCCAACCAAAAGATCGACTCAACACAAGGTATAAAGTTCCATTTCGTTGCTTTGTCTTGCATTGTTTCCAACTTAGGCTAATCTTGAGGTGTAGGTTGTTTTAAGTTGTTTATTTGCACTCTTTTGCTTGTTGCTTGATTTCTAACGCTTACATTCAATCTATCACAAAACTCTAGTTTGTTGTTTTTGTCATAAATTTATTTCTAAAAATTTGGTTTCTCTAAACTTTTGATATAAGGTGCGTCACTTAAGTATTTCAAACATATCCGAAATTCAACCATACCCAGTTTATCATTATGGAGATATGTAATGTTTAGTAACCATTTTTTTCTACCATTTCATCTTTGATAAAAAAATTTGTTGCGTTGACAATAACTTTATTTCTATGAACTGAGTTTTTCTAAAATTTTGATATAATTTGTGCCACTTAGTTATGAAAAACATATCCAAAAATTAGCACTACCCAATTTATCAATTTGAAGATGTGTATCAATTAGTGACGACCATTCCTATGCCCTCTTTGTTGCTATTTAATCTACAAATCGTTGACTTTTTCTTTCTAAACCTAACATATCTTTGATGCTTGAATTCTTCTCAGGAAAATAGTTGTACAGGTTAAAGCATTCATTTTAGGAACCTTATTTTGTTTGAAGATAAATAACAAATCTAATCTCCATGGTATTGTCTGAATTGTATGAAATTGCATCCTAGATAAAGTTTATCTATTTTATCATTGGTTGAGATGGGTCTTCATTGTATATATGTGATTACACATTAGGTGATGTATGGGTATGTATGTCATTGCTAGATGTGTCTTTGATTGTTGCACGTATGATGCCATTGTATTTTTCTTCTCTACTATTTATTCTTATGTATGCCTTCATTCACTTTCTTTTCAAAACTATTTAGTACTTGAATTTTGATTAACCAACACCTTAGAAGAAAATCTATCTAGGTATAAACTAATGAAGCAAATTTTAGGTCTTTCATGTTTCTACTCTTCTATTCTTTTGATAAATGTAATAATTATCTTTATACCAAACAATTATGACTAATAGTTTTATCATATTGAATAGCTAAATTGTTATCGTAAAAATTGAAGAATGTGACTATATTGTTTGGTTTAGACTAACCATTTCATATGGGATTCTATTGTTTGAAATGACTGATTTTTCACATTTTTAGTAGTCGATTTAATGCTTGCAATACATTTTATATGAGATCAAACTCTAAGTTGTTGTAAATAAATAATGAGTGAGTGAATACTTCTTGAGATGAAATATGTCTTATTTCACATATTAAAACCTTCTTGCGATCTTGCATGTATCTTTAGAAATTGAGTAAAAATATTGTCTATTTTCTGCATTATGTATGATGTGTTGAGATAGAGAATGAATGGAATTTTTTTGTTGTTGTTATAACTTCCTTCTTTTACCCCTGTAGGGATTACTCATAAATATAAATATTGCACGCACTCTCTAGAACTTTAATAATACTCTAGAAAATATTATGGAATGAACTAGACTCCTTATGAGTTATTGAATCTAAGTCAACCTTATGGTTGCAAGACTAGTTTCCCGAACTACGAAGTCTCTGCACTACACATACGTAGGCAAGGCCATCAAGGATGAGCCCTTGAGACTTTAGGTCGGCCCTTAGGGCCTTAGGCTAGTATATTATTATTTGATATGTATTTGATAGATTTTGTGGAACTAATATCTTCATTTAGTTTTGCAGAAACATGTTTGTAGACCAAGCAAGATTAGGGAGCTAAGGAAGAACTTTCCATCTTGTGAAAAGATGTTTATGACTCTCTTTGTGAATGTGAAGAATTGCATAAAAATGCTATATCTTATATTTGTAGATGCATTGATTTGTATAAAACTACTTTCCAAATTTGAAGTTTATAAGTTAATATTTGGAAAAATTCTCTCATGCTTATTATTATTTTTCATTATTTTTGACTAATTCAATATTAAATTGAGTGGGCATTACATCTTGGGTTTACAACCACTAGCCACTAAGCTTCTCAATGGTTAGATTGAGCATATGGACATAGAGAGAACTTTAAAATACGATAGGATAATACATTATGGCTAAGCAAATGAAAAGTTTTGGAAGCTTAGTTAGATTTTATATAGTGTGGGGTGTTCGAAATGATTTTGATTTAAATCATTTAGAATATTTCTTTATACCATTATTTTTTTATATCTTTGGAAGTTATGAATGCTATACAATCTAGTGGAACAATGCCTCAATTCTCCTGTAATACATGTGTATGTGTTCATAAATTATTATTTTTAATTTTTAAAATCACAAATTTACTATTGCCAAAGATGACATAAAAGAATGCTCTAAATTCAACCTTAAATATTTGTTAAAATGTGAAATATAACATATAATGATTATCATAGAAATCCCATATAGAAAAAAGATCTTGAAGCTTAATATGTGAAAAATGGCCATACAATAAATCCTTATTGTTATAAACTATAGAAGCAACACTTTTGAGTGTAATACTATGCAACAATATTAATACTTCTAGTTTGTAATCTCTGTATATATAATATAATGAAATATCTTTACTTTCTTAGATGGGTGCCTTATCTTCATTGTCCCTAGCATGGGGATACTTTTGTTTATAAATAAATTGGATTGCAGGTGAAGATGATTTTATTATATTTCTATTAAATATTTAGTTAACATTTTCAAAAAAACAATTAATTTAAGATTATGATGAAATGTTATTGTATTTAATTTCTATCAGGAGATGTTCGAGGTAGTTGAGCTATTGAAGACGTTTTAAAGTTTAAGTATTATGTTTCGTGGATTTTTTGAGATTGCTGTTTTGTGATCATTTTGCTGTCGTTTTGACTAATCTTATTACTTCTTAACTAATTGTATAAGATTTCAAGATCCCTTCAAAACCTGTTTTATCTTTATAAAAAAACACTTATTATATCTAATAAAAAAGCATTTCCTACAGTATCCAAAAGAAACTTATTTGAGAAAAAACTTGATGGTTAGAAAATGTTAGAAACTTACAAGGATGGATTTCTCTGTTGAGTGCTTTCTCAATGTTGGCCCACAGTTTGAAAGGATTACCCCTCTCTGTTTTAACTCCAACATAGGATTTTATTATACTATATCGAACTAACTGTTTAGTGAGATTGCAGTAACTGAAAGAATGTGGTCAAGGGTCAGTATAGATGTTTCAAACAGTGATTTATCCATATAAACAAACAGAAAAGGGTGTTACAGACAATGGGCAGGTACTTTTCAAAGTCAAGTGGTGGACCCACATCTCCACATCAATCAATGTAAGAAAAGTCAGTGCATGATAACAACAGCTCAGCGTACCTGCTCCTCCTCTAACCCCAACTTAGATTATACGACTGATTTCTTATTTGTATGGATATTGAATTGTCTAAGAGTCTTTGCTTTTGATACAAGATTTTGTAGTTTTCTTGGATTAAATATGTAAATGCCCGTGGAATCTTCAAAGCCTCCTGAGGTAGACTACTGTCTTGTTTTTCAGAAATTACTATGACAGTGGATTCATATTTGAATATAAGATAATGCCTGTATCATGTGCCTGGGTCCCTTGTGACTATGACACAATAAAAAACAAATAAAAACAAATATATTTTCAGATATTCTTCGAAGAGACAGCAAAATCTATTGCAGATCTTATAGTATACTAGGTATCTGAATACAAAATACTTTTTTGGTTCCAGTTCATTATTATAAAGTTTAGAATTAGATATTGTATCTTGACTTCATGCAAAGCTAATGAGAGCATAGTAAATCTCAAACAAAAATCAAGCCTAGTGTAGTTGAAAGGATTAATCTTTTCATCTTCTATATGAATACAGTGTTTCAAGTAATGTTGAATTTTCGTTGATAATGATTCTATTCAGATTGAATTTATGCAGGATTTCTACATCTTATTCTTAATGTCTCTATGAATATCTATTTTCAACATGTGGGGTGCATTTATGGATAAGGTATTAAGAGGAAGTTGATTTGTATCAATATCAATTGCTTGTAAAAAACCCATATATTGGACATTCTAATTGTTCACATAACTTTATAGATGATTAGAGAGTCTTTAGTAGATATTTATTATGCCCAATTGTTGTATCTCTCATACATCTTAATGTATGAAGTAACATCACTACATTGAAAAACAACTAAAATATGAAGAGGATGAATGCCAAATTCAACTAAAATAATTGCATGTGGAATTAGTTACTTTCCTACATGTTTCTAGATAAAATGAAAATAAGAACTCTATCAACATAAGCCTCATTGGTCATGTGAAGTTTGGATCCTCGAAGATCACAACCATATATAATTATTTTTGACACTAAAGATTAAAAGATAATCAAATCTATTTTGGCTTCTAGAACCTAGAGTTGGAAATATAATCTCTTGAGTGTATTTAAGTGTAACATAGTACTTGCATAATCTTTCTTCTATAAGGAGGATATTGAAGCGAGGCCCCCTAAATGGGACACCAAGGTAAGTATAATAGAAATCACTTCAACCAAATTTTCTTTATAAACGATAAATTAGTTACATGTACTTCTTTCATAGTTGTATTGAAAACCATGTTCTTAGTTTTACTCAAGTTCACTTGAAAACCATGAGTATCACAATTTAATGAAATTGATAGATCAAGATGTCATTGTGAACCTAAAAAACTATGTGACATGAGAATAATACCATCTACAAATAATAAAATAGTGATGAGTGTGCCATAAAGAATGTCATAAAGAATATAATCATCATATATTTTTCCTAATTTGCAATTATATCCTATAGTTCATTTATTTAGAGACTGAACAAAGAAGGTGAAAGTGGAAAATCTTGTTCAACAACAATGATGCTAATCATATCCTCTATAAATCCAACAATACTTTGAACCTAGATAACCATCTTCTAATATATTTTCATGATGAGAATTGACTAAATGTTCTACAATTTATGTCTTGAAGTCATTGGATGAGTAATTATTTGTAAATAGTGTTAAATACTTTTCAAAGATCAATACTTGTAAAGATACTCAAATTTATGATTATGCGCTCTTACTATTAGGATTAAGGTGATATTAAGCTTGCAAATCCTCTATACTAATGTCAAATATCCAACATCTTGGGAAGGGGTACTTGGATGCCCCTGTAGGTGTTGGGAGATTATTATTTTATTAAATCTCTTCATAACTTGGAATATTAGTTGTAGTGGCATGAAGAGGGTAGGTTACTTATTATGGTGGTGTTACAAAATGTTTTGACTTTATTTACACTCCTTTTTTGATTCAAGGTTCTAGGAGAGAGAGAAAATAATCTATTTGTTATTGGGTGGGTCCCTCATTTATAATGGAGCCTATTTTGGAGGACCATTTTTGGGGAAAGTGTGTCATTGATTGTGAGTGGTAAAAAATAAGTGTATGAGAGGTGTTATTTATGGTGCATTCAATGTTTTTCTACATAGGGGCATTGGATTTTTTCCATACCATGGTTTCTTGGTAGTCAGTTTTGATGAATCCTCTTGCGGTTTCATTCCTCTAGTGCTCTGTAAATTGGATGTAGTAGAAATTTATTATATTAGTCTTTTGAAGGTGAAGAAATGTTATGATATTAGAATGCCATTGACTTCAAGGGATACTTTTTGGATGTATTATTGTCACACATTATTATTGAAATAATATAAACTTATGCTCTATTTGGTGGTTGAGTTTCTTTCACAAAAATATTTCTCCACATAAATTTTAGTATTACATGTTTGCTAATTTTGAATTTTTCGATTTAAAATTCCTCACAATAATTTAATGGTTAATAACATCACATCTTAATTGATATTTCATATTCACAAACTAAGTGAGTATTTTTTTATTATAGTAGTTTACCCTATTTCTCTATATTTGGTTTTGTTTAGAAGGGGATGCTTTTATTGGACTTGTATTATGGATTTTTTGGCTATAGCACAACAAATTTTGACTTGGTGATTTTGTCAATTTGTGAGTTGTTGAAACCATGGCCTCTACCTCTCATTAAAATATTTAAAAGTATAATGGATTTGGGTACAAACTATATAAATTAAAGATGTAGGATCTCTTGGAAGAAAGGGATCAATGGAAAATTGTTGCAAAGGAAAAAAAACCTAATGGAATGTTTGATTAGTATTGGAAGAAGCTAGATAAGAAGGCATGTGGAACCATTTAGTTGTGTCTTGTATATTTCATTCTCTTGAATGTCTCAAGAGGATGTCGCTCCATTTGCACCATGGAAGAGGATATGTGATATTAATTCAACTAAAAATATGATTAATAAGCTATATCTCAAAAGACATCTATTAAAAATGAAGGTGATTATGTTGTAGAAAATTTAAATTATTTTTATTTAATTTTAAGTTATCTAGTTTTAATAGATGTTAGAATTGATTGGGAAGATAACTGTATCTTGTTCCTTTGTTCTTTTCCCATATATTGGGAGAGATCAATTGTTTCTATTAGTGGTAGTGCTATGGAGCTTAAGACAAGCTCCTTTGTTACCACATTTATTAGTGAAGAGATTAGGAGAAATTCCAATTATGAAAGTCTTTAGAATGCTTTCCATATTTGAGGAAGAACTAAGGACAAGGGTGGGTCTAAAGGGGAATGAAATCTAAATCTACATCCAAGTCAAAAATAAAATTTAAACCCTTCGAAAGAGAAAAGTAAAGTGTTGGAAATATAGAAAAAGAGAAAATGTGAAGAAGGAATGCATAAACAAGATGAAAAGATTTAGTCACTCCTCACAGATAAATCCTTTGATGATGGTGACAATGATGCATTGTGTATTTTTTATAACATTTTACTAGTGATGAATCAATTTCCTAATTCAATTTTTTCCTACTAAATCTTCACGAGTGGCTTTCATCATACCAAGCTTATGATGGAGGAGAGGTTTTCCTTGGTGAAAATAATACACATCAAATTATTGGAAAGATAAAGGTATTGTTGTGTTCTAGTGATGTGGGTGATCCCATAATAGTGTGTCCCACTTTTTGGCCAAAGTGGGACATTGAAATTAGATTATTAAACCATAATTTCACCTTCTATCACCCATAACAACTAAACCATTAAGAATTTGAAGATGATGTGAACTAGTGATTTTTTATATTTTGTGTAAATTTTATATGTATTTAAAAAATTAAAAAACATTTTAAAAAAATTTCATGTAAGTTTCGCTAACTTATTTTTTTGTAGTTGACGATATTTTTCAAAAGTGATTTATTTCATATCACAACATTTTTTCCAAATAGGATAAAATTATAAATTAGTAAACATAGATTGGTAACATAAATATCTAGTGTGTAGATTTTTTTGGTTGTACATTTTATTTATTTATTAGACTATAGGAATCAGTCGGGTATCTATCCCCCTATAAACTGTCATTAACTCATTTGACTGCAAAATTTGACGAAATATGTATAATTTGATGTATCGTCGGGTGCTTGTAAAATTTGATATGTAATTTTCAAAATTTTAAAAGTTTATCCCCGACATTCGTCGAAATTTTGATGAACCTGGGTTTCATCGAAATTTCAACTATCAGGTTCGTCGAAATTTTGACAAACATGAAAAATAAGAAAAAAATCAAATTGTGGCCGACATAAAGAAAAGTGAGTTCGCTGATTTACTGCGATAGTGTTTTGCTCTACTTGAGACAGTTTGTGGAGAACTAAGGATGATTTTCTTGGAAAAAATCAGAAAAAATTCAAGAAGATATCACTAGGTTGAGGGTAGTCATTGTCTTTTTGCAGAATTCAGTTGTGAAGTCAGATTTGTAGTTCCAAGTTTGAAAATCATATTTTTAAGAAACATCTCATCAGATTTCATTTTTAGAGGTTTAGGGTTTTGAGAATTTCATGTCCAGATTTTGTTGTGTGGAATCACCATAAGAGCACAACCAAGGAACAAATTCTTGTGACTGCAATTATGTGATCCATAACTCTATTGGTCATGTGGCACAGTTGTGCTATAACAAATACAGGATGCATTCATGTGTGACCCAAGTTTAATGTGGCTATGTTGTGATAGAAATGGAGGCACTCCTATAATGTAGTTAATTTAGGTTGTATAATGTAGGTGTCAATCATCATTGGGTGCATTCAGGTTGTCTCAAGTTTAACAGGTTATGATGTAATTATAGCATGATCCAAGAGTGATTACCTCTTGCTATAATAAAGAGCCTATAACTCTGGTTGATATGCAGAGTGGTTGTGTTATATCAATTATGTAGTGCATTCAAGCACAACCCATGTTTAATGGGCTATTCTAGAGAGTGATCAATATTTTCTAAACCTTATGAATGTTACTTAAAATTGTATAGCTTAAACTACAAACCAAGTTTGTTACATACTTGAATGCAATTTTGGGTTACCGCAAACTATAATAATGTGATCTGCTAATAACCATTATGGAAAGTATTAAAGCAAGACCCATGCTATATAGGATACATTTCCCTGATCAGGTTTACATACCTTAATGATCAAACACAAGCTTCCCACACACTCTAGGATACAATCCAAGATCATACCACAACTTTGTCAAGACAACTAATTTTCTGACCCAAGATTTAAGGTTGTTTTTTAATACCAACAAAAGCATTGGTAAGAGCATGATTAGGGTACAAACCCTAGGCCTCCGTAGAAACATAAACAATAACTCTAGTAGATTAGTGAGGTTACAATACAAGAAAGATTGAGACATTGTAGCTAATAACAAAATCTTGCAATCTAAAGATTGTAGCCAATAACAAGCACACTATGTAGCTTAGTGACATTTGTAAATGCAATCTACAGTAAGAAGAATGATAGTCACTTGAGATGTGACAGTCAAAAAGAGGCTGAGCAGTGACAAGATAATAAAGCTCAAACCTTGCATAGTAAAGTGGAGATTTTAACAGTGAGTTTCCTTACCCCCTTGCTGACCTTAAGGGTTTTTCAAATGCTTTTGGTAGTGTTAGACAAGGAAAATGCAATTAGGGAATGACTGTCCAAATGAAGTAACAGTGGTAATCATAGGTTCAATGTTTCTTCTTAGCCATTAATGTATAATGGAGGTAGTGGATTGCATGTTTGAGCAGTGCTTTGAGACTCATCAAAGATGGGAGAATAGTGAATAATACCTTGTGGAGTGTGAAGTAGTGTCAATAAGGTTGAAGGATCTTAAGATCTAAAATACCATGAAGCAATGAGTCCCCTGTAGTAAGTGGGAAGTCTATAGGGCATAGTTTTATTTTATAGAAGGATGCTCATGAAAGGAATCTTCAAGTGATAGTGAATGAGTTGTTTGAGATTGCAGCTGAGGGTGCAATACCCAGTCTTAAAGGAAGTTAGCAAAGCAGTAAATGTGCAAGAAAATCAAATTGTACACAACAAACAATTCACAATGTTATCTTGCATAATGCCTTGAGTTTGAAGACAAAAATCTCATTGTATCTTGATGAAAGTGGTGACTTTAATGGTCAATCACTGATAACCATGATTTTAAAACATGCTATTGTGCTTATGGAGGCAACATTTTAACCAAGGCAGTGAGTGGTGGTTTGGAACAATGACAGGTATGAAGGACTTGCTTTATATGCATATTATGCAGTCTAGCTTAAGACAACGTTCTTAGAAGAGATTGAAGGTGGATTATGGAACTCAAGGGTTACCATGAAAAGGATTAAAGCAAAGACTGAGATCTATTTAAAAACCATGGTCATGAAGATAGTAAAGATGTCACATGCAAAACCCTAGTAGCTGGAGTAATGAATACAGTGCCAAAGAGGATAGTGTGCTGGGGCATATTTAGGAGATCTCCACATTATCTAATTATAGGGAAATATATCATTTATTTATTTTTTTAATTAAAAGAAATCATTCTAAACCATATATAGGATACATTGATACTTCAAAAGCCTCTGAAGGAATTTGAGATTATGCAAATATATGTCAAGTAAATACTTAGATTACAAATAGTAGCGGGAACAATGTAAGATTTGTTGAGCAGAGCAGGAATGAGATAAGCAGCAATGAATCATATGCCTCCTTTCATGCACATCTCCTCACCATTCTTTGTCATTCTTTACTAAAACACTTCTCCATTTTGGTGGTCTATGCTTGAAAATAATGTTTTGACGAAGGTTTTAGAGTATGTTTATTAAAATGAAAACTCCATTATGGTTGGCTACGCCTGAAAATAAGATTTTGACAAAAGTTTTTGGGTATGTTTATTAAAGTTTTAGAGTATTTTGGCAAGCTATATTCTTGATTCCTTAAATGATTTATTCAAATGGATTGTGTCTAAATAAATGACTAACCATTTAGTCATTTTTATTTGTGTGACTAAATAATTTTTAATAAATGACCAAACTAGTAATTTATTTAGTCATTTATAGCTGAGTTGCAAAAAATGAGCAGAATTTAGTCATTTTTAGTTGTTGTGACTAAAATTTTTAGTCACCTAGTCATTTATTTTCCAAATTCTACTAGTGTGTGCTTCCTTGTGCGATTAGGGCTCTCTCAATGTTGAGGGCCCTAGGGATAAGCTCGTCATAAGAAGTGACACATTACATCTTTAACTAAAAGGATAAATCCGTATTGACATTAGCAATGATGATTCCGACTTGTTGCTCCTTAGGAATGGGTCACTTGCTCTTACTAGCTCGCTACCTCCATCGTTGTAGGAAGTTTGCGTTCAAGTTCAATATTCTAATTTTAGAAGTCTAACAGTTGGAAATCATAGTAAAATCAGAATTTAATAAGTTTTGGAATTAACATTTTAAAGTGTTTTTTGGGGTCATTAATTTCAGACTATCTTCTTTTTTTGCAGGGGTGGTTGCATGCCAAATTTTTTTAGTGTAAAATATCAAAATTATTAGATTTTGTTACCTGTTTATGAATAAAAATTATTGGAGTGTGAGTTTGATATTTTTTGAAGATCTAAATAGTCAAACTTGGTAAAGAAAAATCATGTCAGATAATATTAGTCCAGAACAAAATGAAGAGACACTTGATAGATTGTGGGCTAGATTGAAAAGAAAGGGTGATGAGAAATGTTATTGTCCTTGCAATAATTGCAAGGGCTTAAAGATGAGATGACTCTTAATCACAACAGTTGAGAAACATTGTAGGAAGCATGGTCACGTTGAAGGGGGGCATGATTATCGTCCATTGGTAAGTTGTTAATTATATTTGTTTATATTGATTGAATTTGTAAATGTTTATATCGTTTTAACATTTTATATATATATAATCACTTGATCATGATCATGGTTTATTTGTGTCTATCATTATTATAAAGGTGGGGTACTCTAGGGTAGATGATATGGATTATCATGGCCTAGAAAATGTGGTTTTGCAAGCAGACGAACATGGAGCTATGAATATCGAAGATGAAGTTAATGATCCTATGGAAGAAGATGATCATGCGCTAGAAAACACAGTTGAATATGATGGTACGAATACATTGATCCATGACACATTTAGTGGCATAGCTTATCATGATGATCAAGATGACTTTGATGATGTTCATGATATACCTGTACTTGAGAAGGCATACGAGCCCCTTTATGAAGGATCCCAAACAACTCTTCTCTCTGTTGTATTGTTGCTGTTGAACTTGAAGGTTATGAATGGTTTATCAAACATAGCAATCTCACAGATGTTAAGGTATGTCATATATGCCATCTTTTTTCATCTATTTTAATTGTTGTTAGTTCATCACTAGTAAATAAAGGATGAAATATGTACCATTAATATTCTTTATATTAACAAATTATTTTTTGTTGTAGATTGATTGGTGAATTTTTGTTACCACTATCAAATATTTTACCTCGCTCATACCGAGATTTATCTGGCATTATGAAAGATATCATAATGGAGTATCAAGCAATAGATGCATATCCCAATGATCATATTATATATCATAAACAACAAGAATTTGCAATAGAATGCCCAGAATGTCATATCAGTAGATATCAAACAGATCAACTAACAAAAAAGGTGCCTCTCAAGGTTCTTCGTTATATTCCAATTATTCCACGTATGCAACAATTATTTAGGTGCGAAAGCTTAGCACAATTTATGGATTACCATGCACGAAATAGAAGTGGAGATGACATTCTTCGAATGCCTGCAGATGGTTCTACATTTAGGGACATGGAGGAAAAATGGCCACATTTTAAAGAACTTCATAATCTCAGGCTTTCATTGGGAGCGGACGGTGTCAATCCATTTGGAGAGCTGAGATCTATTTACTCAGTGTGGCCTGTTTTTGTTATCAACAATAAAATTCCTCCATGGATGTCAATAAAAATGGAGCACATAATGTTGTCAATGATTGTTCCATGTATTTGTTTACATCAATTTTCTTTAACATAGTAGCATCTCATTTGTCTTATTTGTTGCATAATGACTTATATTTTTTTCATTCAATAGTCATGTACATTAATTTATATATATTGCAGTAAAATGGTTATAATAATTATGTAATGTTTATATTCATTCAACTAGGTAAGTACCAAGTTAAAGATATGAATGTATATATCGAGCCTCTTATCAATGAGTTACTAAAGTTATGGAATGGCGTCACTATGTATGGCGTCTCTAGACCAATAGGACAAAGACAATTTCAATTCCATGCAATGCTTGTATGGACAATTCATGATGCCCCAGGGCTAACACATTTTTGTGGTATGTTATAACATTCGACTGCACTTTAACAATATTTAATTTTATGAAGTAGATATCATGCATGTTTTTAAAATAATCTATTCATTATATATAATTATAAAAATTGAGATATTTAATCCAATTATATGTGATCTTGTAGGTCTTCAAACAAAGGGAAAATTTGCATGTCAATTTGTGGTCCAAGGTAAAATCTCGTGGATTCAACAAGTTTAGGAAGCGGGTGTTTTGATAAGTATAGGCACTTCCTCCATAGAAATCATAAGTGTCCAGAACCTACTAATTTTTTTTTTCAATGGGAAAGAGACTACACTCAAAACCACGAAGAATGACCTTCCACTATGGAAGTTAGATATAATAAGATGTCGTCAAGGTTATACATTAGATCAAATTGTTTATCTATCATATATGATATGTTTTGAATTTATATTTTTATATTGTGTTGTGTTTTACTCAAGTTGTAATTGACAATGATTGTCGTTGTTAATTTTTTTAACTTATATGCTTCATGAAGATCGTCAAGGCATTAATGGTCAGCTTCCACAAGGATTGAAAAGTTATCCCAGACAATTTAGTAGGTTGCCCTACTATGAGCAACTAAAAATTGTGCATTTTTTTGATACAATGCATATCAAAAAGAATATACTTGAGAAGCGTATGGAAAATATTGGATGGAAGGCATGACAAAGAAAAAATTACCAAAATTTTGAAATGACATTCAGGAAGCCAATCATGCAATGAAAAATTTCATTCGATTAAATAGCAATGGAGACCAAATTAATATAAGTGTCCTTCCTTAGTTATTAATAGAGTAGAAAAGCAATGCTATAAAAGAAGTCATATGAAAAATTCAATTTCTCATAGGATTTGCTGCGAACATAAACAATATAATAACAAAGAAAGGTGAATTTGGGTCAGGGATGAAAACACATGATTGGCATAACTTCATTAAGGTAATTATTCTGGTATATTATATACACTTGTATAATGCATGTACTTTTCAGTGTATTGTGTTTACTACTTTTGGAAAAATAATGAAAAGATCATTTTATAATTGTTGCAGTACATTCTACCTCTATCTCTCCCAGACAACTTTGACAACAATGTCAAGCAAGTTATATATGATTTTGGAAAATACATGAGGTAAGTAGTGATATTTGTTCAATTCATTGTATACATCTTATAATTTCCATTTTTTTTTCTTGTTATGTAATATACTGTATATTTTTGTTAAATCTCGTTAATATATTTGTGCCTTGAATCACTTGTAGATGGATGTCATCTAAAGAAATCCATAAAGAAGATATAAATTATTGGAAGAGAAAAATTCCTCATCTAATGTGTGAAATGCAAAAGTGTCTACCTTTGACATTTTTCAATGCACAAGAACACTACCCTGTACACCGTTGAAGAGATTGAATTGTGTGGACCTCGCATAATACAAGGTCAATGTGGATGGTTGAGAGGCACTTGAAATTTTGAAGGCTTTGGTTAGACAAAGAGCACATCCCTCGAGGTTCTATGGTGGAGAGGGATATATGGTATACTGCACTTTCATGGTACATTAGTGAATATCTTCCTAAGTTTGCAACAAAGATCCATGTAGATCGTGATTTGGGATCCCAACTCCATTAACAAATTCAAGGAGGCACCGATGGGGAAAGGCAGATTGAAGAAAGTGAGAGGTAATTATAAGATGGTCATGGAGATTAATTGAATACATTTTACATATGGTTTTTATGTATATTGTACTCTATTTAATTTTTAATCTTCAATATACATCAATTATAAATTAAGGTCGACATCGTGGTATTTAACTAACTATACGACGCTTGTGAATTTCAATTTTTTTTATACAGTTGGTTGAGAGTGGGATGCACTACATTTGTACTTTGCAAACAATCTTGATTGGATGATGGTATGGATTGAACGATGTCAACAATCCGGTCGTGCATTAACATGGGAAGGTGTGGCTTCATTGGTTAAAGAAGCTCATCGTAATGGAGATTCCAATGTTACACAAAGGGAAATTGATTTAGCATATGGTTTAAGAGATAAACAGGTACGTATAAATATATTAATCACTCATATTATTTAATTATTTTCAAGTATATTGATGTATATATATCTTGAGATTTTTTTCTTTGCATATATTCAGCCAAGAATAAATATGTTTATCAATTGACGATATTGCAATAATTTTACATGTTTGACATATTGCAGGTGAAACACCACAAGGCTATGTGGTGCAATGGTTGTAAATTTTGAATCAAAATGTTGGATGACATGAAGAAAACTTGTGATTCTGGTATAACTGCAGTCTTTCAGGTGACTAATGTTTCATCTAGAAGCGACATACATCCATAAGTCTCAGAAAATCGATACTATGGGATTTTGGATGATATACTTGAGTGTGAATTTAAGTCCTTCAGATTAATTATGTTTGTCGTCCTATGGATAGGCTACGATTGAATGAAAATGATCCTGAGAGAACTGTTATTGAACATGATAATGGATTTACCATGGTTAATACAAGGTTGATCGAGCGAGCTAAAAATGAGCCCTATGTTCTTCCAAGCCAATGCGAGCAGGTATTTTACTCAGAGGTTCCAGGTAAACCGGGTTGGTCATTTATTGTTAGACATCATCTAAGAGGAAGGCCGGTAAAGTATAATGTGGTGGAAGAAGATACCGAAGAACTAGAAGATGATGTAGATGATGATCAAGATGAATAGTTAGTTGATGATGTCCCTGACAAAGATGTTGAAGAGGAGGAACTAGATCATGATGATGTAGGAGTTAATGTTCATGAAGATGATATTCGTGTGGATGATGACATTATTGAAACTGATATCGATGATGATGATGATGATATGACCAATCCTTACAATGTCGAATCTGAATTGGATGATACAAACAAAGAGTTGGATGAAGAAGAAGATCAATGACATTGAAATGTATGAGTTATGTGATTATATTATTTATTTGATATTAATTTATTGATAGAATTATATTTGACTTATGTGGTTACATAATTAATTCATTATGTTTTTAATTTTTATGCCATTACATAATTAATTTAATGATGTACTTTTTAATGTTTGAAAGGTCAAAAAATTAAAACATTGCAATAGTGATGTTAACAACCTTGAAATTAGTGTGTTTTATGTTTTCATGTGATCATAAAATATTAAAAAGTCAGTTGTAGAGGTGGTTGTTCAGTGGTTGACATGTAAAGGCCTTTAAAAGGCATAAAGTGATCATTGTAATGGTTGTTGATGGTTGAGGATTTAAAATACAAGCTCTTGACATTCGAAAATATGTGTTTTTCTTCAAAATTTCTGTATTTTTCCTGTTATGCAGCATTGTACGGTCACATGTAGCCATATTTTGATGTGAAATCAATTCTAGGTTGTGAAGATATGTGTTAGCTTTGATTTGAATATGATTTGAGGGCTTAAGGCATTGATTTGAGTTAGAAAGCTTCATTTCTTTGCATACAGCCCGGTTACCTTGTTTTTGAGGGTTTTGTAGTCCAAACATGATATAAAGGGGCTCTCACACTTTTTGTGATTACTGTAGCTTGTGTAAGAGGACCCATGGATACAGTTATAATTGTAGGATGCATGAATAGGGCATAGGATGAGAAATAAAGAAGGTATAGCTGATGTCCTCAAGAGTTTTGTGAAGAAAAGCACGCGAAATGAGAGGTACTTTCTAGCCCGATGCTTGTTTGCTCCTTCATTTTCTATAAGAAGGATATCAAGGCCAGAAGTATGGGTTAGCAAGTTAGATATTTTTTGGTCGAGTCTAGGTAGAGTTGCAGAGCAAATTGTAAAATTCGATGGTTTTAAGAAAAATGCAATTTAGGTTTTGAGTCATTCTGTAGTAGGTTTTGAATTCATGGGGATTTGATGTTTTATGACAGTACTGGCATTTGAATTGAAATTATTAATTCAAACTCATGTCTCTCCATTGTACATGCATATTTGAATTTTGAATAAGATAATCAAGTGTTGTCTCGTTTGTCTCACTCTTGTGGTGTGTATGATTTCTGTTTTGGCTTTAATTCAAGGAATTAATTAAAATGCTTGAATGGGATTGTAGGTGGATATGATTTGTATAAGGATTTGATAAGTAGTATTGGGTTAGAATACATGTTGATGAAATTGTAAAGCAATGTTCTCAAGGATTTTATATGTCATGTGTTAAATTTGTCATAAACCCTTAGGTCGATGTTTATGAATTTGACTCCCTCAATGGATATATGGCACTGATGTAAGTTGTACTAATTTGTATGATTCAGTATTTTGTTTGTCTTTACCTAGCGCTTGCTACAAATTGCAAATCAATGACTATTTTACACTGTGGAATGTGTTGTAGTTATCTCATGCTCCAAATAGTTGATATTATTGATGAACAACCAATTCTATTCAGTATTATGCTATTATGTTGAGCTATTAA